>CM052899.1:95836869-95855680 GCA_028534135.1 Potos flavus | reverse complement strand
CTATATATATTATATATATATATATATATATAAAATCTCTCTCTATATATTTTATATATATATATAAAATCTCCTATTGGTTTGGCTTTTCTGGAAAACCCTGGCTATTTGGGTTATCTTATAACTTTAGAATCATTTTCCCATTTCTGCCAAAAAGGTTGATGGAATTTTGATTGTACTGAATTGGATTTGTAGATCACTTTGGGTGGTATTACTATTACCACCTCAGCAGTATTACGTCTTTCAATCCACCAACAAAGGATGTCATTCCTGCCCATATCCCCAGAGAAGTCTTCTCCCACTTGCCAGTGATTCCTTGTAATTAGGATATTGGTAAGGCTAGACATCAGACTAAGAGGGCTTCTTGATGGTTTTATCCTTTAACCACATCTGTCCTAAGAGACACCTCTTTTGATATAAAATTGCAAACAGAGGCTTTGCCACACATACAGTGTCCACCTTTAAGCTCAACATGCAGTCACCCACAAATTCAAAAGGTGGCCCTCTAAAACCAAATGCTCCTTGATATCCTGACTGTAGCTCAAGGAGGAAACTATGCTTTATTAAATAGAGTGCTCTGTATAGACTCCAGATTACCATAAAAATGTATCAGGATTACTAGAAAACATGAATATTCAAATTGGTGATTTAAATGATCCCTCTCTTAACTTTAATGATTGGTTAAACTCCTGGACTAGAGGAAGATTTTGGTCAACCATTAAAGGTTTTTATTTGGGCTTCTCCTTGGCATAATAATAACAATAATAATATTTTATCATTTTTTCCAATGTCTCTCCCCCTTGTGCCGAGACTCCTCCACCGCCATAACTTTAAGCTGACAGATGATCCTTTCTACTCAGAGAGATCCACAAATGTTGTTTATCTTGGATTCGACTGCCTCTGCCATTTGTAAGCCTTACATAGAAATTCCCAACTGACCAATGTTGACTCATAGGTAGGTGTATCTCTGTGCCCATCATTCAGCAGGAAGAAGCTACTGAAGATGAAACCTCCCCCTAAATGCCAAAGATTTGTTATTGTTGATCTGTCAGGGGGAGAATATAGAAACTGCTTTTAGGCAACATGCTTGAGCAATGAAAACTTGATCAGGGCAAAAAGGCTAATAGCGACCACAGAGTTGAATGCAAACAGGCAATGCAAATAGGCTCATTAAGCACCCTCCCCCTCCACCCCTGCTGAAATAGTCACGGACCCTAACTGACTAATCAGAACCAGGCACATTTCCCAAGATTACCAAAAAAGGGAAAATTTCACACGTTCTCATACTCCCTCACTCCACTCTATAATTGTGGCCCCTTACCATCACCTCATTACAGACGGTCTCTCCCTTGCTGTCCTGCCTGCTACTCCCTTTATATTATATTCAATAAACGTCCATCTCCTCTGTTTTGCTGTGGGTCAGTTCTTTCACTGCACTGCCCCCCACCCCCCACTGCCTCTACCCTATTGCATCACTCCACATTTAGTGCCCCTCCCATCTGTTTGGGAAACCCCACAGTTCCACTTATTTGACTTTAATTTCTTTCAGGAATGTTTTGTAGTTTTCAGTGTACTGTTTTTTGTTTGGTTGGTTGGTTAGTTTGCTTTTATAATCCCTTAAAAATGTTAGAACTATTATGAGCTTGTAGGCCTAAAAAAACAGGCTGTGGATTGGAGTTGGTCCATGGGCCATAGCTTACTGCACTGTGGTAAGACAAAACAGCTTCTAAGAACCATAATGACATGCTTCTTAAACCTCTATGGTAGAAAATTAAGTTTCTAAGAATCTTAAGTATGTTTCCTCATTGCACCTTCACTTAGCCCAAGGAAAAGAAGAACATCTTGAAGAGATTTTGGTTTTTGTATTTGTCTTCCAGATTACAGTATAATTTTATACACAGGAAGCCCATAGTGTTTTTAAAGGAATTATAATCATTTGGACTAAAAGAAATGGATGCTGTTCCAAACAAAAAGAGGCTTTGTGGTCCTGATTGTTGTTAGCAGGAAGCAGGCATAAAAAGTTACTCAGTTGCAAACATGGACCATTGCTTGTCAAAATGAAGGCTATTGAGAGAGTAGAACCAAAAGCCCAGAGGGTGTTATTAAAACCAGTGAGAACCATCTTAGGGTTTAGGGAGTAGATTCTGATCAGAGAACTGGCAACTTTTGCTCAACTGTATTTCAGAATTACAATAGACTAGTTACTGTTATGTGGCTGCCATTCCGCCACACCTTTTTAAATGAGTGTCAATTGCAGCTCCACTGGACTGTGTGTCTCCATTGTATGTTTGGTATGTCAGGAAGTGGGACAGATCACTAGTCCCTTTAGTTTGCAGGTCTTCATACTGAGAGAAGTCCACACAACATGTGATATGTGAATCTGATTTAGATGAAGTGAGCTTGGAATTTAAGCCTGATTCTGTAATGGGAGGAGAATTTTCATGGCCTTGTGAGGAGTGTATGCATTTTGGAAGAATGTAAATAATTGTTGGGAGGGGTGGGAGGAACGTAAATGATTTGTTGCCAGAGAAATGAAAGATAGCTACCAATTCTTTGTCGCACTCTGTCTCAAGAATCACTCTTCCTGCCCATTAAACCTGGGTTGGCCATAGGACTGGTAGTGGAGTGATATAATCCAGTCTCAGTCTGAAGCCTTAAGACCTAGAAGCTTCAGTTTTTAGACTGTGGGGGAACAATGGATCTTCTTCATGTGAGAAGAGAGACCACATGAATAAGATGGCTCGATACTATAGACAGAAGAGAGGTTCCATTGTCCTAGTGTCTAGCGCCTCAGGTAAGCATCTCCAGTGATTCTAATCAGACTACAATTACATGAGAGACCCCAGAGAGGCCAACAGAGAAATGACCCAGCTGAGCCCAATCAATCTACAGAACCATGAGAGATTATAAAATAATTTTTTGTTTAGGTCATTAAGTTTGAGGTTACATTGCTATGCAGCAATAGATAACCAAAAAAATTGAGAAAACTTCTGGGCTTAAATAGGTGGGCAAAATGAATGCAGCTACATAAGTAATACGAATGAAGCTACTCATTCTGGAAGAAAAATTGCATGCACAATGTGGATATTAAAACAAAGACATACAGAAATAATTTCGTACACATTACAATCTATACTGGATAACTAGAAGCAGATAAAGAGCAGATGTCTCAGTGAGGCTCATGTAACAACAGCTGTTTCTCTCATCCATGTACTGCAGAACCAATAAGAGACTGGATTACTTCTGGATGAACCAAAGGAAGACTCTTGATCATTAAGGAAAAATTTTCTCCTGAAGTTAACAATGAAGCTAAAAAATAACTATTCTGTTGAAGAATATAGAACAACACCAAAGTGTCAAGAGGGAGATGAGTGTATCAGGTAACATGTTTCCTTAATATCTAATACTCTTGTGTCTTAGAAACTCAGCAGTAGAATGGATTTAGCCCCAAATCTTCCCCTTGACATTAACCAGAGTACAACAAGAAACACAACCCTTCCAATATGTCTGGTATTACCTGCTGGATTGTGAGTCAGATGACTTTCTAGGGTGGTGGAAATCAGCATTTCCTCAGGTTAGCATATCTCTGGATCCATCTAGAAAGTCCCATTTTTTTTTTCTTTTTTGGTGATAGTGGTTGTGATTTTGTACTTAGGAATTGCTTTTTTTCTCTGATACCTCCGTCAACTAGATGCCCTATATCCTGAAGCAGGCAATTTTTATTGAGGGATTAGAGCAAGTGGTGGAGACACTGGAGGACTAGTCCATTCAACAGAGTCTGTGCCTGAATGTATCTTTTATGGTGATGCTGACTCTCTGACCATTTGCTTTGGTAGGTCTGCGGTAATGTCATCCCTGGCTCAGGAGTTTCTCTTTTTCATGATCATGGAAAACTATCAAGTGCTTAAACTGCTTTTGCATATAGGCATTGTTGAAAGATATGGCAAAAGTAATGCCAGCCCAGTGGGTAGCAGACTTGAGTTAATGTTTGAAACGAGCAGTGGAAGAAAAAAGAAAAAAATTGATCCAAGGGGTGCATGGCAGATTTAGTTGGGAGAGCATGCAACTCTTGATCTTGGCATCCTAAGTTTGAACCCCATGTTGGGTATAGGAATTACTTAAATAAACTTAAAAAAAATGATCCAAGACTTGTCTTCATTGGTATTTTAACATGATTTTGTATAGTTGCTTGTCTTTCCTGCTATACTGTGAGCTACTCAAGAACAACTCCATCTTAGTCAACTTCGGGTCCCTGATATATAACATAAAGAAGTGCCAAATGATCTTATTAAATTAGTTTAAAAGAGAAGTAGTATATTGTAGTGGTTAAAAGTTTAAAAGCATGGACTCTAGAATCAGACTGTCTGGGTTCAAATATGTATCCTACAAGTGCCAGCCATGTAATCTTGGACCAGTTACTTAACATTTCAGGGTCCTTTGTTTCTCCTCCTCTAAAATGAGAATTATGAATGTATCTCCTGAGGTCTTTGTGAGAATTAAATGAATTAGTGTATACAAATTAATGTATACAAATAATGTATGCTTAGAAAAATGGTTGGCCCAGAATAAGCACTATAAAAATGTTACCTATTATTGTTATTATTAACATTAAACAGATATGCTTAAAATCAGAACTTAACTCCAGGGAAATAGACACCAAAAAATGCCACAAGGTCAAAGCAATATCAACCTTTAAACTAAACAATTTCCCTGCATATTGTTTCATTTAAGAGGCAGGCATTATTTTTCCTGTCTTATATCTGAGGCAACAGTGGCTTAGAGAAGTTGAATCACTTCTAAGATCACGCAGCTAGTAAGTGACACATCCAAGATTGTTACCAGGTGGTTTAATTTTAAAATAGGTCCTCTTAACCTATATGCCTCTTCATATACTATCATAAATAATACGGAAGTACAGAAGAGAAAATGACTCACCCTGCTGAATAGTCAGGAAGGTTTTGCAGAGAAAGCAAGGTTAAAAATCAACAAGGGGATCCAAAGGAAAAATGTTTCTGTTCAATGTTTTCTAACTTTTAGGACCATTTCTTTCAATACCTGAAGGTGCTTTTGTGAGTGGGAGGAGGGGAAAACTATAGTGTTTATTAATGATTCATATTTAAAAATTCAGCTTTACTTAAGTCTTTAAGTTCAATTTTACAAATCTTATGATTCTATTTTAAAATCTATTTTGGAGGGATAAAAGTAGAACGGTTATCTTTCAGAGGTCTTTTTGATTGGAATTTTATTAATTCAAGTTGAAAGCACTAAATTTCCCTTTTAAAAATCAGTCATATTTTCAAATTTTGTTAATTAAATTACCTTAAACAGTTCAACTACATATATAAATTTTTTAAAAGTGCATTTTATATATTTTATTTTCTGTATATATTTTTTAAACACATAAATACCTGACTGATAAATTTATTGGTTTTCCAAGGAAAAGTTTTCAAAATGCTTAAATGACTGGAATTCTAATAAATAAATCTTAAAAACCAGTATTTTTGAAAATAGAATTTTTACCTCTGTTTTGTAAAACGTAGACTCTTATCTGTATAGATTAGGAAATTGATTCTTCTAATTATTAAGTTTTACTGGTGCATATCAAATTAGCCTGAGTTCCAAAGACAGACTGCAAATTTTTAAAGTATTGAAATGTAATTAAACACTTAAAAAACTAACCTGTATTGCACTTTTACTTTTGACTGATAGGAAATGTTCTTCAGTATTGTTGGGAAGTCATCATTATGAAAATCATTTACATTGAGTTGGCTCAGCTCTTTTAAAAGGTATTGATGATATATTTTTGGATAAATAACTTACACTTTTGGATAAAACACCTTAAGATATATTGTATTTTAGATTTTCTGGACTTTCATTAAATGCATATGTCTTCCTAGATTTTTTTGTAGCCCCATCTTATTTATTCCTTATCACTCAGGCAGCTAAGGAAGCAGTGTTCCAAAATGAGGAGATTCAAGGCTATGCTGCCATTTTATTTATACCATGTTAAAATATTTTTCTGTATGTTCATGTGCAAAGAAACTTCTTTAGGTAGTCATGGGAAATCAACAATGCAAGTGTAGAGATGAATAGAATCAAGATTATTTTTGCTATCTGTAGAATGAAATAAAAGACTGAAAATGAGTCATTAGTTTGAATAATTTTGGAGCACTGAATTGCAAATAATTAAAAATTAATTCATCAAACCTAAGAAGTGAACAGCAAAAACAAGACACAGAGGGAAAAAATAGGCTGTTTATGGTAGAAACAAAATACACAAACAGATTTCTGTGATGATTTTGCTAATGGAACTGTTCTGAACTAAGACAGCGGAAAACAATAAAATTGTCTGCAACTTTATTTTCTTTAAAGAAAGTGGGCAGATCTTTGGCATTGATGAAAGAGGGAAGGAATTATATTTATAATACCAGATAATAGTTTGAAATCCAAGAGCCACTAGACAGATGCAGGGCATCGAGCTATCTTACTTTAATGTAGGGACCTGTACATCTTTTTACATCTTTGGCAGAAAATACTCTTGAGGTTTCTTTATATTGTTTATCCTCTTATTGTTCACTAGCAGATCACTGTATTATCTTTCTGATGTTTTGTTTTTCACAACAATACTATAAAGTTCATGTTTATCAGTAATTTGGTAACATTCCTTCTTTCTCCCAAGTAAGACACGGTGCTGGAGAAGGTTTACTTTGGGTGAAGTGAATTACATGTGGGTTCCGCCAGGAGCTAGAGCAACCCTGCTCAGGACCTATTACTTCTGGATTATGCTGGGCACCTGACCCTTCTAGGAATTTCCTTTATGAGTGTGTGTTTGTTGGGGGAGAGGCACATACCCTTTTTTGTTTTGTTTTGTCTTGTTTCTGAGCTCACTTCATAGACTCTGGAACCCTGATCTGATTATTCCATAAAGAAGGTCTGATCTTATCTAAATCGGAGGGGAAAAAGTGTTTTCCATGTTTTGAGCTCAGAGAATGTGATCACATTGAGTTAGATTGTCCTAACCCACATTTCGTAAAGATCCTGCGCTTGGACAGTAAAGATGGAAAAGGCACCATTAGACAGCAAAGTCTATGAGGGCAAGTGATTTTTTTTCCTGTAGTGTCAAGTATAGTAGTTTTCAAAACATATTTGTCATATGGGCTAAGAAGTAAGGAAAGAGGAAAATCAAATCATATCATTTGTCAAACTCTGCTATTTATTGTTTTGATTCATTTTTCATAAAATTGAGGTCTTAATATATGGACAAAATGGGTATAATTATTGTTTATAAATATAAGATTATGTATACGGAAATGTATATGTTTTGTTTATATTTTACTTTAGATTATAGCTGTTTATTTGTACGTTAGTATTACAATAATGAAAATATAATAGAGAATGACTGTTACAAAAATTGAGAACCGGGAATTCCAAGAGCTAGACATTTTATGAATATTCTTTAACTGTGTTTTGAATATTTCTTAATTCGAAATTTAAGTTCAGATTGTTAAACGGCGTATTTCAACTACTGTTAATTAATTTGTCTATTAAAAAAGAAGTTTAAATACAAATCAGATGCCTAACCACTTTTAACTTTTTAATTGCTCATATTTCTATAAAACACAAGAAAGAGTATAAGAAGAGAGAAAAAGGAGAAACAACCATTGCTAAACAAGATGGCAAAAATGTTTCCCATCCTTTAATTCACTTCCCATTCAGGCTTCCTATTAGTTTTTTTTTTTTTTTTTTTAAATATTTTATTTATTTATTTGACAGAGTGAGAGAGAGACACACACACACAGCGAGAGAGGGAACACAAGCAGGGGGAGTGGGAGAGGGAGCAGCAGGCTTCCCACCGAGCAGGGAGCCTGATGCAGGACTCGATCCCAGGAATCTGGGATCATTGATCTGAGCTGAAAGCAGTCGCTTAACAGCTGAGCCACCCGGGCACTCCGAAGTTTCCTACTAGTTTTTAACTTACATGTCTCAGAAAATTTTCTGTGATACTTAAGCAGTTAAGAAGAGTGTAAGTACATATAGATATTCAACATGTATATTCAATATCAATTGAATATCTAGATTCAATATCAATATTCAATCAAAAGTACATATAGATGTTATTTATAGATAAACCTATGTGGTTTATTTGTTACTGACACATTTAGGAAAAAAGGGAGTAAAATGATTGCAATGTGCTTATAATATGACATTTATCACAAGAGATGGTTGTTACATTTAACACAAAGATTTTCTTCTTACTAAAAATCTCCCTATTGTAGTCATGTAGCATTAATTGTTACTGTTTATTTTTTACATTTTTTCCCAGAAAATGAATAGCAAAAAAGGCAAGAAAAGAACAAAATTGTTTTCTTTCCATATTCTGTGGTCTTTTAACTGCCATAAAGCCTGTATGATAGTAAATAAGAATATTCCAAAAGGCCTTAAATTTTTAAAAAGTTCATCTCAGTTCATAGACTATGCTTCATAAGTAATATTATTGCACGTATAAAATAGCTAAAATATATGAAAATCAGTGAGTTTCCTATACTCCAATTGGAAGAACAGAACTCTGCCTCCCTGTCTTCCTCTGTTTCTCAACAACAAAATGTAGAGCTCATACTTGACAGTGTACATAAGTGGTTTTGTATTTGGCCTATCACAATGCTCCTGAGAATGCACATTTTACATGTACATGTATAATTTAGTATTTATCATTTCATGGAAGAGACTCACCTCTGAGAGATAAAGAGAGTTCAGAGAAGAGGTCACACAGAAGTGGTTTATGCATTAATTATAGTCCTTTACCCTCTTCATTTAGTTTGTTTGTAAAATTATTTGGGGAGGGTGGTGTAATGGACTCACTACTTAATTAATAGAACTATCTAAGTTATTCATGGTAGCTGTGTCAGTAGGTCAAGGCAGGAGGAAATTATTCATCTTTGTAAGGTAGTAAAAAGTTTTCAACTCTGGGATATGTGTTATTGAAGTCTATTAGAACTTGAAATTCAGGTTATTAGCATTAGTTTAATTCATTTGCTATACCTCTCTATTTAAATAGGCACAGACATAGAGCATGCATTAAGTCTCTTGGTCAAATGGAAATCAAGATCATAGTTTGATCTATATATCACCCTTTTGAATTTGAAATTATAGCAACCCAATGGAGCATAAAGAATAGAAACTTCTACTTTTTCTAACTATATAAACAAGGCAAACTGATAAGCCTGAAATTCATGATTTTATCGAGTTTCTCTTTAGAAAGTTTATAGCTGTGTTTGTCCCTTTTTTTAGTTGTTGTTAATTTGGATAAATGCAATATTCAAAAAGCTACAATGCTACAGATAAAGATTATGGGCGTGGAAAATGATAATGGGGATAATAAAATCAACCTGAATTTTACTAAAAGTTATTGAAGAGTTTAGAAAAGATACTCTAGTATTCTCCAAACTCCATTAACACAATGGAAGAGGACTCTGTGTGTATGTGCGTCTGTGTGTGTGATCTTGATATGCTCACAGTTGGTTGAAGATTGATTGGCGGTAACAGCTGCCACCAGTGTCAACAATCAAGTACAATGAAGTGTAGCAACCCCCCAACTGTTTTCCATTCAAATGAGTTATGGGTTCTCACCGTTCAGAATCAGTCTCATTTAAAAAAAAAAAATCATAAGTCGAGTTGTGAGAATTGGGGAATATCCACCTGGCAGGGAAATTTTCATGCTTAGAAAAAAAGTGGAAAAAAGAGATTACATTAGATCAATCAAAGTCACTAGAAAATGTTAAAGTGGGAAAAAAATCAGAGCAGCAAGAAATAACAAAAAAGCAATCCAGGGGAACCCATTAATGAGCATTAGTGTCAGTTTTTCTTGGTTCAAGGACTCTGCCGCAATGGATTAGAACATGGAACACCATATCAGAAATGCACGGAGGCAACTGCAGAGCAACAGGGGCCCACTAGACCCCAACATCAAAGCCTAGTTGGAGAAAAAAATGCTTAGTTCATTGTAGCTTAATCCAACATTACACACTTCTTTCGAACATCAAAAATGCTCCTCAGCCTTTGGATGGCTGGGCATTCTTACTACTAATCCAGCCTTAATTATAACAATGTTATACTCCCTCAGTTTCCTGCCCCCTGCACCACCAAATGCCTGTTTGGAAGGAGAGACATTGAGAGTAGGTGAAAAGAAATTAGGCAACGCTATGTGGTAAAGGAGAATTGTTTCTTAGTGGTCAAAGTTAGCTAGGATGTTCTAGGACCATCTGCATATAAAGATCTTTTTCATAGAAATATTAACGACTTCGAGTCATTCCTTTGTTCAGTAGGCAAATGAGATTTTTTTTTTCCTTTCTTAACTCTCCCTAATATACTGAAAGTTATTCTCACTCTGAGATATCTCAAATAGTATTGGAGTCCCGCAGATCACTTCAGGCTACTCATCTCAGAAGGTCAAGGCCACATATTTCTTTGAACCAGATTGTACCCACACACATTGATTTGTGGTCTTTCTGTGCCCTCAGGTCTAAAAGCACATGCTGTTTATGCCCATGTACTTGAACTTGAATGATGCCAAGTCAAAAGTTACATAAATTACCTCAAGAGAAAAAAAAAAACAACCAATAAATTATTCTAGGCAATTCCCATGAATATTCCTAAGTTTATGGCTTCCTACTCTTTTCCTATGATTAACATGATCTTCTTCTTTCTCTTCCCATAGCATCTCTCTAAATGCTTGCAGACAATTACCACATCTCTCTTCAGTTGTGTCTCCTCGAGCCTGAACATGCCCATTGCTCACAGGTCTGTCTTATTTCCAAACCTTTTATCAGTTCACTTGCTTTCCTTTGAACTCACTCCAGTTTGTCTTTCTTTTTAAACATATGATATCCAAAACAGAACACAATGCTCAAGTAGGCCTAGCTGGAGCAACTCAAAGCAGTAAATGTGGGCTCTTTCTTTTTGCATTCCGCTTAAAATCTCATTGCATTAAAGTCTTTGCCTTTATTGGAAATAGATTTTTTTTAATCCTTCCAAGTTTATTGCCCACACTCAGTAACACCAGAGCCTTTGGCACTATTAAAGTCCCTTTTGTGTTAATGTGAACAGATTATTCCTTCATACCACTACTTTATAGATGATTTCAAGCAATTTTTCCAATGCAATAAAAGTCATTCTGTATTACTATTGCTCTTCAGTGGTATTTATAATTTCTCTTACTTTCTTGTTACTCATGAACATGTTTAATGTATTTTTGGGGTTATCTTTTGGATTGTGTTTCCAATTTACAACACATCATTATATGCTGGAGAAGACAGTGTATAATGTACATTTTCGTCCAACATAGCATTGATCTATTAACAATTATTCTGTTGCCCAAGTCAGAAACAATAGGCTATCCATCTTTTAGTAGTTTCCTCTAATCCATATTTCTCTGGTTTCTCCATAAGAATGCCACCCCCTGCTTTTGAAAAGAGGACAGGTGTTAAGTGACAGCTGCACTAGGTCTCCTTTGGCAATCTCCCAGCAGTGAGGATCCTTCTCTGTCCCTCCTCCCCAAGCCCGATCCCCAATTTTCCTCACCTCCTTCACAGACCCCAGACATGTTACAGTTGGAATGGAAACGGCTACAATCCAAATTGGGATATATAATGGTTAATTATCTATAAAGTCTTTTTATTTGTAAATTTGCTAGAAACGGATGATGACTTTAGCATGTGCATTCTTCAAGAAAACTACTATAAGAAATGGTTTGAGTAAACTACTAAGGGACTTTTTGGGGAAGGAAAATATATTTATGGTATAAGACCTTCTCATAAATTATATCCATGAGACATCTAAGAGACATTGATTCTTCACCAGCACCTGAGAGTCCATCTTAACAGTGACAAAATAAATCCATTTCTGAGCAGCAGAATGTGAATTTTTCCAACAAGATGTCCATCGTAGGAAAAGATTGAGAACTTTATCAGCAATGTTCTGAGGTATAGTCCCGAGTGGTCAATTATAAGTGCAAAAAATTACTTTGAAATCTTTTATTCTATCCAAAACATTCATAGGGATTTTGCATTTTATTCTACAGTATGCTTATTATTGTCTTCGGAGAAAAATAATACTTTGCATTCAATATCAGTTAAATTCTTACCGGGCTTTTTTTTTTTTTTTTTTGCCAAACATGTGAATCTAAGAAGATTTATCCTGATATTGTAATATGTAATTTATTTATTGTTTATTTGTTTATTATCTGATTCTTGCCCCAACAGGTGCTGGGGAGCAGGAAAAACCCACAGGGCCCAGAGTAGTGCTTGGTATTAGCTTGGGTGCTAAACAAATACTTGTTGAAAGAGTATTTTAACCTCATGTGACTTTCTATGCCTCTCGTGTAGGAACACCCATAAATTTTACACTCCTTTGTGAGATGCAGGGATTTAGATCATCTTTGTGATCAAGATATATCACTTAATCTTGAAGTGACTGTTATCATCTAACCAATTTGAACAAATAAGCTAGATAACTTGACTTTATATATTTCCCACAAAGCCCTAAACACATTGAACTTAATGTCTGTGTGCTTGTTGGTTTTCCTCATCAAACTGAGTGGGGAGGAAAAGAGAGAACACCCAAGGGCAGAAATAGTATATAATTTATCTTTCTATTCCCAGTTAATGAATGGCTGAAGGATTAAATGAATACATTGATGGATGAATTCATGATTCCACCTTAGCAGATAAGAGAAACTTATTTTTATGTGACTCATATGGGCCAATGTATTTTAAGGCTCTCCATAATCTGATGATTTTTCAACCTCGTTTCCTACTTTGTAATACAGAGTATTACATTGACAACAAAGTCAGTGCTCAGTATGTAGAGGGAGCATATAAATGCGAGGCACCATGCACACTGGAATGTGTGTTGCAGCTAGTAGTGCTTAGGGAAGGCTATTCACCATTTCCTTGCTCTATTCTAAATCTTAAGCAACAATCTTTATTAACCTCCTTTCGCAAATACCCAGGTACATATATCAAGCTCATATCTACTTTAGTTACTCCTCTTGTGGCTTCTGTACCTTGTACAGGACTCCTCACCCGTTTTCACTCACATGCAGTCCAATTTTTACCTCTTTTCTTCTAAGATCTCCAGCCTTTTTTATCTTTCTCATCTAAGAAGAGCTATAGTTGACACCCCAAAACAAATATATTTAGTAATATATTATTTTGCTTTGTTCACAAATCACTGCAAGATTATTAGTCTTTTCTCTCTACCTTGTCACATTCCCTAGGATTGAGGTCATATAGAGAGAGATAGATATCAAGTACTCGAATATATTTTCAGTAGACTTACAAGTATCTATATTTCACGGTTCCTAATTTTGTTTCTTCCTCTTAAATTATCAGAGTTCAAAAGCTAAAGAAAACATGGTAGAAAAAAAAAAGATTTTTTAGAAAGTTGCTCCCGTGAAAATTTATTTAAAATTCCTCTACTTTGCAAACATCCTTTTGGATGCTTGTCGGAATGAAAAGCCAACATGGTTTAGTTAAAGATTGAAATGTTCTCATATTTATTTGATCTGTGGGATCAATTTTGCAGTTCTGGATTACTTTAACCTTCATGGGAGTCATTTTGCAGGAAATTGCAAATTATTCTGCATCAACTTTCTTTGTCTCTTATTCGATGCTGCCCTAACTTAAAAGGCAGCAAGACTCCTTTCTTGTCCCGAGGGCTGTTGTAAATTGATTTGGAGTGAGCTAGTTGGGGGTAAAGGGGACTGCTTCTCACCCTCACATTTAAATGCCTCTTCACTTTTTGAATACCTCATCGATTCTAATAATAAATGCTTTGAATTAAAAAGAAATTGGTTTTATTTTATTTAAGAGTACGTTTTCTTTATTTAGAGTGTATTTAGACACATTAAAGTTTTCAAACATGGTCTTTTTAATGTAGTCAGAATATCATCATTTATGTATTAGTTATATCGCACTAATACTTTCCAGAAGTTATAGCAATATCCTCTTAATGTTTACTTAGTACTTGTTTCAAAAGAAGATTGAATTAATCTGGTAAAAAGAACCTCAAGTACCTGTGTTTCTTGTCTGTTATTATACTTGCAGCAGATTGCCAATGTCCTAGAAAGACAAAAAGTCCCAACTCCAAAGGGAAAATGCGATGTACTATTTCCACATTTTGGCCGGCAACAATAGCTGAAGGGTGTAGAAGCATGTGAAGATATGCTCCTACTTTTCCTAAAGCTTTGTTGGAGGTACAGAAGAAACTGTCTAGACATGATATGGGATTAAGAACTAACAACAAAAAGTTAGTGGATTATAATAGCAGGAAAGAATAATCTTCTGAATACTTTGTTGGGCTTACCGTGTATGTCAAATGTCAGCTCTTTTTCTGCACACTTTCGCAAGACAATAGCTTGGTTGATAGTTTTGCCTGTGCATTTGCAAGGATGCTTTGTTGGAACCAGCCTGCCTTTGGCACATGGAAGCAGGACTGTAGTCGAAAAAGCAGAAAGGAAATGCCAGGGAAATTTCTCCAAAACTATAATATCTGTTTACATTTTTGTGTGGGTGAGAGAAATGAAGCCACTTGTTGAGTTAAGAGACAAAGTACTGAAAACATAATGTCACAAGATGTTACTGTCACAAAAACTTTAAGTGTATACTATTTTGTGGAACTTGACACAGTGCTTGCTTGGGGATAACCCTTTGGGTTACTCATCCTATCCAGTCAGCTTGATTGAGGAGGCTTATCAGAAGATTGCTTGATCATGGGAAGAAAAAGAAAGAAGTTGAAAGATGAGTTCTCCAGGGTTTTACAAACACTTTGGACAAATTACCCCAGATCTGTACAGGAATGAGCCATTCCCTTGTATTTTCTTGCCACATCACAAGCACCCCCCTCTTTTTTCTCTTTTTTTTCATGCTCTCCTTTTGCCTTCTACAGTGTAGGCTCAGGGAAGACAGGATACGGGTTTCCTTGAGAATCTTGGTGAGACAAGGAACAACGCTGGGAGCAAACTGTGCCTTAGGGGGTTTTGATTGGGTGATACCAGCACCCTACATGTAGACTTCCCAAAAATCTCTCACACATTTTTCAGCAAGTAATAGCATACAGATGATAGCAATTCACCCACGAGGGGACTGTGCCCCATAACTCTCATTCTTTATTTTCTGTCCTAGCCTGAAATTATGATAGTTTTTTAAGTGAATAAGTTTATTGCTATAGGTAGTCCTTAAATATTGCATGATCTTTTAAAATGCAGAGTAAAGGCAATATCGTGGGTAAATATTGTGGTAGTCCAATTGTCCTCTCTTTGCAAATTGTCTCCAAAAGTCAAGGAAATTTAGTGTGTGAGTGTACTTTGTTTGACCCGTGTTCCTCTCTGATTATGATCATTTTCTTTACCTATCCGCTTGTGGAATTTCACTGTTTAAAGGTTATTTTTTTTTTCTGTCCAAATGATGTATAGGCAGGTTGTACTTTATTAAAAAGTTGCTGCTTTTCACTGCAAAGCTATTTGCATTCCTATGGTAGTTGAAATGATTGGGATATCCTTATTTATTTTTAGCTATACAGGTAATAACAGATTTAGAAGACATTGATTATAGTTTCTCTCTTTCGTACTTCATTTGGTCATAATTTCCTCTTTTCTCCTGGACATAAGATCATACTACATAATTTCTTTGCCCCACTTGGGTATGCTTGAGCTTGATTACTTAAGTCAGTTGACATTATTTAAATATAAGATGAATGCAATTATTTCCCTTTTAAGAAAATGGTTTTGAACTTTGTATCACTCCTTTAACTCATCTCCACATGATTATAGCCCTCATCAGGGAGGGAGAACAGAGCCAAGTCTAAAGAATAACAACTTTTTTTTTTTTTTTTACATTTTAAAGATTTTGAATTGCTGAAAATTATAGTTTTATGTTTAGCTTTACAGTTAGACCATCTTACTGACTTCATAAGTCATTTCATGTTTTTATAAAGACATAAAGAGACTGGAATAAAATGTCCAATTGAAAGTACCTTAAATACAGAAAAACACCTAGCCCGCTTCCTGATTTAAAAATAATTTATTGGGGGCCACTGAAGACAGGGTGAGATTATGCATTATATATGTGTTTTAGGCTGATAATGCTATCTTCAGTGCTTAGGGTGGATTGGAAAGAAAGGGAAGAGTCCTCAGGAAATATAATCTGCTGCTTTTGAAGAGCTGGGGTGAACTAGTCAGCAGCAATGAGATTGGAAGTGAAGGAACTGATAAAAACTTTCTCATAACTCAAATACATAGGGATTAGAAACTGAATTTAGGAAGCACAGGGGAAAGAATAATTGAAGACCCAATGTTTAAAACCTGAACAGCTCTGGGCATTTCAATGACATTGATCTCTATGGAATGTAGAAGGCGGATAGGTTTTGAGAGGAAGATGCACTCTATCTGAACATGATGAGTTTGAGGTGCATATAATATATTGTTGTGGTCACAGCTAGACATTTAGAAATGCAGGTCAAGAATGTGGATTAAAAAGCCAAACAAATATTAAAAACAAGGGTAGATTCATAGAATTGGGTCCGTTGGTAAAAGGAGAAAGAGGAAGATTTCAGGCAAGATCATATGAATGAAAGCATCCAACTCCTCCTGCCCCTCTACCACTTAATTCCCAAAGAAATTAGAAATCAAGTAGACAAAAAGGTGTTTTTTTGGGAGGGGTGACTTAAATCAGAATGAAACTTAGAAACAGTGTTTCACCTGCCTCTTCCTCTGTCTTTGTCCTTGTTTGTTTATCTATCTAACATATCCCACTACCTGTCATAATATGCATTTACATACATGTTCATTTGTTTATTATCTGACTCCTCCCCATCAGGATATATGAGTCTCAAAGTTCAAGATTCATCTACTCCGTCATTACTGTATCCTCAGCTCTGAAAAAAAAAATGATTCTAGAATGAATGAAAGTTCTACATGATAAAAACTCTGAGGAACTGCAGTTGGATATAGGATAGGCACAGAGATATTGAAAAGGGCATTGAAAATCTCTGAAAATCCCCATTACTATAGAAGAGCATTCCGTGGACATTCATGGAGGTTATATGGACAAAGATCAATTTATCTTCTAACTTAAAGTGAGGAGGTCAGATTGGAGAACAAGTAGCGGTAAGAGACATGAAGTTGGCCCACTGGTCAAGTCTCCATCTGCAGCAGACACCTGCAACCAGCTGAAAACTGATACAGTAGTGGGGTTTCTACCCAAATGAGAAGTCAGAGGAATAGAAAAAAAAAAAAAAGAACTTTTTATGTGCCTCCCCTCGCAGAGTGGATTGCTGCTCTTATCAGAAACCTGTTATGCTTCCTCCCAAGGGGACAGCAAACTATCAGAAACTGCATCCCAGGGCTCCATCCTCCAGGAAACCAGATTAAAACAAGCAGAAAATTTTCCCAATTACAGAGAAAAGATACTAGGCCTATCAAAAGATACAGGAGTTAGAAATGGTACCCTTAAGTACTTAAAGGGACATCCCATTGATAAAACTGAATCTGGTATCTGATAAAAGAACAACTCGCATTTGGTAAAGGTTGTACGGGGATAAAAATACATAGTTGTGGAACTAAAAACTATACTGGAGGCTGTAGTGAGGATATTGGAAACTTGAAAAAGTAGAATTAACGAAATGGAAAGTGAAGTAATAAATTATACAGGAAAAAATTTGATGAGTGAGAAAGAGAGAGAGAGAAAAAGAAATATAGAAAGCACAATACATATGTATAGGAATCCGAAAAAGAAAATAACATAATTTTTAAAGAGCAAAAAAATACTTATAATGACTATTCCAATAAAAAAATAAAAATAAAATGAAAGGAATAAGAAAGAAGTAGAGAAAAGCACTATTTAAATAAATAATAAGCTTTTCTAATTTGAAGACAAGCCTCTCTGCAGATTCAATGTAGAAATGTTATTTTTGTTGTTAATGTACAAAGAACATAGAAATATTCCTGATATTGCAAATTGCTAATATGCCTTTGAAAAAATTACTCAAAGACAAACTGAGGTATACATTTAAATAAAGTCAAATAAGGAGAATGGGTATTAAAAATCTCTATAAGCAGCAGTCAAGTCAGCAAAATACAGAATGAGTTTCTAGAAAACTGTTAGTGAGACCATAAATATTTTAAAAAGCAGAATTTTTTTTTATATCTTAATTTTATTTTATTTTATTTTTCAGTGTTCCAAGATTCATTGTTTATGCACCACACCCAGTGCTACAGGCAATACGTGCCCTCCTTAATACCCACCACCGGCTCACCCATCCCCCCACCTCCCTCCCTTCCAAAACCCTCAGTTTGTTTCTCAAATAAAAAGCAGAAATATTTCTGCAAGAGAAATATATAAGGTCAGAGCTATAATTTAATTATAAGCAGGAGATGAATTCTAAGTTATACGGACTATATTAGGGAACACACGAGAGGGAGATAGTGTGGAATGATAAAGTACACTAAATTTTTTTTTAAATTTTTTATTAACATGTAATGTATTATTTGCCCCAGGGTACATGTCTGTGAGTCATCAGGCTTACACATTTCACAGCACTTACCATAGCACATACCCTCCCCAATGTCCATAACCCAGCCATACTATCCCTACCTCTCCACCCCCCCACCACCCTCAGTTTGTTTCGTGGGTTTAGGAGTCTCTTATGGTTTGTCTCCTTCCTGATCCCCTCTTGTTTCATTTCCCTCCCCCACCCCACGACCCCCTGCCCTGCCTCTCAAATTCTTCATATCAGAGAGATCATATGATAATTATCT
>CM052899.1:95758205-95836369 GCA_028534135.1 Potos flavus | reverse complement strand
ACTTGCTAATTTTAGCCATTCTGACTGGTGTGAGGTGGTATCTCACTGTCGTTTTGATTTGTATTTCTCTGATGCCGAGTGATGTTGAACACTTTTTCATGTGTCTGTTGGCCATTTGGATGTCCTCTTTGCAGAAATGTCTGTTCATATCTTCTGCCCATTTCTTGATCGGATTATTTGTTCTTTGGGTGTTGAGTTTGAGAAGTTCTTTATAGATTTTGGATACTAGCCCTTTATCTGATATGTCATTTGTGAATATCTTCTCCATTCTGTTGATTGTCTTTTGGTTTTGTTGACTGTTTCCTTTGTTGTGCAAAAGCTTTTGATCTTGATGAGTCCCAATAGTTCATTTTTGCCCTTGCTTCCCTTGCTTTTGCTTTAAATTTTTAATCCTCTCAGAGGCTTAACAGATGCATGTTCCTCTTAATATTTATTATAAAGAAAAAAACTAATCTAAAGGAAACTATTAGTAGAAGAAAAATAAGCTTTTAATTTTGAATTCATTAGCGCAAATAAAACATTATGTATCAGAAAAAGAAAGGAAGTATAAAACAAAAAAAGAGCCAGAAATATGAACAGAAATAAAAGCACAGACTGGCTAATTTATACTGTCCAGCGTTTGAAACATATGGTGGCAATGGTGATCAGGGAGCTTGTGGAGGGGGTTTGGTCAACTATCAACTCAGGGCAAGCCCTCTGTGAGCCAGAACCCACTGAAGGGGAGGCCAGGACTCCTTGGAAAAGACACTGCAATGCCACAGCTAGTGTAAATAGTAGTAATTTCCCTAATTGTTCACGAAAGGGATCTACAGCTATTTACCAAATTCACTGTTGTCTAGGGAAGTATATTCTTATGGAAAGGTCCTCAACAAATAGGATAAAAATTAAGAAAGAGGAAGGCATGAGGTATGAGAAGTAGAGAAGTCGTGTAGAAAGATAGTTAAAGAAAATCCCACAGTGATCACTTTGTCAGAGGTCTAGAGATCAGAGTCTTGACCAAGGCAGAGGAATAAAGAGTTCTGTAGGAAAATTCTCCAGGAACTAAATGAAAGAATTTGAGTATTTGTGGAAAAACATGGCCTAGAGGAGTCTGACAGTTCTGATAGGGTATCTTTCATTTTAATCCCACAATATGAAAGATTCCTAAGCATAGAACAAAATCATAAAGCCATAAAAGAAAGATCAAAAGATTTGCTCACATAAAAATAAATATCTGTGTACAGTGACAAACTTACCAAACATATTTTTTAAATGATAAACTTCTAAAACAAGTTTATCTTTGATTTTGTTTAGAGTTAGTAACCATAATATATAAAAATGCTTCTGGAAGACTAATACGAAAAATACAAAAATTCCAATCCAAAGCAAGCAAAGCAAAATAAGAAAATAAAAGAACCACAATTTTGAAATAAATATTTTAAATATATTCAGCTCCACTAGTAAATATAGATATGAAAAGAAAGCAGAAATTTTCTTTAAAAACAACAATTAGACTGAAAAAAAATGAAATGTTGACCGTATCTAGTCTTTGTAAATAAATTAGAATTAGGGTGCCCATCAATATTTAAAATTCAACAAGTCTATTTATAAGAATTTATTCAACGGATCTATTTGCACATGTATACAAAGACTTATGTAAAAAGATCACTGATTCACTGATTTTAAAATACAAATCTAGAAGGAATGGATAAATAAATTCAGTCTAATCATATACTGAGCTACTGTGCTTTGGTTAAAAACAATGACAGCAACAAAAGCAAATAGGCAAACAACAAAAGAGTAGATTCATATTTCCTGACTTGGAGAAATCTCTGAAATGAATTGTTACATGAAGAAAAACTGAGATGCATGACATTTAATTATAATAAAACTACTTAACTCTCACTCTTCTTCTCCTTCTCTCTATTATAAACACACACATGAATATTTATACATGTCAATACACAAAAGCATATAGAGCTACATTTTTTGATATATACATATATATTTATATATGTGTATATTTGTATAACTATGTAGGTATATATGTATGTATATGGGAATAGATGAGAATTCACTATAATATAAACATATGGAATCTGCAAGATTATGAACCATAATATTAATAGTAATTATCTCTTTGGAGGAGGGCAGATTAGTCAAAGTGGAAGGTGAATTTATTATTTTCCTCTCTATCATTTCTTATTGTTTAAACTTTTTATTGTGATTTAGTAATTAAAGAAATAATTAAATATTATTTCACCAATTAGATGAACAAAAATTAAAGAAAAAATTTTGACAATATAAAAATTTGGCAAGGGACTTTAAAAATCCCCTCAAGGAATCCATGAGCCAACCCCATTCCTGAGTTTGAGCTGCAGGGATCAGGAATCAGTGGGGTCAGAAGTAGCGTGAGACTAGGCGATTGAGTCAAAATGTGTTTAACAATCTTGATCATAAGTACTTTTTTTTTTTAAACCCAAAGGTTAATAATTTGGTTTGTAGGCCAAAAGTTAATGGCTTATTTAGGTAAAATCTAAATATGTTTGTGTCACAAACAACCTTGAACAAGCGACCAAGTCATACCAGCAGACATCTGAATTGCAAATATATATTTGAAAATGGCCAGAAAGAGAGAGCCAGTAAAGAAGGATCAGTAAAAGCCAGATCAGATAAAATAGGAACTACTTGTAAAAGTAAATTTTAGGATTCACGTTTGATTATTTCACTATATATTTTCCATGTTTCAAGACATGTTAGGGTAAGAATAATTCATGCCTGGAAATACTCCAGTAAAGAAAATACTCCATAAAGAGACATTTAAATATGTTAGTGTTGCCATGTTTTATTAACAACTGGAAGAGATGGCATTATATATTTTTTTAATAAAAATTGTAATAAAATCACTGAACACATAAAATTAAGACAAAGTGAAAGGTCATCACCCTACAAAGCACTACTCTTATATAAACTCTATATGACTCTTTTATAGTCATAGCATTTTTTGCATGTGTTTTGATAGTTTTTTAAAACATATGAATACACATTTTATATAACTGTCATAACTGTTTTCCTAGATTCAATTTCATATTCTAAATTATAATAGCTTTCTATATGATTTCATAGTTATTCCTCTTTCAGCAAACATGAGTTGGCTCATTCTATATGGTGGGTATATATCGAGAAACAAAATAGAATCTTTGAAGAACTCCCAGATTTGGAAAGAAAATAACTTAAGTGATCATTACAATTCAGTGTTCTAACTTGTGCAATGGATAAGCACATGAAGGAACACATGTAGGAAGTACTTTCCCTACTTTGGGGGTCAGGGTCGGGACTTCAGAAGAGGACATTATATTTAAACTGAGAGGAAAAGGTCAAGAGAGAGGCAGGTTAATGGAAGGTGAAGAGTGTTACAGGAAGAAGTACTACATGCAAAGACCCTAGGGCTAAAGGGAAAAGAAGAGAATGTAGCATGTTCAGTGAGCTGGGAGCAAGTGGAGTTAAGAAGATTATGTAGAGTCTTAAGTATCTGAAAGTATAATACATACCAACAATAGTAATTTTTAAAATTACAAATGCATGGTAAAACTCCTTGAAAACGAATAATGTGAAGGGATAAGAGGCATGAAGTCCAGGTGAAAAATCCTTGAAAAAGGATAGCAGGGTAGCAGGAAGGGTAATGAGGTGAATGAAAGCTTGTGTGGGAACTACGGTGGAGAAAGGAGAAAGAGGGATTCAGCAAAAAGGAATTTAGCAGAATAAAACCAAAGATGTGATGGATCCACACATTGAGAGCTAGCAGAAGAGTCAGCTAAAATAGCCAAAGATCAGGGGTGAAGGAAAAGGCCGTGACAGTCCACTCTTTCTAAGATTTTAGGAAGAATTTAGAGCCTGAAATCATGTCTTCACATTCCATTTGATTCTTATTCCCTAGCAATATAGATTGGGTACTTTTGAAACTCCTGAGTCATTTGGCCCAATTAAACACTCCTTCCTTTCTCAAACTTGCTCCCATATTTATTTCTAAACTACCTTCTGACCAGTCCTTCATGACCTCAGTGGGATGGTCTCTCCTCATCCACCCAAAATGTCAGAACTCTCCACCCTTTCCACAGCCCTCTCCTCCCAGCCCATGTTTCCTGGACAATCTCATTTATGAATTAGATCAGTGCTGATGGCTCCCAAATACAGATCTTCGAACAAGACCTCCTTGCTAAATTTCAAAACCATTTTTCAATGAATTAAAGGGTATTTAATTTACATTTTCCAACATGGATTTTTCCATCACAACCTCACTACAATGAAATTATTTACATCTCTGCTCAAACTTGCTCCTTCTGTGTTCCTCATTTTAGAGTCTAAATCTGTAATCTATTAATTGAACCAGTTATCTCACCAAACCAGTACCAGAGACTCACCCTTCATTCTTCCCTCTCTTGCTTCCTTATTGCTCCTGTCTTCCATCCCTTGCACATCTAATCAATTTCCAAAACCTATCAATAGAATTTCTTGAATATCTCTCAGATGTGTTGTCTTTTACCCACACCCGCTCACTTTCCACCTCCAACCATTTTGTTAGTTGCTGCCTTAGTTCAGGTTCTCATTATTCCTGGTCTACTTTAAAAACCGATGTCTCTTCACTCTTCCTTAAAGCCTTTCCAGATTAACTGCCATTCCCCATATTCAATGGCAATGAAGCCAAAAGAAACAAAAAATTTCTCTAACACTGCCTACACATCGCTTTGTTTCTTGTTTGGTTCCTTCTCTCTAGGAGTGATCTTCCTCCTTTTCTCTGATTCATTCTGTTTTTTACTTTCATGAGCTCACAAGTTCTGGGTTTTGTATCCTTTTTACAGGCCCTCAAAATTAGCACTTAGATAAGAACATGGTAATTCACAAAAGTTAGTGATTCTTCAAGCTATTGAAAATAGAGAAGTTTCGTTAACTTCTCCTGCTGTGTGCTGCACTAAGCTGAGGCGTTTACATCAATTATCTCACTTAATACATTATATCTGTAAGGAAAAGATTATTATTACCTTTATATGAAGATGAGGAAGCTAAGTTACAGAAAGTCAAGGTCAAACAGTTAGTTAATAAGTGGCAGAGCATCAGTTCCAACTGTACTGAGTTTAACAGCATAGTCACAACACAGATGGCCAGACACATAACTTTGTTTTTACTTTTTTTAGACTAAATTGAATCTGCTTCTGAATCCTCATTTCGCTTGGCAGAGGAAAGAAAAAAACCCATTAAATGAAAACAAATAAACAGAGTAATAAATCCTCCAAAAAAAGGAGCAAAGAAATATCTTAATCCCTTTTGCTCCCACCATAAGCTTCAGAGATCTGAAGATCCCTACCAAGATGTCCAAATCCTCAATGATGACTTGGAGGACAGTGGATACACCAAGAACAATATCTCAAGAGAAGAACAGGAGATGTGGAGAATAATATCACAGCCTAATATTGCATGCTTGAAGCAATCCTTGGCTCACCACTTGTTCATTTGTATCATGCCCTTTGTTGGTATAATCACAGCATGTCTTAAGGAAAGGAAGAAGCCAAACTACCTGGAATGAAGAAAGCTTTGGACAAGTATGGTCTGACTAATGCAGAAGATGCCAATGGAAATAAAACTATGTACAGTAAAGATGACAATGGCATTGTTCTTTGGATCTGATAAGGATGAGACATGTGATGAAGGAAAGAGGCAGACAGAAGAATGTCTTATACAACATGGGTCAAAGAAGGCCAGGAAACCTGGATTTGTTGCTAAGTGTTCTGGATCTGAAATCCTGGGATGGTGAGTCAGGAGGAGCAAGATTAGAGGAATATCAAGATTAGAGCATTCAAGCAAATGGCTCAGTCTGGGGGTCTTTCAAACTAGTTCTGATAGGCTACAGTATCAGGAACCTTCAGAAAAAGGATGGAGTTAAAGATGATTAAAGTTAAAGATTATATAGTCAGAGAAATGTGCTGGAGGAGTAGGTAACTCCTTTTCAGGGTATGTGTTAATCAACGGACAAGGCTGCTTTTAACAGGATCGAAACCTATCCTGTGTCTCTTCTGGAGGCAGGTCACAATTTCAGGTCTCATCCTACCCACTCAATCTCATGGTGGCTTTTACTGTCTCTGAAAATCTGAGTTACCTCTGCCAACCCCAGTATGAGAAGCAGGTAAGCCTGTCTGACCTCAGATCTCAACACTCTCGGGTTTATTTCCCTTGTCAAACTTCCTCCCACATCCTCTAGGACTTCAATAGAGTAGGGATAGAGCTGAGGTTTTCTTAGAGACCCTCACCTATGTCCATCTCCCTTCATCTCTCTCTCCAACCCCAGCCCTGATGAGGTGAAGTAGAGAGGCAGGGTAGGAATAGAAGTGGAGGGGAAGAAAGGGCAGAGAGAACACCCTGAGGTCCTCATCACCTCATTCAAGCAGCTGGGGGAAGCTCTGGACTTTTCAGCCCCATAAGCAAATTAATTTCCTTCATTTTCTAGCTTCTTTGATAGTGGGTTTTCTCATGCTTTCAGTATGAAAAGTCCAAGTCGAATCAAAGAGGTAACTCAAAATTTTCAATGAAATGTATCATTTAGATCATTTGATGGTGAAAATAGAACGTAGTGGTAAGTCATGAGTTTGGAGATTTATTAAGGTCTTAGTTCATAACCATTGTGAATATCTACTGCACATGGTAGCTGATTCTAAGTCATTTTTGACATGTAGCATCTTTACCATCTTTGTTTACACTTTCTCAGAGTTACAGATGATGGAGGATATCATGAGTGGTTTACGACTGAGGTTTAATACTTTATGGAGATGCTGATTTGGAATTTGAAATCTGAAAGCTGTCTTGACATTTTTCTGATGTCTTTATTGTCTTCTTGGTCAGTCTCAAGTTGAATTCTACCTTCGTTTCCTCCCTTCCTTTTTCCTTTTCCTCACCGTTGGGAAAATAGGGCCAATAATTCAATAAAAGAAACACTTAACTAAAAAGAGACATTTCAAGTAAATGCCATCTTCTAATGGAGAATTATCGCTCTCTATATATTATCATAGCTACAACTGAACCAGTTTGAGGATAAAATGACTTGACAGTTGTTTCTTCTACATATGTTGTTTCTCCAGAAGAAGAAAATACTAAGTCAGCTAGGCTCCCACCCTGCAATGAATAAAAAAAATAAGGAGGAACATAGGCAATATAGTTAGAAAAAATTTCTATTGAGGTAATATTCCACATGTCATTACTAAAATATTAGTCTGATAAGGAACCCACAAAGGATACTATTCAACTAAAATTATGAGAAATCTAAAAAGAAATCCATCAAACATTTTAAATCACTTTTTTCCCTGATTAAATAGTAATAATCACTTCATATAGTGAATTTTGAAACTTTAGGAAGAACTACAATCAATGTATTAGTCTTGAAGTTGTCACTCAAGTGTTTAAATAAAAAGGATAAAGGTCAAATGACTAAATACCACTTGTTAGTAACTATTCTCAATTTTGTACACAAAGATATTTCAGGACTCATAGATTTGTAGCTCCTTAGTGGCAAATATCCTCTGGCACATAGTTTTTTCGCATAAACTCAGAGTTCAATAACTACGGGCTATAAATCTGTTGAAAATTGGCCTCGCACAGAGCCAGTTAGTACAGATTTTTCCTTATTTTCCCCTCTGTTTCTAATGAATAATTTGCTTTTTGAGGGTGGACAGAACAGGCCAATGTCTCAAAAGACTTAGGGAGCTGACAAAGTTGGGTGCAGAGTAGAACCAAATGGAGATTGCCAGGAAAAACAGTCACTCACCATCCCACTGCTGATCTGAAATTCTGCCTGACACAAGAATGGATTTTCTGCTTTCCCAGACTTCTGTACATGTGATTTCCATGGTATATTATTAACAGAATATGCTCTGGCTGTCGCTTATCTGTGTTGGATCCTGATTTCTCTGATTCTGTGACCTCTGGGCAAGGGAATTATTTATTCAGTCCATTCCTCAGTTTCCCTAACTACAAAATGGAGAAAATGTGACAAAACTAATTCACAGGGTCATTTTGTATGCATTTGATGATGAAATCTATGCCATGTAGATAGCCCACTACATTGTATAATACATTGTACATTGTATAAGAAATAATTGCATATCACCAGATATTTACAGATCTCAGGACTCTGCACACAACCTCTATGTAACTTGGTGGTTTAAGACTGAGAGAGCCCCAATAGATACACAGTCAAAGTCATACTGTAGAATGTGAAACAGATTTTTTTCTAATAACTTAAGTATTTGTTAAGCAGTTATTTCCAGAGTTTTGTCAGGGATTTTAAAGAGCCATAAACACTGAGTAAGCCCATTATTTATTTACCTGGATGCAGGAGCATTTCCTTACCTTCCCTGAAGCTCTGATCTGCAGGGATAAGTAAAAATATTCCCTTCTCTCTCCCTCCACTCTCAAAGCAAACTGCCTGCACTGAAGGGAGCCCCATGTTATTTTGAATTTAACAAATGAAAAGGGGATTTTTGTAATTTTTTCTCTATTCAATGGACCATAATTTTTAGGGACACTCTGGTGTATATATCATATCATCACATAAGACTCACATTCACTTCAAAGAGAACGACACACAATGGCACACAAAGTGGTAAGAAACATTTCCAGGACATAATGAAGTATTATCTGATGCAGTGCTGAAGCAGATGTCTTGGGAGAGGAAACAGTAGCGGTGTACCAACTGTGTGAGCTGCCACAGTCAGCCTCGGGTCACTTAGACTTAACGAGATCATGCTGACGGCCAACCAGAAAGGCAGAGCTGGGGGGAAAAATGCATTGTAGTCACTGTTGTTAAATAAAGGCCAGCTTGCACATGTGACTTATTAGCAGAGAGGGCTGGTCATTCATAAATCTGCTGAGTTTCAGGGAGCTGGGGACAATGAACAAGACCCATGTTGGCATGTAATGTAACCCCAGAACCCAGGAAGCGATGTGGCATCATGGAAGAGAGGTTGGGTCTACTACTCTGATTTGCATGGACGTTTTACTCCAGTTCTTGTTAGAGGCACACCATCCCTGACTATAGTTCACCTATATTGCAGCAAGTTTGGAGCCATGGATTTGTGTTTGGATTGAGCATGGTGAAGAGAAGATTTTTACCACTGAGGAGACCGCCTTGGTCTTACCCTAGGTCTTCCTCATTGCCTCTTGGAAAACTTCAAGCTCCATATTCTGGGAGTGGGGTAAAGTGATGCAGAACGGTCCATAGACAGGCTTAGAACTGGGTTGAGGGTCTAGTATCCCAAATCTCATTCTATGGAAATCTCTTTACTTATAAGAATCCTCAGAGCTGCAGCTCCTGTGCTTGGCCTTCAGATGGGAAATGCAAAAGACTATCAATTGAGCTGAGCACAAAGACCAGAGGTGCTGCAGGTAAAGAGCAGGGGAGGGGTAAAAGGATCATTGCTCATTATTTTTTAAATTTTCCCGGACCTCTACTGTGACTGTAATACTTAACTTTTAGTAGAGTACAAAACAAGATGTAGTAAAAAAATACAATTTGGGGAGAAAGCAGATTTTATGGCCCACGACGCAGTGTTCTTTGGAGTGGTTGACATAAAAGTTGCACCAGAGGATTACCCACTGCCCACTGCCTTTGCTGATGAGTTGTTAAGGGATCTGATTAATGGAGCAAATATGGTTTTGGCATAACAATCAAGATGGGCTCTTTAGACAAAGCAGGATTTGTCTACTTTACCCAATGCCCATTCAAGATGGACAAGTCGACATTTTAAAAATGGAAAACAGATGTTTCATACAAAGCTTTCAAAGTGTCACGTATAGATGAAGGACGCTGGTTACTCAGATGGATTAGATCCGAGAAGGGAATGTGGAAAAATCTGGCATTTCATCTAGCAGGCATAGTGTGTTCTATATATAATCATCGTTTACCTTTGAATAAAGGGAAGGTATGCAGAATTAGTAAATCAGGATAGAATGGATTCTGAATGACTCAATAGTCCTCACACTAATTTTTTTCTAGTTTTACTGAGGTATAACTGACAAAATTGTGTATATTTAAGGTGTACAATGTGATGATTTGATATTTGTATACATTGTGTAACAATTACATGTTAATTAACACCCATTACTGTCATCTTACTAATTATTATTCTAAATAATTGGTTTGCCAGATCATTATCACCAAGCTCCTTTTGATAATGCAGCAAATAAAACTTTGAATAAAATTATAACTATGCACATATTGGTAATTGAGTATCATTTAAATTAAGCCCACTGCACAACATTTCACAAACTATATATGACATATTTAGTAAACTTGCTTTCATTCTCTTAAAGCAAAGCAAAGCAAAAGGAAAGAATCTGAAAAGACATGTGCATGTTTAAACATTTTAAGTAAATACATGTTTTTAACTCTCCAATGGAATGGTGTCATGTTACAATTACCTGGGGAACCTTTAAAAACACTTATGCGAGGCTTCATCCTTAGATATTATGATTTCATTTGCCTGTGGTGGAGCTGGGACTCTGGAAGTTTTTTTAAAGCTCCTCAGGTTATTTTACTATGTAGCCAAATTGGAAACTCCTGCCTCAAAGTAGCCAAGTATCTAAAACGTATGGCTACCGTTATAACATTTGAACCCTCCCCTTGACAGAGATGTAGTGGACAATGGGCCAGGGGCCACGCCCTGTGTTTATTACTAGCAGCTGCCATCTCTGTTTATGTGCTCAGTAGCAGTGTGCTTCAGTGAGTGAGAACATGGACTCTAGTGTAGAAATGCCTAGTTTGGAATCCTGGCTCTCCACCTATCTATGTGACCCTGGACAAGTTACTTGCATTCTCCATTTCCCAGTTCTCTGTGTGGTAATGGTGATCATAGTAGTACTTATCTTTTAGAGTTGTTGTAAAGGTCAAATAAAAACTTACACATAATTAATACATTTAAATTAATACGTATAAAGTCCTTAGAACAATTTTTGAAGATCTTTCCTTACTATTGAAAAGAACCTGGCTCTGAATCTTACCCTCTATCTCCCAGTCACAAAGGGGCCAATAGATATAAAGTAAAAACAAGCATTAAATTTTTCTTTTCCAACAACACCCCCAGGATTTCACATCATTCCCCTGCTTTGTTAACAGGACTTTCTATCAAAAGAGATGAGGATGCTTTTGAGTGGTCTCTAATTTTGTGTTTCCCAAGCTTTGATCCGCGGAAACCACCTGAAGTACTTCTCAGACACTGAGTTGCCTGCGGCCCATTACCAAATATTCTGGAGATGGTTCTTATGCACAGTCAAATCTGACAAAAATAGCTCCAGTGCGCGCTGTTGAAATGGGTGTTCGTAGTAGAATTCTGTCCTCTTTACCTTCTGGCTCTCGTGTGTCTTCAGGAAGAATTTTGAAAAAAAAAAATCAATATAAGATGTCTGTTATAGGGCATGGTGTTTGTTGCCAATGTGCCCATGTAGGAACTGCATCAAGAGTGTAGATTTTGACTTTGTGGGACAAAGCAGTTTATCTCTAAAGGAGTATTTAGCACTTTATATAATTTTTGAGTGGATCTTTCTTCCTTGGTAATTATCTTCTCAAGACATGGACGTATCTTATCACTCTTGTGAACTCCACGAGGGTGGGCTGGAGTGCCTTCTTCAAAATGTTTGAAGTTCCCCTCTGGTAGCTGGTATTGGCCAGAACTTGCAGGCTAAGACCCATTTCTTGGTGCTGTTCCTATTCTTGTTCTCCCCTTGGGACTGCCTTCCAATCACTAACACTCCCCTTTGTCCCACATCAGATGCCCAGAGGAGCTCCAAGACTCATATGTGTGGAGTTGTCAGGGGCCCCACAGCCAAGCCCATTTCCAGGAGGGCAGCCTGATGAGTGGATAGTTCCCATCAACTGGCATAGATTTTTTTGTAATGGAATTGCATAAGAATGGGCTGCCAAAATGGTGCCAACATGCTGATTTTTGGAAGATTCACTGATTTCCATACAGAATAAAAAATTTTCATACGCACTAATGGGGGAATTGTGTGTGTGTATATATATATACATACATATACATATATGTATGTGGGTGTATATGTATATACATATATATGTATACATATATGTGTGTATGTAGTATACATATATTTGGGTATATATATATATTTGGGTATATATACGTATATATGGATAGAGTTTATATATATGTATATAAACTCTATCCATTATTCTAAATCTTTATCCATAAATCACCATATTTCACCTCACAGTAGGTATTTTTCTAAATATAAGGACTTCACAAAAATTATTTGCATACTCAAAGGAAGCTCCTGACTCTTTTACTCTGTTTTTTTTCACCAAGCTTAAAACCATCAGAAATAGTTATATTTCTCATTGCACAACTGCAGTTGTAGTTATTTTAAGATCTATACAATAAAATTAGCTGCATTCAGACAATTAATTACTAATGAGGAGTCAAAATTGAATCACACTCATTGCACAACTGCAGTTGTAGTTATTTTAAGATCCATACAAGAAAATTAGCTGTATTCAGACAATTAATTACTAATGAGGAGTCAAAATCGAATAAAGTAGGAATTGGTGCAATAAAAATTAGAAAGATAGGTGTAAAATAAGTTAGAATAGGCTAAAATATGCTGCAGTAATTGCTCCACTGTCCTTTGTGAATTACAAAAAGAAACTTTGTTTCTCACCCATGAAACAGGTTCATGGTGCATTGGTTGTGGGCTCTTCTACAGGTGTCTTCTTGGGACTCAGGCTAGAAAAGCAGCAATATCAGAAACATTGCTGGTTCCGACTGGAAGGGGCAAGAAACTCTGGAAGGGCACACACAAGCATTTAATAACCTAGCTCAGAAAAAATGCTTATTCTGTTCATGACACATTGGTCAGAATCAGTCACATAGTTCTCATTAATAACAAGAAGTCCAGGAGGTTCAGTCCAATTGTTTTCCGAAACGGTGAAAAGCCAGAAATATTTAGGGAATAGCACTAAGGACTACCACGGATGTATTCAAGGTAGTACACTTATTCAACATTTCGTAGTTTCCTGAAGGAAACATCTAGAATTGTTGCTTCTCTTACAAGGAGTATCTTTAAAAAAAAAATTGTAGTGAATGAGAGGAGACTTCTAAATAAAAGTTGCCTTATACAAATTAATATCAGAATATGCAAAGCCAATTTCTATATTTTTAACTTATAAAAAATAAATCTTTATATTTAATTCATTTCCTTCAAAAGAGAGAGTCACATAGTACGGTATGCATGCTAGAATCCAAAAGCAAAAATTCAAGCACAGAAAAAGGTAATGTACCCAAATTAAGAGTGCTATTTGTAGATCAGGAGTACATGAGTAATTTTTCTTTTGTTTTCTTTGTTTGTTTTGTTTTGTTTTTTACTTTCTGTTTCAAATATCCCATAAGGAAAATATGAAAATATATTGTTTTTATGATGGAAAATTATGTAAAATAAACTAGGAGACAGTAATGTCTTTGAGAAGAGAAAACTAATGAATTTTTAGTATTAAGTATAAAACCAAGTCATTAACTGGTGGATTAGTTAGCTGCGAAAAAAAATGTTTTCCTTCCCTAGAAGTTTAAAAGTAATATTTGCACTCATCAATTTGGAGGATAAAATCCAGTCGAGTGTTAGAGATGACGGGGAGAGCTCTATGATCCATCCCAGCCCCTGGATTTGTACCAAAATCTTTTCCTTCTACTTTAGACATTTCTGTGGGAGCCATAGCTGCTTTTCAAACAGAGGATCTCTGTCTATATTTCAGCTTTTAGCATTTTGTGTTTATTTGGCTATCCTTTAATTATTTGATTTTGATGAGATCTGGAATGGTTCTCAGGAGCATTATAACATAGCTTAGGTTTTTACTAAACTTTGAAATAAAATCGTAAATGATCAGAGGTTTTGAAAGGGCACAGTTTTCATAATTAAAAAAAATATTCAGAGTGACAGATAACAGAGCAGGAGCAGCAGTTGCTTTGGAAGGAGGACAGGGAGGTATGGAGGGATTACAAGTGGGATGGAGAAACACTTGGGGTTAGGGAATAAGTTCATCCATTTCATTTTAGTGATAATTTCATCTATGTGTTATAACTTATCAAATTATACAATTTAAATACAGTGATTTTCCCTAAATGAAGATGTTTAAAAATAAGATTCAGTGTTTCCTATGAAAGGTGGTTAAGGGGCTTTATCTTACATTAAGCTACTAAGCTACAACTAGATCTCCTAACATTACATGTTTTTATCAAACCTAGAGGTTGGAATGTAAAATTTCAGATGATACTAAGCTAAACAGAACAAAAAGAATTGTGGTGCAGTCAATGTCTGTATGAAATGAGGATATGAAGTTAACAAACTGGAAGTTAACTACTGACTAAACTACTATGCCTTTAAGTTATAAATATACTTCCAGTTTCTATGGTCATAACTCAGGCTAACTAGACAGAATCCCCACCTGAAGTGATTTTTTTTGTAACTGTTGGTTATAATCTACCAATGTGTCTTATGGATCGTACCTACCTGTAGAGTTTTGTCATTAAGAGAAATTTAAATGTGTCACATAGAGTTTGAACATGACCGAAGAACAACTTATATAAAATGACTTTGACTTGGTGAGTCTGAGAACGGCATAATATGTGCGAATTTGCAGATAGTGCCCAATGAATGATAACAAATTTAAAATTCCAAGATGAACATCAACTTATGGGCATTGGTATTTTTGCAGTGGGAACAAAGTGGGTCATCATTGTAAAACTTGGAAATACTGTTCTTGCTATATAATATAATTTCTTTCTTTCTAATCTCAGTGTATTGAATTTGAGGGTTCTAACTTTACTTTGAAATTCAGGCAAATAACCAAAATGATGCTGAGTCTCTCTCATCATAAGTGAAACTATGTCTACATGTAGAAATGCGGAAGTGAGGTGAAATATTCTTTTGATCCAACAGATCAGCTGTGGTTCTTATGTTCTACAAAGACACAGACATTTGAGTCACTTTGATCTTCCCACCATTTACAAGGGCCACAGCTGATTGGATTAAGAGACATTTGCTTTCAGAGTTATCCTACTATTGAATATGTAGAAATAATTTGTCTAATTAACAAAATATTTTTGAATTCAGTATTTCATATACGCAGCGAAGGATGATCCAGTTGCAAAGTTGTCAAACTGCTAATGGTTCAAATAATAACTGAAAACCAACTGGAAAACCCACATGTATACAGAGAAAGGTCCTGTATGAGAGTAAGTCTGTGTATTGGTCAAAATAGGCAGACAGTTTTCAGTACATTTTCCCCCAAGCTCTTGAAGTGGGACTCTGGAAGCATTACATTAAAAAATTTGGAGGTTAATTTCCTAGAAGTGGATGCCATTGTCAATCACTCCATTTAGCAACTGGCAGAGTAACTCTTCAGGGGAGTAACTAAACATGTATCTGGATTTTAAAGATCAGCAGGATTGGATTCAAATGCAATTTAACTAGGCCCAGGCCACAGCTAACTAATGAAGTTCATGAACAGTCATTAGAGTTCTTTGAAACTTCTGTCTCAAAATAGTTAAGTCAGCACAAAGGTACTCACCAGGTGTTTGAGTAACTGGCTAGGGAAGATGCTGGTGACATTGAAAAATGAGGGAGAGTAGGGCATCTCTATTAAATACTCAAGCCAGGAGTCTGGAAAATTGTGGTTATATTCAAGGAGTTGTAACAGTAGTAATGCTTCCTACAGACATCGTTTTTTTCCCAGAACAATCTGGGAGGTGGGGATAACGATAGACATGCTAATAATCAAAAGCTCAGGTCTATAAAGCAAGCATTCAGTCAAGAAAAAATTTGGAATCTTTATAAGATTCCATGCTCTTATTGAACTCATAAATGTAATCAAAACAGTGGCTCGCTGTTCATTCCAAAGCCTCTCTTGCAATTTGGTTTTATCATGTGACTAAGTTTTAGCTAATGCATAAAAGACGATCCTCGGCAAGCCTGGCACAAGAACCTGGTATAAGAAACTCTTCTAGGTGAATCTCCTAGCTCCTTTCCCTCTGGCTGTTTGGAATGGAGGTCACTCTCAGCATAACCTTTGTATGTGAAATGAAGTGAAATGAAAGACAGTTGGCTTCCACTGCTTAGCAACATTCTTTTTGGACTTCACATGAATGAATAAGCCACTATGATTTGGGGTTTATTTGTTTCAGCAGCTAGCATCACCATAATTAATAAAATATATCGAGGAAAAAAAATATATCGAGGAAAATATTTAGTTTACAGATGAGGACGTGAAAAAGGGAGAAGTTGCTACTTTTCAAATGAAGCATATTAGGTTACTGTTACATCAGGAATTAGAGCCAGGTTTCTTGACTCAGCTGTCTGATACAAAAGAGATTGACAGTAATCTCTCTGAACTTTGAAATACTGTATAATTTAAGCAAATCTTTCTTATGGCACTTATCACCATTTACTGTATTATGGATATCTGGATGCAGATTTTACATAATTTATTTTTAAAGATTTTATTTATTTATTTGACAGAGAGAGATTACAAGCAGGCAGAGAAGCAGGCAGAGAGAGAGGGGGAAGCAGGCTCCCTGGTGAGCAGAGAGCCCAATGCGAGGGCTGAGGATCCCAGGACCCTGAGATCATGACCTGAGCCGAAGGCAGAGGCTTTAACCCACTGAGCCACCCAGGTGCCCAGATTTTATATAATTTATCCTGCCAGATATTATACTCATGGAGGCTGGGATTATGTTCTATTGTATATCAAGAAATATCTTGTTCTATGCTTTGTTAAACACTTTAAAATCTCAATAATTGTTTATTAAATTAATGTTTGAGATAACAGCAAATACTTTTATATTACATATAAAATATCTATCTAGATATGCAGATAAATTATTTAATTTCTTCCCTACCTGTGGTTATCTATGCCTCAAACATTTTGGCAATATTCCTCATCCAAGAGTTAAATAAAATGGGTTTTACGTGCATTAAGCACAGATTTTTTTTTCCCATAACTTAGGTGAAATTTGACATATTCTTATAAAAAATTACTGAGCTTTTAAGTTGTCACTTTTTTGAAAGAAATATATATCAAGATTCCATTTGTTTATTTTTTGTGCTGTATACATGACATGGACAACTGGAAAGGAATGAAAATTCTTTGTATGAGCTGTGCTCATGCAAATGTAAATATATATGAGCAAACAGTGATAAAAAATCCTTCATTTGGGACGCCTGGGTGGCTCAGTTGGTTGGGAGGCTGCCTTCGGCTCAGGTCATGATCCTGGAGTCCCCAGATCAAGTCCCACATCGGGCTCCCTGCTCAGCGGGGAGTCTGCTTCTCCTTCTGACCCTCCCCTTCTCTGCTCTCTCTCTCTCTCTTTCGAATAAATAAATAAATAAATAAACCTTAAAAAAAATCCTTCATTTAATTCTTTTTTTAATAAAAAAATCTTAATATATAATGTATTGTTTCAGGGGTACAGGTCTGTGATTCATCAGTCTTACACAACACTCAGCACTAACCACAACACATACCCTCCCCAATGTCCACCACCTAGCCACTCCATCCCCCTACCCACCTCCCCTCCAGCAACCTTCAGTTTGTTTCATAAGATTAAGAGTCTCTTATGGTTTGTCTCCCTCTCTGGTTTCATCTTGTTTCATTTTTTTCCTCTCTTTCCCTATGATCCTCTGCCTTGTTTTTTAAATTCTGCATATCAGTGAGATAATATGATAATTGCCTCTCTCTGATTGACTTATTTCCCCTAGCGTAATACCCTTTAGTTCCAACCACATTGTTGCAAATGGCAAGATTTCATTTTTTTTAAAGATTTTATTTTATTTATTTATTTGACAGATCACAAGCAGGCAGAGAGGCAGGCAGAGAGAGAGGAGGAAGCAGGCTCCCTGCTGAGCAGAAACCTGATGCGGGGCTCAATCCCAGGACACCGAGATCATGACCTGAGCCGAAGGCAGAGGCTTTAACCCACTGAGCCACCCAGGAGCCCCAAGATTTCATTTTTTGATGGCTGCATTATATATATACCTTCATTTAATTCTAACAGTAATTTACATCATCCTAAAGTGCTACTCATAATTTTATTTCTAGGCATTCATTTACATATTTCTTTTCATCAGTGTTTCTGAAATTTTGTACTCTTCGATCTTAAAAGCTTTTTTTCACTTACTTTGATAGAAAAGAAAAAACACATTTGCCAAATGCACTGTTAAATCAAGGGCTGAGGAAGTAGCCAAAACACAAATTAATTATATTTGTTAAGGATTTTATTTTATAGGTATTAAAAAATAATTAGAGTGATCAAGATACTTAATATTTGGATGTTAGTACTAGTCCGTACAAGTTAGTACTAATGCTTTATAATATAAGTCACGTTATGCAAGAATACTTAACATAGAAGCCAATAAAGTTTAGAAATACTACCATAATCTCGAAGACTGTATTTTTTTCCTTTCACGTGGTGTTTATATACTTTTTCCTCTGTATTGTTAGACATATTATCATCACTATTACCATATTAGACATTGTAATGAGGATAATAAGCTCGCCTTTTTGTCTTTGTTCCTTAAGAATATATAATCTGGCTGGAAAAATAAGGCAAATTCATACTGATGCTCTAACTTCGGTACCGTTGCTAAATGGAGTGCCAATTAGGTAGTGGATAGAATTGAAGCAAAGTCTTAAAGAATAGTCAAAATTCAGAAAGGCAGAGGAGTGAGGATCTTTTAAGCAAAGAAAACTAATTGAGAACTGTATGCAGGTAAAATAGAATAAAGGTATAGTTCTCAACCCATTAGAATCATCTATGGAGCTTTAAAAAGTCTTGTGCCAAATGAAACAAGATGAAACCAGAGAGGGAGAGAAACCATAAGAGATTCTTAATCTCAGGAAACAAACTGAGGGTTGCTAGAGTGGAGGGGCAGGGATGGGGTGGCTGGGTGATGGACATTGGGGAGGGTATGTGCTATGGTGAGCGCTGTGAATTGCGTAAAACTGATGAATCACAGACCTGTACTCCTGAAACAAATAATACATTATATGTTACTGAAAAAAAAACATTAAAAATATATATATATACAACTGTAAAAAAAAAAAAAGTCTTGTCCCAGGCCACATTCTAGACCTATTGAGACTCTTTTTGGATGTTATCAGGAATCAGCAATTCTAAAGCTTCCCTTTCCATAAGGAAATAGAAGTTGAAAATTGCTGGAAGAAAGCATGTTTTAGTAACAATCCCATCTGCTTGGCTACAACTATAGTAGAAATGGACCAGATGGGAAGTAGTGAGAATGGAAATAAACAGGCTTATTATGAAATCTTATAAATCTTAGTTATTGGGATTTGAGGAAAGCTAGAAAGAATAACATGTTACTTTCAAGCTTTTAATTCCCAGCAACTAGAATGGTGTGGCAATTAATTGTCACAAGAGAGAGCTGGCCATAATGTGAAGGGGATGACTTCAGGTGTAAGTGTATTGACTTTAAGCTAATACCGAAACATCCAGGTGAATATAGCTATTGTATAGTTGTCAAAACATTTTTAGATGCTTTTCTCTTGCAAAATTTATTGCTATAAATACTGGTGTTTCTGTTGCATATCAAAATTATTGACAACTTTCATACTGTTTTGTTTTTTTAATGAATTCTGGACTTAAAAACTATTTTAAGACCCAAGTGTCACATCTGTGAGCAAACATAACTAAATTTTCCTACAAATACAAAATTCAAAGTAGAATATCATCTCACTTACCATGTTCCATTTGCTCTGACCTAGACAAAGCTCCAATACTGCAAAGGTAAAAATTAACTATAGCCAGGCAGTTACTGATAAAATCATTGAATACAAATTGGTAGAAAAAGAGGTTCATTAAGTTGAAGTGCTAAGAAAAGCAGCAAAATATAAGCACACATTACAGACCCTTGGTTGGATATTAAGTTGGATATCAAAATCCTCCCCCATCAATACATGGAATAGTTCTGGTTTAGAGTTAAGCTACAAAAATATTCTAAGACATTTCATAATAATAATAAAACATTTTAATTTGTGAAACTATTTGAATTCTAATCTTCCCTTAAGCAGTAAATATACGCCTTTTAAATTAAAAAATATAGCACACATTAAAAATTGAAATTTCTTTAGCTGATTTATTCTCTTTCAGAACACCCTATATCCCTAACTTTGTATTAATTATCTCATGAACATCTTTTTCCTATTCATACAGTGGAGGTACAATTATTTAGAGGAGTATTGATAAAACCAATTTGAACTCACATACATTTCCTCAAATTTGGTATTTGTCACTCTATTCTCAAACTTGTAAAAAATATTATTACAGATATATTATTGTTCTAATTATAAATGTTACTCCCTTTAAATTGAACTATATATTTGAAAGTGCACTTAGATTAACTATAAATGTATACTTCAAAGTCTAGGGCAACCACTGAAAGAAATAAGAAATATAACTGACAAGCTAAGGGAGGAAAGAAAATGGAATCCTATAAAATACTTAGTTAAAACTACAAAAGGTAGAAAAGAAGACAAAATAGGAATAAAGAACAGAGCAACAAATAGAAAACAGGAACAGATATGGTACATGTTAATTTAATCATATGCATAATAACTTTAAACATGAGTGGTCTAAATACACCAATTAATATACATGGATTGTCAGAGTGGATCAAAATATATACTCAGCTATGTGTTTTCTACAAGAAACACCCTTAAATATAGATACACATAGATTAAAAATAAAGGGATGGAGAAAGATATACCATACTAACACTAATCGAAAGATTGAGTTATGTCAATCCCAGACAGAGAAGACTTCGAAGCAAGGAAAATTATCAAGGATAAAGAGGGGCATTAAACGATAATAATGGGATCAATTCTCTAAGAAGATACGACAACCCTTAATGTGTATGCTCCTATCAACAGAGCCACAAAATACATGCAGCAAAAACTGATGGGAGTGCAAAGAGAAATAGATGAATCCACCATTATAGTTGGAGACTTCAACATCCCTCTATGAGAAATGGACAAATCCAGCAGGCAGAAAATCAGTGAGGACATAATAGAACACAATACCACCATCGATCAACTGGGTATTACTGGCAAAATATACAAAAGATTCTATAAATTAACAGGCAAAATATATAAGTACTAAATACCAAAAATCTTTAATAGATAAATAAATGAAAACCAAATGATTATTCTTTAATGTTTATTTTATTAAATATTTTATAAAAATAGAAGCAATTTGCAATGCTCATATTTGCTTTTAAAAACATAAACATTATTTTTCTAGTTTTTAAATTAATTTTAATTTACATTTAAACACAAATATATTAAGCTTTCATATGCATTAAATCCTATTACATTACATACGTAATCCTTCGGATCATTATAACCTATAGAACAAAAACTGAATAAAAATCTTAATTATAGCAAAATAAAGATCTTGCTGAAATGAAGCAAAAATAAATGTTATTAAATAAAATATAATAATTCATAAGCTGAATATGATTTTATTCTTATAATATATTGACCTCACTTGCTCATCAACTGAAATCCCAAACATATGTAATAACAATTTAGTCATCATTGATATATTTGTGACTTTCAGTCATATAAAAAAAACCCATAGCTTTACACCTATTTTTCATTTTGTTTAAAAGTATATCTGTCAAAGGAGGAAGATACATCATAGGTTGTTAGCGTGACTTATAACTCTTAAATGTTGAGACATAGAGGACATGGGCTCCATTCCATTTATACTCCTTTTCCAAGCTCCTGGAACATTAGGGCAGGTCTGTAGTATCTGATTGATTTGCCAGACTTGGGGAGGGGAGCATCACAATGTTATCCCCTCATGGCACATATAGGAAATGAGAATTATAAAGGAGGTAAGTTAGGATATTTCCAAAATTTTTAGTGAAAAAAAATGTTTTCTTTTTATTATATAATTTAAAGAGAAATACAAAGTATTAAGAGACATAACAAATATTGAACTTGTACTTTACATTCAAGTAAAATATTTTCAAATTTTAAAATGAGAAATAAGAATTCTCATCTACATAATTGTTTTTATCGGGCTTTATGTTTCAGGTGATTATTTATAATTTTGAATAGACATGTTTTATGTGATCTCCAAATTCTTGGTAGTAACTATAGAATATGTATTTTCCCAATAAGAATAGAATAAAAAATTAAGAAATAATACATATTAAAATGTATAACGATTTATATCACATATAAGCAAACATTTTTATTTTATTCATGAAGTTAAAAATTTTTTGTAATATGATTTTTTCTAATCATTATTGAAGAATAACATGTATATTAATTGCATCAGTTTCAAGCATAACATTTTGAGTTTTGACAGTTGTACATACCAATAGACCTCCCCGTGGTCAAGATATGGCATATTTCCATCATCTTCAAAGATTCCGTGCCCCTTTTCAGTTCATCTCTTCCTTTGCTCCAGGCCAGAGGGAACTACTGATCTACATTTTGTCACTACAGATTAATTTGCATTTTACATCAATGGAATCCTATTGAATGTATTATTTTGGTCTGGATCTGTCATTCAATATATTGTTTTGAAATTCATTCATGTTGCATTTCTCAATAGTTTATTCCTTTTTATCACTGAGTAGTTTTTTATTGTATTGTACATTTTTTTCTTATGTATTCCCCAGTCAGTGGCATTTGGTTTGCCTTCACTTTGGGGCTGTTTTGAATGAAGCTGTTATGAACATCTGTGTATGGTTTTTTTTGTTGTTTTGTTTTGTTTTGTTTTGTTTTGTTGAGGGACAGAGAGAGAGAGAGAGTGAGAGATGGGGGGAAGAGGCAGAGGGAGAAGGAGAGAGAGAAAATCTTAAGCAAGTTCCATACCTAGCACAGAGCCCCATGTGAGCTTAATCTCAAGACGCTGATATCATGACCTGAGCCGAAATCAAGAGTTGGATGCTTAACTGACTGAGCCACCCAGATGTCCCTGTGTATGTCTTCATGTGGATATATGTTTCCATTTCTCTTGAGGAGATAGATACCTAACACTAGAATATCTGGCTATGTGATAGGTGTAGATTTAACTTTTTAGGAAGCTATTAAACAGTCTTCCATAGTGGCTGTACCATTTTGCATTGCCACCAGAATGAATAAGAGATCGAGTTGCTCCATATCCTTACCAACACTTGATATTATTGGTCTTTAAAAATTTTAGCCTTTTTGCTGAGTGTGAAGTAATACCTCACTATGGTTTTAATTTGCATTTTCTTAATGAATTATAATGTTGAACATTTTAAAATTTTAATTAATTTTGAATCTAGTCTACGTACTCATACCATATGATGAAATTCTAATTTGCAGAATACCTGTGTCTTTTTAGAAAAGTGCTCTTGTTTGACAACCATAAAAATATTTGATAAATTTTGCATGGATCTTCTTCTCATGATTCTTGCTCAGCCTCTCCATCACTCACCATTCCTCATTCCAACCAGCTGTTCTTTGGACTTCAGGCTGCTCCCATTAAAGGCCAGGAATACAAATTACTCCAGCAGCTCCACAGGCACACATCTTGCCCGGGCTGCTGAAAGTAGATGTCATCATGGAAGACCATGTTGGTGTGTATGCTCTGTACACTGCAGTGGAGCAGCAAGTGTGAATGTGACTCTCCATTCTGCCTTTTGGGGCAAGAGAGTATTGCACCATCAGACTCAATTCTACTGAAGTTCTTCTCAAGGAGACCTAAATGATGGTATTGTTACTGGGTGGAGACTGCTGGCCCAGGGTCCATCTATTCTAGATACTGCCCCCGTGCAGCTTCTTGGCCAGAACTTTTACCTATCTGTGCAACATCAATGCACTTTTGTACTCTGGCTGAGATGCTTTAGACCAGACTCTTTCCACTTGAGGCTTATTACATAAATTTTTCACAAATTTTCAAGAAGGAATTCTTGTACAGAAGAATCTGGCTGCTTAAGAACTTTTGAACCCAAAGAATATTTGGGGGAATTGGTCAAAACATATTTTATATATGAAGCTTTGTTATAAGGACAGATGCAATATTTCGGACACACTGTGAATAATGAACACACAAGAAAATTGCACATTTCAGTCTTTCAAAAATGTTTCCAAGATTCAGGAATGACAAGATTATAATGGTTGGTATGCAGAAAATGAGGCACCATAACTGATAGGCTTTAAAACATTCTGGGCTTACCTTTGTGATGTGTGATTGAAAAATGGAACAGCTCTCCTTTTGATTTTTCTTTTCCATCTGTTTTTTCATTAACAATCCAAGAGCTATAATTTATCCCCCAAAATGGCCTCCTTTTTATTTGACCAAGTTTTTTTTTTTAATTTTTTATTTTATTTCTGAAGACTGGAGCCCATCTTGTGCTCCATAAGACTTTACGCCATGTGTCAAATATTCCATTATCTGATATTAGTAGAGTAAAAGCTTCTACTCTTGATATCTGTGAGCTAAGATGAGATAAAAATGCACTTAACACAAAATTTTTAGCAATGATATGATGGTTAAAACTTTATGACTGGAGAATTAGAATTTGTATTTGTTCAGTTAAAAGATAGATAATATAGGGAAGCCTGTATTTTACTTACAAAAATGAAGTTTCGTTTACTGTACAAAATAAATGAATCTATACACATTAATCACAATTACTTTGTAAAAGGCTATGGCATATATTTTAAACAAATAAACAGTAGATCCTCTGTTCCAAGAAACATTTCATCTAAGAAAAATTGATTTTATAATTCAAACCAGAAATTTCTCTAAATATTCAGCCTATATTGGCTCATTTTGTATGCCATTTTATCTGGGCAATTTCTGTTGACATTTTTCGTGTTCGTAACTTCATAGGCTGTGGTCATTTGTTACCCAGGCATCACCCATCTGCACATACATTTGTCATTCTTCTGCTGAATTTGGCTCTAGTTGGGCAACAGGAAGTTAGAGCTAGTGGAATAATGCTGTTATATGAAGGATATCATTAGAGAACAAAATTGTACTTCAAAGGCTAAGCACATATGGTTTTGACTTTTATAAAGATGGCAGGTGGACATGAAGAAAAGGTTGATTTCAAATTTATTTCCATGATAAGAGGAACTTCTCAAAAGTCTGAGGAAGATTAATTTTCAATTTGGAATTCCTAATAACTGAAACATGATCAGGGTTTTACAACTTCCTGAGGTAAATTTTTTGAATGACGAAGCCATCTTCATGTAAACCAAAGGAACAATTTAATATAGGTACCAGAATGAGAGGACACTGACAAATGTTGACAAAAGAAGCTTTAGAAAGCCAACACATGTAAAATACAATCTATTTGAAAAGTTTTAATTAGAGGATTTATAACATTAGTGAATCAAAAAATAAATGATTAAAGTTTAATTTAAAACCTGTGATCCAAATAAAATCAAGCATGATTTCAAAAACCAGTTTTTATTTTAAAAGACGAATTTGTTATGTACCTAATTTAATTTTGAATGCTGTTCAGCATATGAGGACTTTCTTGTATCCTGGAATCCTAAGGCTTCTTTAATGATGATAATAGTTGGGGTTTTCTAAAAGCAAGTTTTTTTTCTTCTGTAGTTCTGATGCCTCCAATCAAAGAAAGGGTAAAGATTGAACAAACATAAATGAGAATTTGACTTTTAGCAATTGTCCTATAGACATTGTCACATGCAGTATTTGCATATTCTTCAGCAATAATTACCATAGCAAAAGTATAAGAAATCACCTAAATTTCCATTTGTAGGGAACAAATTAGATCGGTCATGCTACAAATAAACACTGTAATATTGTACTCCCACATAATAACACAGATCTATATATAATGCTGTGGAAAAATCTCCATGATACAGTAATAGTATAAAAAAAAACAAAGCTCAGAACAGTGTGAAGAGTATACTAGCATTTATGTAAAAAGGATGTATAATATGCACATCTTTTATATGTATAATTTTGGAAATAAAACCACTGATTCAAAATTTTAAAGTTAGGCACTGTCTTCTTCCCTATTAATATTCTACATACAAGGAGAAGAGAAAGACTACACACTTCATAGGGGAACCTCTCAACTCCCTTAGCTCCCATGTGCCTTAAAATTACAAACATCTTTGTGCACCCTTGTATGGAAGTAGTTTAGTAACTTGAGTAAGCAATCAGGGGCATTTTTATGAAATTTTATTTATTTGGAGTAAGGGCTTTCCTTTCTGAGTCCTGCTTTTTCTTTTTTCCTTTTCAGTGATCAGTTTTGGGGAGATGGGGGGCTGTTGGGCAGAGTTCCCATTTACACTGAGAAGTTTTGGGTGGAGGTAAACTAATGGAGCAGGCTTGAGGACACTTTTGGAAGGAGAGGAGGAGGGACTGGGATCTTTATTATTTCCATCTTTGTGACAGGCACAGTCATATGCTTCATAGATCTTTTGTGGTTTTTAGGTTAATTCTCTAGTGTAGCTGATTCTCTAGTATAGTGAGTTTAGGAAAAGGTTTTAAAACGCTTTTTGGAATGTTGGATGAAAATTGATGATGAGTGGCACAGGACAATAGGTATCTTCTCTAAGTAAGAGATAGGTCACTTTTGGGGGTGGGAAATGGAGAGGAAGTATTTTCTCAGTAGACAGTTTCAACATAGTAAGAATTTAAGAAAGAATATTAATTAGCTCTATTCTTGGGCCCTAGACTGAGAAACTCCTAGAAGCCACGGTCCTTGGGAGTGGCCCCTCCTGTTGTGGACCTTCTCTCTAAAAGCTGCAAAAGAGATTCCAGGTTCTCACAGTGACTATCCCAAATTCCCCCATTACTCTGGTGGTGAAGGTAAGAACAGGCATTGTGAAACACACTCAAAGCTTCTCTATTACAAGGTATATTTAGACAATCAGATCCTCGGTGTGAATGTGGACTGTGACAAAAGTATCTGAGTATATTACCAGTGAATGAAATATCCCCACTGGAGATTGCGGGGAGAAAATGTGCTGGCCTAAGTAATTTTGAGAATGAGTGGAGACTAACACTGTACCTGAAAGGAATCGTACATAAAAAATAGATGTAAGGAACTGTACATAAAAATAAATAAATAAATAAATAAATAAATAAATAAATAGAGCATTGAGTAAAAACAAAGGAAATCTGAATAAAGTGTAAACTTTAGGGGTGCCTGGGTGATTCAGTCAGTTAAGCGACCAACTCTTGATTTTGGCTTAGTGTATGATCTCAGGGTCCTGGGATTGAGCCCCCTGTCAGGCTTCAGGCTCAGCAGGGAGTTTGCTTGAAGATTCTCTCTTTCTCTCCCTCTGCCCCTCCTCCTACCCTCTCTCTCTCTCTTTCTAAAATAAATAAATAAATCTTTAAAAATAAGTGTAAACTTTAGTTAACAATAATGTATCAAAATAGTTCACTAGTTGTGACAAATATACCATACTAGTATAAGATGACAACAGTGGAGAAACTGGCTGTGGCATATAGGGAATTCTCTGTACTAGCTAATGTTTCTGTAAATCTAAAGCTATCCTGGAAGAAGTAGTTTATGTAAAAAGAAGCTTTTGATGTAGACCTAAATAATTGTGAGATTTATAATGCAATGAACAGAAATAAGGAGCAAAGAATGGTATGTAGTTCTGAAGAGAGGGGGATATAATGCATATTCAATATATTCATTTTCTTTCTAGTCTTTAAAAAAAAATTTTTTTTTTGAGAGAGAGAGAGTGAATGAGTGAGGGGAGGAACAGAGTGAGGAAGAGAGAGAATCTCAAGCAGTCTCCATGCTCAGAGGGAGCCTGTTGCAGGGCTTGATTGCAGGGCCCCAAGATCATCACCTAAGCTGAAATCAGGAATCCAACACTTAACCAACTGATTCACCCAAGCACTTCTCTTACTAGTCTTTACAAAAAACAAAACAAAACTAATGGTACATGTAGATAAGGCACTGATTCTGAACTGTGATTCACAACAATCTTAAAGCACACTAAAAAAATTAGTAAATAGAAGTAAGTGATATATAAGAATACTAATATATCATGACCACTTAAGATTTAGTATAACAATGTAAAGATGTTTTAACATTAGAAAATCAATTGATGTAATTCACTACATTAATAGAAAAAAGGAGAAAATTATACAATCACCTAAATAGATCTAAGAAAATAATTTGATAAAATTAAAAACTTTTTAATAATAACTTTTAGTAGACTAGAAACAGAGAACTGCTTTAAACTGATATATATATGATATATGTCTGATATAACTGATATATATCATGATTAATATATATATTTATATATTTATAAAGATATATAACTATGATGTTAATTATATAATTATATATAAATTATAAATATATATAATTATATGTTATAATATATAACATATAATTATATATATAATTAGCATCATAGTTAATGGGGAATTATGGAAACATTTCTACTCAAGATCAAGCTGGATATTGTATTCAGTGAAATTCAGGTAAGATAAAGAAAGGAGAATGTATATAATGAAGAAGAAATAGCTCAGTATTGAAAATGTCTGTCTTTCCACAAAGCAGTGGTAATTGGGAACGAAGTTAAAATAAAAGATGCCCTCAACAATAGCATCAAGTGCATCAAGTACTTAGGAATAAATCTAAAAAAAGTTGTACAAGACCCATGCACAGATAATCCTATGAAATATTTCTGAGAGAAATTAAAAGAAAACATCATATATGGAGAAATACATATTCCTGATTTTGAAGACTCAATATTACACTATGTGAATTCTACCCTATTAGATCTATAGCTTTAGTGCAACCCCAGTTAAAGTTTTAACTGATTTTTTATTGTAGAAATTGACAAGATAATTCCAAAATAAGTTTATCAAAGACACAAACAGCCAAGACAAACTTGATGAAAACCAGAGTTGGAGAATTAACACTACCACGTATTAAGATTTAATATAAAGGTACAATAATTAAGAAGTAGAATGCAAATATAATAGTGGAATTGAATAGAGAATCTATAAATAGACCCCAAATATACACTTAAACTTCACCTGGATAATCATAAGCAAAAAAATTAAAAATAAGTAAAAAAAAAAAATTCTTGATGCCTATGTCTCATTATACACAGAAATTAAATCCAGATGGATCACAGACCTAAGGTACAAAGTAAAACAATAAAACTTTAAGAAAGTAAACAAAAGAGAGTGTTTTTATGAAATTGAAGCACAGTTTTTCTAGGCAGGACACTAACAAAAAATTAACCATAAAGATAAGATTAAGGGTGTCTGAGTGGCTCAGTTCAGTTAACTATCTGCCTTCAGCTCAGGTTATGATCCCAGGGTCCTGGGATCGAGTCCTGCATCAGGCTGCCTGCTCTGCAGGGTATCTACTTCTCCCTATGTCCCTCCCCCCACTCATTCTCTTTCTCTTTCTCTCTCTCAAATAAATAAATAAAATCTTAAAAAAAAGCATAAGTAAGTATTCAGTAAAAAAAAAAAAGATATGATCAATAGGCTGTACTATATTAAAATTAAGAATTTCAGTTTATTAAATAGTACCATTAAGAAAGTGAAAAGATAAGCCCATGAGAAAAGATATTTATACAATGTACGTCCAAGGAAAGACCCATAAACAGAGTTCCTAAAGAAATCCTACAAATCAGTACAAAAAAAAAATCATAATGTATAAGAGAAAAGGAGGCATCGTCAAAGTGAATATACAGTCAGTAAAACCACTATGTGATACCACTACATGTATACACTTAAATTGCTAAAATAAAAACTGCAGATAATACCAAATTTTGGTGGGGATATGTAACAAAAGGAACACCCATATATTTCCAGTAAGAGCATAAATTTGATTAACTACATTAGGAAACTGTTTGATACCATCTGTAAAGTTGATCTCTGCATACCCTGTGATCCAGCAATTCCACTCACGTTGGTCAAGACACATACAAGAATGTGCAGCACTAACCTTTGAAAGGAAACTACTCAAATGTCTATTAATAGAGTTGCACATCCATACATTAGAATATTATGCCTCAATAGGGAGGAATCATACACTGTTACATGCAGCCACATGGATGCATCACACAAATATAATGTTGGATGAATGAAGCAGACACAAAATAATACATATCATGTAATTCCATTTGTAAGAGTTCAAAAACATTTAAAAGTAACATATTGGTTCGATGTTAGATTTGTGGTTACATTTTAGGGAGTATTGGCTCGGAAGGGATGTGGGAAGACTCTTGTGATGTCACTTATATTCTACTTTTTGACCTCATTGTCTATTAATGAATATCTTTGTGAATATTCATGAATGTGTACACTTAATATTTGCACATTTTTCTCTACATAAGATACATTTCAATAAAAAAAATTTAGCCAATGTATTCAAAGGCATTAATTGAATATTAGGCAAGGTAGAAATTCTTGCTAACATGTGGCTTCAATTTATTAAATGTATCCTTATATACATGTTTTAAGGCTGTCCCCTAAACACATACCTTGTAACTGCTGTTTTGGTTTCATCACCGTTATTCATTTCGAATTTTTTACCCTTTACCAAAATATTTTTAGCTCTTTTTGACACCTGACTCAAATCTCCAAAACTAATTGTTCTTATTTTAATTCTCAAGTCTATCACCATTATTCAGGTCCTTATCTCTCCAAAAGTAAACAGGATTTTCTGATCACCTTCTTTTCTAATTTATTCTAATTGGACACAGGATATAGATTGATTTTCCTAAATTACTCCCCTAATAATGTGGGAAACAAAAGAAGAAGGAAATGTAGAAAAAATTAAATGTCCATATAACCTGCATCCCACTGACAAATATTTGAGGCAGGCAGAATATCAGTTTCCTCCAGGAAGCTCCTGTCTTAATGTTGATGCCTTGCTAGAGGGAAAAACAACCTTGGTTTGAAAATAGCAAAGAGTCTGGTATCCTGTGTCTTCTTCAGCATTTGAAGATCCTTTTGAAACTTCCCTTATCTTTACTTCCCCTAACCTCAACGTATATAATCAGTTGCCCCTCACAATCCTTGGGCAGCTGAAGGCAGAAGGCAGCACGCAGCAGCAGCTCTTTCTGTCCATGGGTCTTGTTCCTGGGCTTTAATAAAACCACCATTTTACACTGAAGATGTCTCAAGAATTCTTTCATGGCCATCAGCTCTGGACCCCACCAAACCTCACCTTTATATTCCAAAAGCTACATTATTTGGCACCCAATGTGGGGCCTTCGTGTCTTTTCATCTATACTCTGAGCTTTGGTGCAAACTTGGTAAGTACTCCCTTTACTAATTCCAGGGACTCTTCAAGGAGTACGGTCTTACTGGAACACTTTCAAGCCAATTGCTCAGGCCGCAATCCTCTGCCCATGGCTACTCTATGAGGAGGAGAAAACCTGCATTTTGGCTGGAAATTGGTACCTGGCTGCAATGGTAATAAGACTCAGAAACTTGATGCTCTCTCTTTATCCCTGTCCTTATACAAAGTTGTCTGTCCTTGGCACGGGACAGCCACCTAAGTCACCAAGACAGCTGCCAATCTTAAGATTCCTGTGTGAAGTTTCCTCCTGATTGATCTAATATGATCCCCTCCACATCCCTGGTCTACCTGCTTCTGGCTGTGGGACCTCCATTGGGAACCAGATGAAACCAATACCCAATTGAATTAAAACCCAACCGGGGACCGTTTCCTAGGGAAGTCGTCTGTAAAGACTACATGTGCTGGAATGTGACTTAAATCATGATGGATTTCTGTCTTTACTGTTTTCTGTCAATGTCCTCTACTAACTACTTAAGTTACAACATTGGGTACTTTTCTCTTGTAAAACTTCTCTAGTGTAGTCCATACATTAAAAACTGTGGGTTCTATGTGGCTTTCAAGTCAAGCCAAGGTGCATGTGGCCTTCATGGCAAGGCTTTCCAGGCAAGCCAAGGCACACGTGGCCTTCAAGGCAAGGCATACCTGGTCCATACGATGGCACCCATTGTGGTCTAGCATGTGATGTGGAAGTGGGGGAGGGCAGGCCTCCTTCCTACAGGGCCTTAATGGCAGGCACTGATCATAGCAATTTCTTTCAAGGGATGTCTCAGGTAGTTTTGACGTCAGGGATCTTCCCCAAGGACTCTCCCTTGGGATGCCTCTTTAACCCACTGGAAACAACTAGGATTGCAAAATTTAAGAAAGGTACTGCATGGCCTCAGTCAGATCTATCCGTCAGATCTCTTCTGCAAGAAACAGAGCAGATAGACAGAGGTATCCTAGGTCCATCCCAGGCTTTCTGAGCTCTAAATCAGGACCCAGACCTAAGGGCCTCTTGCAGAATGTGTTTGGTCATAACCAGGCCAGTAAACTCCCTCCTGATGTATTGGAATGTAATTATCTAAATAGGCCTTCTCTGAATAAACCCAAGTTACTGGAGGAAACACAGGCTATCCCTAGCAAAGGGGACTCTGACTCTCTCTCTCTCTCTCTCAACTGGTCCACCTAATAGACCCAGGTTACCCTAGTGGTACCCGAGGGCTTCTTCCTCATTCATTTCCTGGATTAATGGCTATAATTGGAACCGACTGTCCCTGGTTAGTGTCCCTTAGGATGGGGACTTTAAGAAATATTCCCAAGCAGCTGCAAAAACTCCATTTGTTTGGGGGAATTTCCCAGTCTTCTCTGGCCTTGACATGGACTGCCTATTCCTCCTTGTTGGCAGGAAAACATGGCATCTGCTCCTCTGTTGGAACTGATGAGCTCTAGAACCGAGAACCCTTTCTCTGCCTTCTGGCAGCACTTCACCTCTTGTGCCTTCCTGTCCTCCTCCTCTCGTTTCTGCACCACCTTGGGTGCAGCCTGCATAACTGGCTTTTGTACTATCCTCAGTGTCTCTAGTACCAGTGGCTCCTCCTCCTCCCCTTGCTATCAAGGAGTGAAGAAGAGCGTGCCCTGGACTTAACACTGCCCACTTCAGATTTCCCCACCCGTGTCCCAGGTAAAAATGAAAATGGAGAACAAACTGACTTTCAAAAGTGGATCCAGGGAAACAGAGGAAACATAGTTGGTATTTAAACTAATGTAAGTTTGTTGGCTTAGTTAATATAGACTTGTCTTTAGAGTTATCAACATTAAATATGAAACATTTACTCTACCAAGATTTACTGAAGGTCGAATAAGCTCATGTTATGTCTGTTGCAATGTGTTAGCAAAAAGATGACTTAAATGATGGTTAATTTTCTGTCTCAAAGTTTTCATGGATAATTGTTAAGCTAACTTTCAAAGTCATTGGTAACCTGAAACTTGAAAGTTTTGCTTAGAATATAAATGGGATTGAATTCTTTGGACATCTAGGTCTTTTCCAAATGGGCTGAAGAGCTAAAGCATTGATGACCGGATGTAGATTTGTGCTTTTGACTTCTTATTGCAAAGAAACTAAGGATATTTGAATCTTGGTATACCTTTTTTGTGCTTAATAGATTCATAAATTTGCCATGTAAAGAATGCTGGTGTGACAGTTCACAATCAATTGCTACTTAGTTTTCAATGGAGACTAAGGTTTCTAAGAGTGCAAAATTCTTCTAAGTGTAATTAAGACTGATGCAAACAAGGGAAGCAACTCTGTATACAGAAAGATAGGAGATATGTAAGAAAGATGAAAGAAATGGGGATGTATTTTTGTTCAAGGTAATAGGAAGTAATTTTGTCCTAAATGAGACTGGTTGTTTGGAAAGATATGCCTTGGGACAAAAATCTGAATGCAAAGAAAAGTTGTAGGTTTGTTGTAGGGAAACCTTTGGAAGCAATTTTAGTTGTGGTCAGGATGGACTAAGATTGAAATGAAGGGATTTTAAAAGTATCAGGCACAGAATTGAAAGTCTGCTTTCTCTCAGTTAAAAAGACAAGGTTTTCTTGAATTATTGTTCTGCTCTTGATAAAATATAAACAAAGATTTTTTTCTCTTTTGTCTGCCCAGAAAATGAATTTCTAAGTTTTGTCTTTATCAAGTCTTTGATTACTTGGTTAAAACTTCTTAGTATTAAAGGAGCTAAGTTTTGCTAACAACTGTATAAGCCTACATATTTGCCTTTTGAATCTCTTATTGTCACCTTAGTTAAATAAAAAATCATTTTTGTAATGATTTATAATCCTATTTAGGCATGTACTTAAAAACTTTCTAAGGTTTTAACAAACTTTCCAAGATTTAAATTGTAAATAAAGTCTCTTTGATTCATTGGGCCTTTTTATTTGGTATGTTAAGCTACTCTGGAAGAGCTGTTCAACAAATAATAAGCCTAGGTTGTATTGTTTGGGTAAATGCTATAACTATTCTAGAGATGATATGCAGTTCCTAAAGTTTTAATATGTTCTGAGATAAGGCCATTACTTAAAATTCTGATTATTGAAGTGTTATGTGTCACAGAAATAACCAGGTTTCCTTGCCAACTATGTTGTAACCTCTCAAAAGATCTTTAACTATGTCCATTTTTGAGTTTTTCATTTATAGTTATTGTTCTTATTCTCTTGAAGAACATGTTTCATCTTTAAGAGGTTTCATAAACAGGACTTTTAGGACAAACACAGGTATTTAGTATCTTTAAGATCAAAACTGAAATTGATAAGAATTTCCAGAACTAACTGAACTGAGGATAATTATAGTTTATGACTCTTGTTTGAAACATTGTTTTTTCTCTAATATTTGCTCTTCCTGGCTAAGGAAACTTTCTCTTAAGACATCAGTGATACACTGAAATAATAAAGTATTCCTCTGTGAACAGATTAAAGCATTCAGCTCTTCTCTCTACTTGAACCTTCTGAAATTCAAAACATCTCAGTAAGTATTCTTTTCTCCATGACAATTACAGTCACTTGTATAAGTTCAGTTAGAATGTGTTTTCCTTGTAACAGGACACCATTGAAAATATTGGTTATTTTGCCAAGACTTTGACTGGAATGTCTATTTGAGAGACTTGCATAGACGCATATATGACCACATAGCCTTAAGGAACTAAGGTTGACTCTATGAAACACGGAGCCAATAAAAGCCCCTTGGAAATGTTAGCCTGATACCTTGCTTAGAGTTCCCAGCAGCCTCACTTGGTGAGTAAAGAATGTCACTTCCTGAGGTTGCAGGAACCTCAGGATACTTTGAGGATCTCAAGAAGAGGAATCCACCCAAATCTACAGGTATTGCAAGGATGTCTGATGGCAAGCACTTTGCTTGGCTTCTGGCTTGGAGAGGCTACTAAAAGTTCAACCTATAGTTCCTTATAAAAAGTTCCAGCAAAGCAAATTCTAAAAGATCTATAATCAATCACTATTCTTGCTGAGGTTTTGCAAATCGTAAGGCCAAGTTTGTTAAAATTGGACTTGTTTTACAAGTGAATTAACCCTGATTTGGCTATCTCTGATTAAAAATGAGGGTTATTATAGAGAGAAAATGTTTCAATAACACATTTTTGTAGATATTAGATTCTAAGCACTGAGAAAACTGGATTACTGGATTACTCTTTTGCCAGTAGGGCTTCTTTGAATGAGGATTGCCCCCAAACTACCAACAGTTATTGGTTATTATCCCTTTTGAGATAATATATGGAACTTCTTTTCTCACTGGAGACCTACCAATTGATGGAGACTATAATGCTCTGTTAAATTATTCACTTGAGGCTGGTTAATTCATAAATCTCTAAATGAATATGCAAACCATATCCTCCCTAAACCTGATCTGACTGTCACTAACAATCCACCCCATATAAACCCTGGACATGGGGATTATTTAAAGGATTGGGAGTCTAATACAGCAGGAGAATTAACTCCAAAATGGAAGGGCCCTTACCGGGTCATAGTATGTACTCCCACTATAGTAAGATTAGAGGGGCACTCTTCATGGGCTCATATATCTAGAATAAAACCTATAACTCCCTTACAGGAAACCAATGAGCAAACTAACATGCCTCCTTATTCCCGTAAACCAGTGGAAGACCTCAAATTTCTCTTCAAACAACAATAAAAGCCTGGAGAAAATTTTAGTTAACTACCAAAGGTCTTTTTATTCAGGCTTCTCTTTCTTATTATAATAACCTTCTTTGGTTGTCTTTTTCTGGTGTCTCCCTGCCTGGGGCCAAGACTCCTCCACTGCCATAACTTCCAACTGACAAATGATCCTTTCTACTCAAGGAGGTTTGTGTATGTTGTCTACTTTGGATTGGCTACCTCTGCCTTTGGTAACTCTTATATATAAATTCCCCAAATAACCAATGTTGACTCATAGGTAGGGACATCTCTACACCCCTACACAGCAGGAAGAAGTTACAGAAGATGAGACTTCCACCCCCAACAACTTTAAAGATTTAAGGTCAAATTATTCAGGGAGGTATGATATGGGAAACAAAGGTAGAAGGAAATGTAGATAAAATTAAATGTCCATATAACCTGCATCCCACTGACAAATACTTGAGGCAGGCAGAATATCAGGTTCCTCCAGGAAGCTCCCAACTGTCTTAATGTTAATGCTTTGCTAGAGGGAAAAATAACCTTGTTTTGAAAATAGCAAGGCTTCTGGTATCTTGTGTCTTCTTTAGCATATGAAGATCCTTTTGCAACTTCCCTTATCTTTACTTCCCCTAACCCCAAAATATATAATCACTTGCCCCTCACAATCCCTGGCAGCAGCAGGCAGCAGCAGTTCTTTCTGCCCATAGGTCCTGTCCTTGTTCTTTAATAAAACCACCGTTTTGCACTGAAAATGTCTCAAGAATTCTTTCTTGGCCATCTGGGACACCTGAGTGGCTCAGTTGGTTAAGCAACTGCCTTCAGCTCAGGTCATGATCCTGGAGTCCCAGGATTAAGTCCCACATCGGGCTCCCTGCTCAGTGGGGAGTCTGCTTCTCCCTCTGATTTCTCCCCTTTCATGCTCTCTCTCTCATTGTCTTTCTCTCTCTCTCTCAAATAAATAAATAAATAAGATCTTAAAAAAAAAAAAAAGAATTCTTTCTTGGCCATCAACTCTGGACTCCACCAAACCTCACCTACATATTCCAAAAACTACATCACTAATTTCCTAACACTCTCTCCCAAATAAAAAAATGTATTTTTCAACTGCACTCTGCTTTATGTTTGAACTTTTTAGTCTTGCATTCAAGGCTTTCTGTGATTCCCCACAGCATCATATATTTCCCGTTTTTAAGTGAACACACAATGCAGGTAATCTAGGTTACTATCTGTTTTCTAATAATAAATTGTGTCTTCTTTCTGCGTCATTGCAAATATCATCCCCCCCCCCCCCCCCAGCATGATGTTCTGAACGACCAGCTCCACTGGTAACTAAAGGTCACTCACATAAATATTTTGAGGACCTACAATGTTTGGACAAAACCAAAGGATGAAGAAAATTAAAAACTTCCCTTTAATAAAACAAAACAAAACAAAACAAAACAAAACAAAAACTTCCCTTTAAGACATTATCACTTAATATGGGAAGCCCAGAGATAACTGGATTTGGAAAATCCTTAGTTTTTGAAGTTCTACACAAGGCAAGTTGTATTCTTTTTTTTTTAAGTTTTTTTTTTTTTTTTTTTTGACAGAGAGAGAGAGATCACAAGTAGGCGGAGATGCAGACAGAGAGAGAAGGGGAAGCAGCCTCCCCGCTGAGCAGAGAGCCCGATGGGGGGCTTGATCCCAGGAACCTCAGATCATGACCCAAGCCGAAGGCAGAGGCTTTAACACCCACTGAACCACCCAGGTGCCCCAGCAAGTTGTATTCTTCAGTGTCACTGGTTGTGGGCTTTTGCTATGTGCTCCTGTCATATTGGCTCCTCTTCATAGATATCCTTCAACAAGGCCTAATATAATTTTATTTTAGTCACTTTGGTCATTAATAGTTTTTGAATAGGAGGAATATTGCAAGTGTTTTACAATTTTTATGTTAATTGTTTTCTTTCAATCCAAGTAGAGGACAACATCAGTTCAGAATTCTTATGCAGCATTTCTCCATCTAAATTATGGCTGAAAAATATACTCTTATCTATTTTTCATTTGGGATTGATACAGTATAATTTATTGATGGTACATGTCAAGGTAGGGCTCCCCAATCTTCTCCTTTTCTTCAGGGGGTCTGGGATAGGAACTGTGTAGAGGTCAAGAGATTCTCAGTGTATTGGGGGATGATTTGGGGCAAGGACACCTCAGCATCTAAGGGCCTCTGTCTTCTTGCTCTCTCCGGAGCTCATGATTCAAGGGGTTCTTACTCCTTGGAAGCCATCTGGAGCATAAGGTCCACCACCCGGTTGGTGTAGCCAAATTCATTGTCACACTGGGTAATGAGCTTGACAAAGTGTCACTGAGAGCAATGCAAGCCCCAACATCAAAGGTAGAAGAGTGGGTGTTACTGTTAAAGTTGTAGATAACCTGATCCTCAGTGTAGCTCAGCATTCCCTTGAGGGAGCCTTTTGATGCCTGCTTTACCAACTTCTTGATGTCATCGTATTTGACAGCTTTCTCCAGGTGAGTAAGGAACAGATGGGGCTATATAGGGAGAGATAGATAAGGGGCCATGGGATCAAGCTCAGAAAATTAAAAAAATGTGGAAGATGTAAGGAAACCAGAGATAAGGGAACAAACCCAACCATCATGTCTGAGGGGTCAGAGGTGGGATCTTGTTATAACAGCTACTTGTGACCAAGAAAATTACCAGACCCTGAAAAGGAAGTAAGCTAGAGAAAGGTGTTATCACTAGTCCTTACTATATGGTGATATTAGTAGAGATGTTAAAAGGATTTGAGTTCTCTGGTTATCTTTCTAGAAAAGACCATAACTAAAAGCCCTCAATGGCAACACTGTTGGGGCCTCTATCCTGAGAGCTTTTTCTGTATCCTCACTTAATAAACTTCTATCGCATTACTCACTCTTCTTTGCAAGATTCATTCTTCGACTCCGTGAGACAAGAACCTCACTGTCTCACATCATGTGTGGCGGGTTAGAGCCACAACTGACACTTTGGGAGTGGGGACATGGAAGACCATGCCAGTGAGCTTCCTTCTCATTCAGCTCAGAGATGATCCTGTCTGTAGTCTTGGCAGGGCCAGTAGAAGTAGGGATGATGTTCTGGGCAGCCCTTTGGCCATCATACCAGAGATTCCCAGAGGGGCCATTCAGGGTCTTCTGGTGGCAGTGATGGCATGGGCTGTGATCCTGAGTCCCTCCAGGATGCCAAAGTTGTCATGGATGACCTTGGCCAGAGGGGCCAAGCAGTTGGTGGTGCAGGAGACATTGCGGATAATCGTCAGGGAGTTGTCATACTTCTCATGGTTTATGCCCATCACAAACATAGGGGCATCAGCAAGAGAGACAGAGATGATGACCCTCTTGGCCCCACCCTTCAAGTGAGAGCCCTAGCCGTCTCCATGGTGATGAAGACCCCAGTGGACTCCACAGCCTATTGAGCACCAGCATCACCCCATTTGATGTTGGCAAGATCTCACTCCTGGAAGACAAAGATGGGCTTTCCATTGATGACAAATTTCCTGTTCTCTCCCTTGACTGTGCTGTTGAATTCACCATGGGTAGAATCATACTGAACACGTAGACCATGTAGTAGAAGTCAATGAAAGGGTCACTGATGGTGAAAGTATCCATTTTGCCAGAGTTGAAAGCAACCCTGGTAACCATAAGAATAATACAGCCAAATCCCTTTACTCTGACCTTCACGTCATGTCTTGGGATGCAGCTGGCATTGCACCAGAAGATGCAGCTGTCTGTCAAATGGGGAGGAGCAGAGAGCCAATACATTATTTTAGAAATATATGGAAACCACTTGGGGCAAAAGACCAGCAGTCAAATTAACATACAAAGCTCAGTGTCTCCTGTGTTCCTGTTAGGCATAGGAATGTTTATCTCGTATGAGAATGTGGTTAGAATTAACCATAATGAATGCATATTTTACATACAATGTCAGAATCCCTTAAAAATATCCTGGACTTTGACAATAATGCAATTTATTTTATGTAAGAACCATTTTTAGTGAGATAGCCATTACACCTAATCTGAAAGAACAGGGCAATAGTAGAAAGTACAAATGAATTTGTAAGTAAATGTGGACATGAAAACAATTATGACTAGAAGAAACAGATCTGACTTCACAGAGAAGATGGCATTTGATCTGAGCCTTCAAAGGTGAACAGTATTCAAGTGGGAAGAAGAGAAGCAACAATTATAAGCAGAGAGGACACCATAAGAAGAAGCGAAGACGTCTGAAAGTGATGGTGATAAGGAAGAGACAGGTAGATCTGAGAGTGTTGAGTCCAGCAGATGATTCAATACAGTGAGGGGATGAGATTATGAACGTGAGCTCCATGAAAATTTCTAGTTAAGGGGTAAGCAGAGGAAGAGGAGGCAGGAAAGGGAACAAAGAAAGAGTATTATCAGAGAAGTTGGAGCAAACTAAGTTATTTGGTATCATCCACATTGAAAGAAGAAAGCCTATGAGGAGGAGCTAGTCAATAGAGTCAAATGCTATGGAATGCAATAGTAGACTGAACAAAGAATTATGAGCTTGATTTGGCAGTTAGTGCTATTATGAGATGTTTGCCGGAATGTTAGTTTGATGGGAGAATGGGCCAGAATGCAGTAGAATGGGGACCAAATGACAGAATGTAAGGAAGTAAAGATCCAGCTCAAAAAATTTTATCTCTATCATAAACTGAGAAAAATTATTCTTTCTCACTGGACTCCCTTAATCCTTAGTTTGTATCATTTATTGATACTTTTAAAAAAAGATTTTATTTATTTATTTGAGAGAGAGAGAGCACAAGCAGGGGGAGTGGCAGTCAGGGGGAGAAGGAAAAGCAGGCTCCCCTCTGAGCAAGGAGCCCCATGCAGGGTTCGATCCCAGGACCCTGGATCATGACCTGAGCTGAAGGCAGATGCTTAACCAACTGAGCCACCCAGGCACCCCTTATTGATACTTTTAATGACATCGTAGGACTTGTGGATATTTGTTTACACATTTTAATCTCTCTATTGTAATTGGTACCTATTTTTATATACTTCGTATCATAAAAAGAGTACTTACATAGTATGCTCAGTGATTAACATTTAAATAATGCATCATTAGGTAAGAGTCCAACCATTTCATAATTAAGTAAGAAATTTATACTGACCACTCTCATCTTCTCTTGCTCTACTGAACTACAGTGTTGATTGTCTGTAGTCGTACCTCAGAGATGTTTACACTGTCCTATAGTTTATTAAGTGTGCAATACGATCATGTTTAAAAAACAATGTGCATCCCTTAATTAAAATACTTTATTGATAAAAAGTGCTAACCATCACCTGTGCTTTCAGTGAATCTGAACCTTTTTTCTGGTGGAGGGCCTTGCCTAGATGTTGATGGCTGCTGATTGATCAAGGTGGTGGTTGCTGAAGGTTAGGGCAGCTGTGGCAATTTCTTAAAATAAGCTGACAGTGAAGTTTGCCACACTGATGGACTCTTCCTTTCCTGAGTGATTTCTCTGTAGCCTGTGAAGGTATTTGATAGCATTTTACTCACAGCAGAACTTTTTTCATAATTGGAGTCAATCCTCTCAAACCCTGCCACTGCTTTATCAACTAAGTTTACATAATATTCTAAGTCCTTTGTTGTCATTTCAACAATTTTCATAGTATTTCCACCAGGAGTAGTTTCCATCTCAAGAAATCACTTTCTTTGCTCATCCATAAGAATCAACTCCTCGTCTATTCAAGTTTGATCCCGAGATTGCCTCGCTTCAGTCACATCTTCAGGCTTCACATTTAATTCTAGTTCTCTTGCTATATCCATCACATGTGCAATTACTTCCTCCACTTCCTCCCCCTCTTCAGCCCCTCAGTCATCCATGAGAGTTGGAATCAACTTCCAAACTCCTGTTTCTGTTGATATTTTCATCTTTCCCCCTGAATCACAAATGTTCTTACTGGCATCTAGAATGGCGAATTCTTTCTAGAGAGTTTTCAATTTATTTGCCCAGACCCATCAAATGATTCACTCTTTATGGCAGCTGTAGCCTTATGAAATATATTTTTTAAATCATAAGACTCAAAAGTCTTGACCCATGGGTTGTAGAATGGATGTTGCATTAGCAGGCATGAAAACAACATTAATCTCATTGTCCATCTCCATCAGAGCTCTTGGCTGACCAGGAGCATTGTCAATGAGCATAACATTTTAAAAGGAACATTACTTTCTGAGCAGTGGTTCTCAACAATGAGCTTAAAACATTCAGTAAACCATGTTGTAAACAGATGTGCTGTCGTACAGGCTTCTTTTTTCCATTTATAGAGCACAGGCAGAATAGATTTAGCCTAATTCTTAAGGGTCTTAGGATTTTTGGAATGGGAAATGAGCAACGGCTTCAATTTACAGTCACCCAGATGCGTCAGCCTTTAATGAAAGAGCCAGCCTGTCCTCTGAAGTTTTGGAAGCCAGGCATTGACTTCTCCTCTCTAGCTATGGAAGTCTTAGATGGCATCTTTTTCCAAAAAGAGAGAAGGCTGTTTTATCTATCTTGAAAATCTGTTGTTCAGTGTAATCAACCCCATTAATGATCTTAGCCAGATCCTCTGGATAACTTGCTGCAGCTTCGATATCAGCATTTACTGCTTCACCTTGCACTTGTATATTATGGAGATGACTTCTTGTCTTCAAACTTATGAACCAACTTCTACTAGCTTCAAACTTTTCATCTGTAGCTTCCTCACCTCTCTCAGCCTTCATAGAATTGAAGAGAGCTGGGGCCTTGCTCCAGATTAGGCCAGAAAATGTTGTAACTGGTATGCTCTTCTCTCCAGACCATTGAAACTTTGTCCACATCAGTGATAAGGTTGTTTTGCTTTCTTATCATTTGTGTGTTTACTAGAGTAGCATTTTTAATTTCCTTCAAGAACTTTGCCTTTGCATTCACAACTTGGCTAGTGATTTGCTGCAAAGGACCTAGCTTTCTGCCTAGCTCAGCTTTTGACATGCCTTCCTCACTAAACTTCATCATTTCTAGCTTTTGATTTGAAGTGAAAGATGTGTGACTTTTCTTTTCAGTCGAACACTTAGAGGTGACTCTAGGGTTATTAACTGGCCTAACTTCAATATTATTGTGTCTCAGGGAATAGAGAGGCCTGAGGAGTGGGAGAGAGATGGGGCACAGCAGATTGGTGGAGCAGTCACAACATATACCACATTTATCTATTAAGCTTGCCATCTTATATGGATGTGGTTTGTGGTTCCCCCAAACAATTATAATAGTAATATTAAAAATTACTGATCACAGATCACCATAACAAATATAATAATAATGAAAAAATTTCAAAATATTGAAATACTGCTGGAATTATCAAAATATGACACCAAAACATGAAGTGAGAAATGCTTTTGGAAAAATGGTGCCAATAGACTTGCTTAACACAGGGTTACCTAAACCTTCAGTTTGTAAAAAACAAACAACAAACAAAAAAAAAACAGTATCTGCAAAGTACAATAAAGCAAAGTACAATAAGCCAAGAAAGGCCTATATGTATCCATCATCCTTTTCAACTACTTCCATTTTTTTTAGTTTGAAGAGTCTTAAAGAAATGTGTGAATAAGCCTTTTTATTTTTTTTATTTAAAAAAAATTTTTTTTTATTACCCATTGAGTCTGGTAGATCCTCAAGATATTGACTGTTCTGCTCAGATCAAAACACCTTCCCAGCACCTTCAGCTTACCTCTCCAAAACCAATGATACCAAAAAAACAAACCAAGCTAAGCCAAATCCAACCAAATCAAGTCATATTATATGCAAATGAAATTGGACTAAACTCAAACATAACAAGTCTCATAGCCCTGAATTCCTCTGCTTACATTGGTGAACTGTTTGTGGACATTATTCCTATTCCCATATCTCCGAATGTATGAACTTTTGAATACCAATTTGAAAATTTTCTTTGGGAATGCTTTCTGTATTTTTGGAAACAACCCTGGGTGTTTACCCAGAGCAACTCAAGGGAGGCTACTTAGGGTGGTTACCTAGGAACCTGGTGAATATATCTGTAGAGCTTTCTAGAGACTAACTCTAAACATCTATGTTAAACAGTCTTAGCAATTTAATGGTAGAGAATATTCTGAAGAAGTTCTTTCCCTAGCAAAACTTCTGAGACATTTTTAGAATACTAGACAAATACCCCCAATCCCTGATGGGTTTTTATTTTTTAATTTTTCATAATTTTTTTAAAAAGTAGAAATAAAAAAGGTGGAATAGATGGATTAGGTAAAAGTTGAAACTGAACATTTAGGTCATCTCAACTAGCACCAAATCAATTATATCACTTTTTTTTTTATCCTTCACCTAGAAACCATCTGGGGTTGTCATATAGATTCAACCTCTAAGCACTGTCAAGAAGGAATTGTCCAGATTGTCAAGAACACATGCCTTATAACACTTATACAACACTTGTATGAAGAAGGCAACTTCTACAACAATGGGTAAAATTATATAGTGTTCAGGAAGTCCGTAAGTATGAATAGCTCTAGGATAATGTAAATGTTTATAAAGCACAGTCAGCAGTTAGAGATTTCACACCTTCTTCTACAAAACACCTAATTTATTTTTTTCTTAAAAAAATTTTTTTCTATTACATTTTCAATGTCAGAACATTTTCAGGAAAAAGAATATATTTTGCTCTTTTTCAGATTTCAATATTCTTACCTATGTTTCTAGTTGCTTCTTTTTCATCCATCACAGATCTTTAGAAATCCAAAATCATTAAAGATCTTTTATTTCTGTATTATGTAAAGGAGATGAAGGGGTATGAGGGACTCCTCGATGATTTTAGATTAGAGAAATTGTATTTTGATTATTAGTAATTAGAGTCTTGTAGCTCGATTTAATTCATGTATTTTGAGTGCCTCAGAGTTTTGTTCATTTGACTAATCACTATACATGAGCATGAAGACTATAGCTTCAGGCTTCATAAAATTTACCAGCTATTCTGACATGATAGATGATTGGGTATCCATGCATTCTAATCTAAAGGAAAGTTCTCGAAAATGGAGAAGATTCTAGGGGCAAAATAGGACTTTAATTTCCAGGGTTTTTTTTTTCCCCTCTCTTATATGATTCAAATATAGAGTCAAATGTTTGTACTCATCATAAGATCTGTAATCATCTAAGGACATTCATTAATCTTTATGATGTTAATTCTATGTCATCTTTTGTTCTCTAGCATATTGTACCTCTACCCAAATATTTTTCAAAATTCTCAGTCACTCTTGTCCACACTTCATTTCGGAGGCCTAATTATTTTCCTGACTCATTCTAGATTCTTCGAGGCAACGAGCAGAGGGATATCCTGTGTGTCAAAGCAATGTCTTCAAGGAATTAATTATAAAATAGCCTGTTCTAAAGATGCCCTGAGTTATGTGTTAGGGCAATTTTATTTTGTTCTCATCTTAATGCAATCTTACAAAACCAAAATAATTCATTTGAGAGGAAGGCAATTGCAAAGGTGGATCTTTGACTTAGCTACTCATACATATGTGGTATTATTACTTGGGATAATATAGATGCTCATTTTAATGTGCATTTACCAGTCATCAACACACTTTACAGAGGATAAGGCTTGGGAAGTTAGAGCAGGTGACTTCCAAATGCCATTGCAGTTTTGCCATGTGATGACGTATGATTGTAACTATGTAGGTAAGCAAGCTTACAGGCGCACTGAACAGATAACTAAAACCATCACAAGCCCAAATCTGAAGAAGAACCAGCAATGATTTTGAGTTCCTACACATTTAGAATTAGATGATTTATTTACCTCTTTTTATATATTATTTTAAATGTTATTTTTTCACTCACAGAAAATGCCACAAACAACTGGTCCATATTTTCCTTTTGGGTGATTTCCTTCAGTGGAGAAGAGTTGGTATGAAATTAGAGTCCTTCTTTGTTCTGTGGAAAATCATGTACTCAATGATTATGATGCTCCAAACTTGGATTGACAAACATGTAATCGTGGACTTTGGAGTGATGCTGCTGTAAAAGCCAGCTCACTTCTTTTCCTCTGCTCATTGCAAAAGCTTGTTTGGAATTTGTTTGGAAACTCTTTTTGTTTTTCTGCAGTGTTCCATTAAAATAGTCAGCAACTTTTCCTTCTTTCTCTTTCTTTCTTTCTTTTCTTTCTTTCTTTCTTTCTTTCTTTCTTTCTTTCTTTCTTTCTTTCTTTCTTTCTTCTTTCTTTCTTTCTTTCTTTCTTTCTTTCTTTCTTTCTTTCTTTCTTTCTTTTCTTTTTCTTTTTCTTTTTCTTTTTTCTTATTTTTCTAAAGTTAATTAATGTTGTGATCATTAAAACATTAAAATGAAGGCAAAATTTCTCCATTTAAAATGTTTGGTCATACATAAGTGACAGAAGAGTATAAAACCTATATTAAAGAGCAATAATAAAATATTCAGCAATATTAACTTTCATCTTTAGTGATAGATGGAGCACTTGGCATCCTTCAGAAGTCCTGCAGGCTTTTTTGACCACGGGCAGTTTGGGCTTCTCAGCCCGGCTAAGAAACACAGAGTGTGGCCAGCTGAAGATTGGAAAAAGAGCTTGAGGTCAGAGGTCGACACAGTGAGGGAGTTTGCTCTTTAAGAGGTTATCTGTGGATCTGCAAAGCCGAAGTATAATTGGGTTTTGTGATGTGATTTTAGTGTGTAATTGTATATGATCTTAGATAGTTTCAAAGACAAGCTTGGAAGATTTTTCTAGCCTGTTTGTGATGGCAATTTTAGGGATCGTGTGCAATCTTGGAAGGACGATTCAGAATGATCAAAAATAGCCATCAGAAGTGATACAGCAAGTACTTGATTCATTTTAATTATAATCAGCACATCGATCTTAATGTAACATTTTCTTTCTTTTTAGGACATCGAGTTGGCTATGAAAATAAAGATATTTAGTTTTCATGATGGGTAGCAGCATAACCAATTTTATATCATCATCATAGTTCTCAGTGTTTCAGTTTGAACTTTACTGAGGATTACTGAATCATTACAAGGAAAGAAAAAAGTTAGAGCGCTGCACTTGAATATCTAGGATATTTTTGTCACTAAATTTGTCAAGTTTCTGATTCCTCAATATTCTAAACATGGGAAATAAACATTTCCTTATTGTTTTAGTTGTTTAGGGCTGCCTTGATTAAGCTGTCACTGCTGTCAGTTATGTTCTTATAAGCCTGGTTGGATCTATTTCATGTTAGGAAAAAGCTCAGATAAATCCGGGAAAGCTTAATGTTTATCCAATGTGAAAATAATTACTCAAAAGTGTTATTCTTAATCCAGATAATTAGAGTGAGGAAGGCAAGATCAGTGTCATTGTGAATTATGCCCCGGCAATTGACTCTTGGTCCTTGTAAGTTTCAGGTGAAGATGTGAATGGATAAAGGTTAGATTAAACATAATCCAAAGTAGCTGCAACCTTAATCTGTTATGATACAAGGATGATCACTTAAAAAGAGCTGGATTGTGGGATTGTTTCTGGTTGGATAAGATGCCGCTCGACTGGGACTAGTCTGAAAACATGCTTAGCACCATGTCACTGCAGCTGGGAGCACTTGTGCACGACTGCTGCCTGCCACAACTGACAGGCGCTCCTGGGCTCAAGCTGCACGTTGGCGAATCCTCCCTTCATAGTATCTGGGCTTCACGTTAACATGCCTTCCTGTGGTCCGCGTGGAACAAGTATTTCCTGTGACCTTTGTGGCATCTCTTCTTGGTTGTCATAAGCATGGATTGGAAAGCTGCTAACACTCCCATATAAAGCATGCAGCCTTTTATTAACTTCTACAATTAGAGGGCATATTTGTAATTGACCTTATTTTTGTTCTGTTTCAACATAAAAAGTCTACTGAAAGTATGACTCTTTGAAGGTAATTCACAATGCTTGTAGAACTAGTTATATATCAAATACTTTGAAAATAAAGTTAAGCTTTTCTAAATATTTCTGGAGAGTTAATTTTTTTTTTTTTGAAGTACTGGCAATGAGATCCAAAAGCCTTTCAAAGGCATGATGCAAAATCCAGCCGTTTTTTAATTGAAAGGGAAAAAAAAGTATTTGGAGTTTCATCTGTTTTTCTCAATAAATCTCAGAAACTTAATATAATTAATTTCTGAGTGGCTAAGTTGGTTCGCTTTCATACAGAAAATGGAATAAAAAATATTATGTGAAATTTTATTGCCTAAATTGAAATGCATTCTATTTTATGACAAATGAGTTTTAAATAGTGTTTGAACATTTAATGATTTATAATGATTGTTTATTCCTCTCCCAAGTAAAATTGTGTTGTGCCACATTTATTGTTGCTAAATAGTTATGAAAATAACTAATGCAATGTAAAGATAATAATGTGAATTTGGGGGGTGCCTGAGTGGCTCAGTGGGTTAAGCATCTGCCTTCGGCTCAAGTCATGATCTCGGGGTCCTGGGCTAGAGCCCCACATCAGGCTCCTTGCTCAGTGAGGAATCTGCTTCTCTCTCTCTCTCTCCATCTCTCCTCCTTGCTTCTGCTTGCTCTCTCTCTTTCTCAAATAAATAAATAAAATCTTAAAAAAATAATGTGAATTTTAAAAATACATTTAGCTTGACCTGGAAGATAGTTCTAAATGATTAGTTTGAATATTTTAATAAATATCACTCTGATCTATCAATACATTTTAGCCTTCATTAAAATCCAAGTTTTCTTCATCTGATACATGTTGTCCTTCGATAAATATATAACATAATGTACTATAAATGTACCAGACATGTTTTTTTAGCTACATTAATGACTTTCATATGTGTAAAATTTGCTTTTCAAAATTTATTTTTCAAAGGCAATAAGTATTTGTTGTGCATTTACCACCCACATTAAGGCACTTGTTCCATATTTTTACAAATTATTTAATAATTTCAGAAATTATTTCACAAATTATTAAATTTATGCAACTGATGTTTTACCAAGGGCCTCTTACGTGCGAAACACTGATCAGGCATGGTGACCATAGCACTGAACAAAAAACAAAGTCTCTGTTACAGCCTTGTGAGCAAAGAGAAAAAGTAATATAAAAAGTAAATACACAATAGGGAAAAGAGTGGCAAATGCAACGAAGAAAAAACAAATGGTTAGGGGTTTGAGAATGGGGCATGGTTGGTCACTATTTACATGGAAATATTAGGGATGGCTTCACAGAGAAGGACTTGTGAAAAGACCTAAAGAGTATGAGAGACTAGGTTATGTGGTGCTCTTGGCTAAGAATGCACTAGCTTCCAGATAATTACTCTTTTTTGGTAACTAGAACAATTTACCAGGAAGATTTTCATCAGGCATTCAAACATAGTATTCATTTCAGAATTTACAGATAAGTTTTGCCAGAGTACCAGATTCTTCTCTATATTTTAAAAGGAGATTCCTCAAAAAATTAAAAATAGAGCTACTCTATTACCCGGCAATTGCACTACTGGGTAGTTATCCCAAAGATACAAATGTAGTGAAAAGAAGGGCCATATGTACCCCAATGTTCATAGCAGCAATGTCCTGGATACTGTGGAAACAGCTGAGATGGCCTTCAACAGATGAATGGATAAAGAAGATGTGGTCCATATATACAATGGAATATTACTCAGCCATCAGAAAGGATGAATACCTAACTTTTGATTCGACTTGGATGAGACTGGAGGAGATTATGCTAAGTGAAATAAGTCAAGCAGAGAAAGTCAAGTATCATATGGCTTCACTTACTTGTGGAACATAAGGAATAACATGGAGGACATTAGGAGAAGGAAAGGAAAAGTGAATTGGGGGAAATCTGAGGGGGAGACGAAGCATGAGAGACTGTGGACTCTGAGAAACAAACTGAGGATTTTAGAGAAGAGGGTGAGAGGATGGGTGAGCCTAGTGGTGGGTATTAAGGAAGGCATATATTGTGTGGAGCACTGGGTGTTGTACATAAACAATGAATCTTGGAACACTGCATCAAAAACTAATGATGCATTTTACGGTGACTAACATAACACAATAAAAAAATTTAAAAAAAGAATTATTCAGATTGAACAATCTTTAATAGCTTGTGATTCTAAAATGTTTGTAAACACATTTTGTGCTTGATTTTGGAAAAACAGTGTGTCTTTATCTTCCAGATGATGATGAAAAACATATAGCTATCAGTCATCAAGAAAATGCACTTGTATTCTTGTACGAAAGAATAACAGCAAGAAAGAAGGATGTCTCTTGGTGCTTGTTCAATTGTGTGTGAGTGCTACAGGTCCCAGGAATTCTATTGTCATTGCATGTTCTCCCTTCTATAGATACAAGTCTTACACCAGGCTTTGCTTTGTGAGTGAGATGACTTAATAGGCGTATTGGCCAGGGGATATAGACATTTTATTCACCTGACTTGTTGTCATTAGAACTCATATTTTTTCCTAATTTTCAAAATAATATTTCATTGGATATATCCCTAAAAGTATTTACACTTTAATTTTTGTGTTATTCATTTATATTTTAATGTAAGCATATTTTTTAGATAATCACTGCGGAAAAGAATCAGCTAAGGAAGAAAAGAGAATAGACATGAAGTTACTAAGTTCCTAGACAAAAAGAGGAAGGTAAGGGATAAACTGAAAGAAAAATACTTACGGAAAGAGGAGGTCGATGTTACTAAAAACATTTCTCTCTTTATAACTTTAGAACAAGGGCTTCTAAGACAAAATCCAGCCAATGGACTTCCTCATAGAAAAGCATAGTTACAAAGTTAAAGTCAGATGAGTAAAGTCGGTTGAGAATGCAGAGATCCAGAAGGGAAGAGGCAGCCTTTGCCCAGGTTCATACACAGTATCAGCAGAGCCAAAAGTACTCCCAGTCCAGTACATCATAGCAGTGAACGGCTTCTGACTGGTGTAGACAGTCCCGAACTTATGAACAGACAGTGTTTAAATGGTCAGTAAACTTCTATTTTCTTGTAAGAAAAAGAAGTTATAATGAATAGTTAGGTTCACAATAGAGCTAAACCGTAATAGTCCTGAGCCCCTAATTCTGAGTCCTCTGTACCGTAATCATTCTTGAGCCTGAGTTGCCATAAACCCAGAGTCCTGTTGAACCCTGCATGGTTTTCCCTGCCTCTATGCCTTGACTTTTTAACCCAAAGTCTTGAGGCTTTTTGAGAAAGGGGACTGCACAGAGATGATGGCTGCTGGAAAGATCCCAAAGCAGGGCCAGCTGGGGAGACCAGTGTAGTTCTTTTGAGGTGGAAGTAGGGTGGTGGGTGGCAAGACTGGGCTCTAGCATCACCAGCAGGAGCTTTTGCAGATGTTGGCTAGTGAGAATGAATCACATAGGCAGAATGACAACAATACCATTATGTATTGGATGGCAACCAATCAAATGTACTTAGGGCAGAAACAGCCCTGATGCTTGTATTGGCACCACAGTCCCTTCCCCTGTCCCTTGGGATGGGGTGAAAGAGTTATCAGTCCATGGGAGTAAATTAAAATGCAATATTGTGATTTTTAATAATTCATTTAGCAATAATTATTTGTCCTCATGAAACAGTTAAATCCTCCCTCACTTGTAGAAGGAGAAAAGATTCTCATTGAACCTCATAAGTACAGGCAATAGACATTTAGATAAAACCACCACAAGGGTTGAACTTAAACACAGGAAATTTGGCTTTAGTAGAAGTCATGTAACTTAGCAAGACCTTTCACAAAGACAAAGGGAAGATACCACATGATCACCTCAATTGATTCAATATGTAAACAAATGAAAATTATTAATCTATTAGAAATAGAAAGCAAAGCAACTTAATGAATATAAAAATATCATCAATTGTATTTTGTCAATTCTAAAGTGCATTTTACAATTGTTTGTATCTCAGGTATGATTAAGGAAATCATTTTACTTGAAGGTGATCTACTTTGCTCAGTCCTTTAAACTAAGAAAGAAAGGATGAAAGTAGTCATTATTACTCTCAATCATTTAACTTCCGAAGTTTCTTGACAAGAAAATAACACAAGAACAGATATAAAAGCTGTGACTATCAAGAAGAATAAAAATCCATCATTATTAACAGAATATATGATTGTATTTCTAGAAAAATCCAAAAGGGTCGGTTGATAAACTATTAGAACTAGTAAGGACATTTGTTAAGTGGCAAGATATAAAATAAATATGTAATATTAATAACCAATTACAGCTTTATTGCTTGCTTTCTAAGCAAAGAAATGATGCTTCTATTGAAATATAAAAAGAATTTTGACCATAGTTTTAAACATTATTTATGTTTAAAAATCCAAAACATAATAAAAGGACAAAAGATATCTTGAAAAAAACATTAGCAATATACGTGACAGACAAAAATAGAATTCTTAAATACAAAGAACTCTTACAAATTGAAGGTAATGGCGCCCATTGGAAAATGGCAAAAATATGAAGAGATAAATCACAAAAACACAGCCAACACTAATTTATGAAAAAGAGAAAGCTCCCTCTCATTGATATTAAAATTAATATAGCTATAAAGTACTACTTCTCTTCTGTGTTAGTTATCTATTCCTGTGCAATAAATTACCCCCAAATTTAGTGGCTTGAAAAACAAACATTTATTTTATGTTATTTTACTTTTTAAGATTTTATTTATTTATTTATCAGAGAGAAGGAGGCAGGCAGAGGGAGAAGCAGGCTCCCCACTGAGCAAGGAGCCCCATGCAGATCTCTATCCCAGGACCTTGGCATCATGACCCCAGCCAAAGACAGATGTTTAACTGACTGATCCCCTCAGGCACCCCCCAAAACATCCATTACCTTATGTTTTCTGTGGGTGAAGAATCCAGGTGAGCAGTTCCTCTAGCTCAGAATCTCTTACAAGGTTGCAATGGAGGTGTCAGTTGAAGGGACAGGAGTCATCTCATGATTCAATTAGGAGAATATCTGATCTTGATATCACTCACACGGCTATTGGCAGACCTCTAATTCTTGCTGGCTATTGGCCAGAGATATTAGTTCCTTTGCCTTATACATCTTTTCTTAGGACTACTCACAACTGGCAGCTTTCAGCAGAACAAGGAATCTGAGAGAGGGAGAGGAAGGGGGGTCAGAATGGGGAAGAGGAGGGAGTATGTGAGAGCCCAAGACAAAGCTATCTTCTTTTTATAACCCAATTTGGAAGTGATATCCCATTGCTTCTTCAATATTCTTTTGAATAGAACTAAATCAGGAATCCAGCCCAACTCAAGGGGAGGGAATCACACAAAGGTGTGAATACCCAAGGGCAGGGATTATTGCAGGCTACTTTAGAGTCTGAGCATTCACATCTCCCATTAAACCGCAAGGATGAAAAATACACACTTAAAAAAATCAACTGGTAAAAATCTGTTGTTAAAAAGGGTGAGGAGTTGGGGTGCCTGGGTGGATCAGTGGGTTAAAGCCTCTGCCCTCAGCTCAGGTCATGATCTCAGGGTTCTGGGATCGAGCCTCACATAGGGCTCTCTGCTCAGTGGGGAGCCTGCCTCCCCCTCTCTCTCTGCCTGCCGCTCTGCCTACTTGTGATCTCTCTCTATCCGTCAAATAAATAAATAAAAAATCTTAAAAAAAAAAGTGTGAGGAGAAACATAGTCTGGTAAGAATAATACATCGATATAAACTTTTGGGATAATTTTTATCTAAAAAGCAATAAAATGTTCATACTCCTGGACCCATAATTACATTTGTAGAAATTTATCATAAAGACAAAAGAAGAGACACACACAAAGACTTGTGTGAAGGAATGTATATCAGAACCTCATTTATCATAACAAAAAATAGTAAACCAACTTTTACAAATAAAGGAAAGATGAAATGATTTATAGTGAAATCTGGATGGTAGAATATTTTAGTCACTTGATAATGTTTCCAAAGTATATTTCCCATTAGAAAAGGCATTAGCATCAGAAAGCCTTAAAATGTTTTTAAACAAAAACTGCAAACTACTGTGTAGTATGATTGAATTATTTTGAAATATTGATTTTAAATATATATATTTTTAGAAAGTTAGAGAAAGGGACAGAGAAAGAGATACAGAAATATAAATAAAATTATTACTATTATATATCTTTGGTAAGAAGATTAGAAGACTTAGGAGTGAAACTTATAAAGACAGTTTTGGTTTATAAAAATGTCTATGTGTACAAAAAGGAACTTTCCCAACATTTTCTTTTGCTCCTTCCTTTTCTCCTGCCAATGCAAAGTAGAGGGTTATGATTTAATGTAAAGACATGATTAGCTGTGTTGGCAATAGTATGTCCAGTCATTTTAATTGGTGGTATGCCACATGATGGACAGAACCAAAACTATGGTGTACCACAGAAATGGGAGCAGTTTCCATACCTCAAGGCCCAGTATTAGTCTTGGCTAAGATACTATGTGATGATAACAAATGCTACACTTTAAAAGTACTTTCATGTTGGCGTACATTTAACATCATCTGATGCTTTTTAGCTAAAGTTACTGTTTTAGTTACGCTTCTAATATAGAATCTAGTATAAATCTACTTTCAAAAAATTAAATCTCACCACCATGGGCAGTTAGTATTTTTCAAACCACCATAATGTGCTTGAAATTAGAGTAGGTAAGCATTTGAAACAAAGAGATCAATCAGGAACATGCTTATTTTTTACTTTCATGGTTTTAGATGCCCACTTAGAGATTTTACCTTAATTGAATCCAGCCTATTACATCATCCTGTGGAAATAATTTCTTTAACATCAGCCTTTCCTGCTAGACTGTGAGAAACATGAGGGCAGGGATGTTATTTGTCCTACTCATCTATTTCCGGTACCTCCTGTTGGAAGCCTAGAGCTTAGCAGGGACATAATATTTCTTTATTAATTGGATGAATGAATGAATGAATGAATGAATGAATAATAAAGCTCTGGGTACTTGAGTTTGTAGTAACATGTCTCAGACATTTTACCTTGTTTTTGTTTTGTTTCTATCCTCTCCAAGACAGGAAATTTCAGAATCCATAATGATGGTCTTTTTGTTTTGACAGCATTCCTTTTCCCAAAGTCCCCACTTTTTCACCCCTCCCAACCCCTGACAAAATACCAAGAAAGGAAGATAATTGTCTAAATAGCAAACTAAAGAATAACAAATTCTGGGGGGAGACTTTTTAGTTTTATTTAATCAAGTAACACAAAATAACTGGCATATCTTCCTTTTTCAGTAATTTTGTTAAATGGGTTGGTTTTTTGGTCATTATGTTTCTATGTACAGCAATCTCCCATGGAGTTCAATTTGAATATGTGTGTGTGTGTGTGTGTGTGTGTGTGCGCGCATTTGAGTGTGGCAGGCAGAATAGTGATTCCCAAGGATGTCCATACCCTAATTCCTTGAACTTGTGAAAATGTTACCTCATATGGCAAAGAAGACTTTGCAGACATGAAAAAAGATACAGACTTTGAGATGGGAAGATTTTCCTGGATATCTGGTGGGCCAATCTGATCACACAAACCCTTTAAAAGTGGAGAAGCTTTTCTGGCTGCGGTTACAGAGAGGTGTGACAATGGAAGAAAAGGTCAGAGAGAAGTGTCTTTGCTGTCTTTGAAGATAGAAGAAGGAAGCCTTGAGCCAATGAATGCAGGAGGCCTCTGGAAGTCAGAAAGGGTCAAAGAAATCAGTTTTTCCCTAAAGTCTCTAAAAGGAACACAGCCCTGCCAACACCTTGAGGCTACCCCTGTGAGATCTGTGTTGAACTTCTGACCTACTGAACTCTAAGTTAATAAATTCTGTAATTTGTTTTACAAAGTATTTATTACAAAATAAATCTGTAGTAATTTGTTACTATAGACAACAAATGCAATGTTATTTTGGGTGAATTCATGTGACTCTATTTGCCTAGTTCTAAAATAGTTACTTTAGTAAAAGTATTTATACGAAGATTATATCTTTAGATCAGCTTACTGTTTGGCCAAGTAAATTTAAGTACATATGGATTTTTCAAATTGCCCTTTTGGTTAAAAAAAATAATAATCCGGTGGGCTAGCTGGAATTTTAGTAGGTAGTGCTCTTTCCTACTACTTTTTGGGGGATTTTATGGGAATCATTATGTGTAGTTAAATTAGGAGTGTGTGTGGCTGTGGACATGTTTTCCTCTCCTATGGAGATGGAGAATGGCAGAAGGAATGTGGGGGTTTGAAGGTGACTTGGTGTTTGTGGTTAGGTTGGTGAAATATTTTGTGGGCTTGTTGATTTTATATATGACTCTTTCAGTCATAATCTCTTGGCAATGTGATAACAGTGCCCTTTATCTGGAGTTTTCCAATATTTGACTTGTTAATATCGACATGGGAATAAAGGGACGAAAACAAGAAATTCAGCTAAACAGATTATACAAGATCATGGTTAAAATTGAGTTAGGAGTTAAACTTTGGTTACTTTCATTTTTACATTCTATTATTCAACTAAAAGGTAAAAAAGTTAAACAGTAATTTTTACCGCAAATTCTTTATTTTTACGAAGTATTTCTATTTAAGAAGTTTTATAAGATTTGGACTATTCGAAGCAATGCAAATATCTTTATTTCTTCTTCCATTTGGCATGTGTACTAGTTTCCTATTACTGTTGCAATAAATTACCACAAATTCTGTGGCTTAATGCAGCACAGATTTATTTTCTTACAGTTCTGTAAGTCAGAAGTCCAAAATGAGTCATAGTTGCTAAAGTCAAGGTGTTGGCAGGGCCGGAGGCTCCGGGACAGGACCTGTTGCATCGCCTCTTCCGGCTTGTAGATAGGGCTCAAACTCCTTCTCAGGCACGGCAGGCACATCACTTCAATCTCTTGCTTGTCATCACATGTCCTCTAATTTGGACTCTTTCTGCATCCCCTTTATAAAGACTTTTCTGATTACATCCGACCCAGCCAGATACCCAGCATGATCTACTGTGTCAAAATCTTTAACTTCATCATATCTACAAAGTCCCTTTTCTGCACTGTAAATTGATATTCAGAGGTTCCAGGGATTCGGATATGACGTGTGTGTGTGTGTGTGTGTGTGTGTGTGTGTGTGTGTGGTGTACGTGGATTCTTCAGTCTGCAACAATATAAACTACAAATCACAAATGCACTGATATCTCTCAATATTGTCCTTATCTTGGAAGACTGGATTCTCCCCTTCCAGAGAGATTCCTTGTAAAAGCCCCTGGTGGTCATTCCAACCAAGACACTACATGTAATTCATAGAATAATAGCACTGAAGAGTTGTCAGAGGCTTGGAAATTACGTAGTCCATAACTTTCTGAATCAATGAGGAAATAGAGTAAAGCTTGCGTTTTATATATCTGGAATTAAAATTCAGAGTCTTTATATCTTTAGAAAGACCAAAAGCATAGTGTTAAATGAAGCAAGAGAATGTTTTGACTTATTGGATAGATAGTAAAATCATTAATAATTTATGTAAATAATTTATAGTCATTCATTGATGTATGTAATAGAGAACATTTTTTAAAATTCAAAATATAGACTATGGTTCCAAAATAGAAAAAAAAAGAGTTCTAAATCAAACCTTTTATTTAACCTATACTTATTTGAAAAATTATTCCAAATAATTTTTAAGCTAAAACATTTAAAACTTGCTTCCGTATTGGTAAATCTAATTTAATTTTCAACTGACAGAACAACAAAAGAAAGTATTAGAAGTATTTAGGCATTATATAGGATTGTAGCCTAAGATTTGAGTACCACTATGCAATGATACACACAGATACGTATAGACAGACACCTCCCCCCCACATATATAGACACACATATGGATATATATGTATAAATGCATATATTTAACTTTATACTTCTATTTTGATTATCTTGCAACTTCACATTTACCTTTTGTGTTTAGCTGCTTAACATAATAACTATGTAATGCTTTGTTATTTCTTTGACAATAATGTATTCTCACAGTGTTAAAAAAACTTACCAAGTCTACCATGTTATATGTTATTCAAATCATGGCCCTAGAAAATGTTCACTTAATACATCTGAAACTTCTCTGCTCAGTAATAACAAATGATACTGCCATATTTTATAATATTTCTAGACAGTACATAACATTTTTTCAATATATTCCTGGCACTAAAAACTACTATCAGCTTTTAAAATGCTTAATTTCATGAAACTTCCATTTGTTATCTATTGGAACTCACAGAATGAGTTCCAACAGCTTGATAAACTTAATAGATAATTACATCTTTACTAATAATCGAATTTATGAAGAATGCATATTTCAATATAGTTCTTTAAGAAGAAATTATATTCTTTTAGTTGCAATCTTTTAAAAGATTTTAAAAGATTTTAAGGTATCTGATATTCGTTTCAGCTTACAAATGAAATGTTCTGATCTCACTAAACACCACCTTCAATACTATAAGAGGTTTCATATCCCATGTGAAAGAAAAATGTAATTCAATTTCTCTTAATAGTGTTTAGAAGAAAATCGCAAACCTTAACTTTACATTTTTGAAAGATTTGTATGGTTTTATAATTCATGTGTTCTTTTAAAACAGATTATATTAAAAACTAATTTTCAAAATTAAAAAAAAAATTCTAACCAAGATCTTTTAGCGTTCTACCCATTCCATTCATCCATTATATGTTGGGAAAACCATATTACTTATGTTTGTGTGTGAATGTTTTTGAGTGTGTATGTGTATGTGCACACAAATGTCTATGTGTATGCACACACAGCCATTCAGAGCCATATCTGTGATGCTAAATTTTATGTGTCAACTTGACTGAGACATGGAGTGCCCAGATTAAACTTGATATCTGGGTTTGTCTTAGAGGGTGTTTCTAGATGAGATTAGTATTTGAATTGGTAGAATGAGAAAAGCAAATTGCTCTCCCTAATGTGGGTGAGCATCATCCAATCTGTTGAGAGTCTGAATAGAATAAAAAGGCAGATGAAGGGGAAATTCACTTTCTGTGCCTGACTCTTGAGCTGAGACATCAGTCTTTCCCTGACCTTTCAGGCTGACTCATACCATTGACCCTCCTGTTCTCAGGACTATACCACCACCTTCCTTCTTGCAGACAATACATCATGGGACTTCTCAGCCTCCGTAATAGCATAAGCCTATGATTTATAATAAATCTCTTTATATAAAGAAATAGAAATATGCATAGTCTATTCCTCTGGAGCAACCTTTTTGGAATTAAAGAATTCCTTTATGTAATATGGTGAGATATAAGTAATCTGAATCAGGATTTATATTCTGTATAAATATCATCTCATTTGTTTAGTAGGGTCTACTACCATATTTTTGATGATCCATTGTAGTATGAAGAAAAGGAGACAAATATGTTAGTTAAATGACTGAGACAAGGGAAAGATCAGGTGAAAATAGAAGGTGGAGCAAGTAGAGAATACAAAGGAAAAGATCGTCTTTCTGTACAACAGAGAGGGAGCAAATTGCTGAGTTTGGTCTGGTCCTAAATTGGCTTCAGCATTTGAAATTGTCAGAGAAAATTCTCTAAACAGAATTGTCTCAGTAAACACTTGTGCTTACACATGACTTGACATCCTGTGAGCTGGGTCACATGGGCTTAGATTATTTCTTAAATGGTCATGGAAGAAAGAAACTAACGGTTTGGTTGTTAATTACCATAAATTTCAATAGTCTTTGAAATACATTGGTAAACTAGTAAATTAGTATACTGGTTAGGTGTGCTTTGCCTTCCTACCCAGGAGCATTAACTTAGTATACTAGTTGGGATTCCAAATAAATATCCAATGTCTTTTACTATTATCTTACAAAATGAAGTCAAAACTTCTTTTTGTCCTTGGGGTCTTAGAAACATCTCTTCAAATATGGTTCCGCTGGAGCTTTTCTTTTTAAGACTTTATTTTTATTTATTAGAAAGAGAGAGAGCGCAAGCCAGGGAAGAGGGGCAGAGGAAGAGGGAGACACAGACTCCCCGCTGAGCAGGGAGCCTGACAAAAGACACCCCCCCATCCAAGATCATGCCCTGAGTCAAAGTCGGAGGCTTAAATGTCTGAGCCACCCAGGCGCCCCTCACTGGAGCTTTTAAAGTATATGTAAAAGTCTATTTAAACTACCTATTTTGTTAACTAACCTCTTAGACTCTTTTCTGGATTAACCAGGGCTCTCCCTCCCTTTTTTAAAGAACAATGGCTGCATACATTGTACTCCTATGGAGGGAGCTATATACATCCCCAAATGGGCTTTTGTTCACCGAATATCTTTGTTAATTGTTATTCTAATACTGTTACTTAATTAAGCATGAAATAAACCAAGAAAATTTGAATAAATACATTTGCTTCTATAAGAGCTAAGTTGAATGTTACCTGATAAATAAGACTAATTGAACACATGTGCTTATCTCTGCTCTTTCCTACAATCCAATGACAAGAAAGGACTAAAAGTTACAAGCCCATAATGAAAAAGAGAACTTGAAAGGAGGCAATAACAAATAAGAAATAACATAGGTGGACATGTGGTGACTAACTTACAAGGTCAGAGAAAGGTAACTTTCAAGCCATCATAAAAGGAAGTCAATAAGAAAGTACTTTGTAGCACAGAATTGTACAAAAGTTCAAAATTTTAGATACCAGAGAATTCTGGGAGCTAGGGTGAGGGGATGGAGTTAAAAACGGAAGGAAGGACTGGTTGAACATCTGTGCAAGGAAGTTCATAGCCGTGGATCCTTTTCTTCATCCATTGTGCATCCTTCTTCCTGAGCAGACAGAAGCCTGGAGGTTTGCAATACAGAGATAGCAAACCAGACCCATTCTTACTCAGGAATGACACACACGGCTGTGGTCCAGCTGAAGGGAGAATTTAAGCGTATCCACATGATGGTGATACCCCAGTCCCCTTCCCACTGCTGGGCTTACAGCATGTTTATACCCTCTAAAAGGAGACTGAATGCATTTTCTATAGAAACTCTATGTGCGTACGTGTGTGTGTGCGCGTGCTTTATTCTTAGGAACGGTTAGGCAAAAATTAGTCACATATGAGATTTTTCGAATTAACTAATTTTCTACACCATTTCTCATAACTTTCTAACTCCCTCTTGGCCTTTCTATTGTTATTGTTGTTTTTTCGGTAAGATTTCCTCAAATTTATTTCTCTACCAGTAGTTCCTCTTGCTTTTGAAATTCAAAAATTTGTATGCTTCCCTGGAAGTTATTTTTTGTAGAGTACTCTATTCTAGTTTTACAGATTTTATATCTTTTCACATGTCTCTGAATTTACAGATTATAAGGAGTTGAATTTTATTGTCTCTATACCAGTAAAACAAAAACAAACAAAAAACAGAAATCGTGTCCATGGAAGCACACACAGACATGTGCATACACACACATGCACCCCAAACAAGTTAAAGTTGTGGATAGACAATATTAATATGAATCACATTTAAAGATTACTACGGAATTAGATACTAGCAAGCCTACTCAAAGGTATCGGTATCGGGGACGGGCTGAGGGCGGGGGGGAGGATTAAAAGACCCAATTAGGTTTTACATTTGGATTGCTTTGTAAGTGCATTTAAGTTTACGAAACTTCAAAGAATCAAAACTAGAAATTGTAATATATGCACCATGGATGGGTATGATTGATGCTGGAAAAACTGTGTAAAACTCTAATCAAGGGACTTAAAAAATGAAGTACGGACTGAATATGTAACATAAAGCTTTATGTTAGAAGAACATGTTTAACGTCTGTATATTTCTTTTTTATTTTGTGATTATTTTCTTCTGTCGCAGCATTTTTGTGATTAACTGACCAGTACCTGGCCTCCAGGGAGCTGGATAAGAGGGTGTCTGCTGTAGTCGTAAAGAGCTGGGAGGCTCTTTAGAGAGGAGCAAAATAACAGCTCTTCCCTTGTAAGTTTTGGAGAGCAATTTTCCTGTCTTCCATCCCACCTTTCACTGTAGATTAGAAAACCACTATTTCCAACTGTAAGCCCCTTCGTATTTTAGTCTGAGGGATAGGAGAAAGCTGCCTTTCCCTCTCTTGGAGGAAGGGTCTTCCTCCAAACGAATCAGTCTGGCAAAGGTGTCTAGCAGTTTTCTAGCTCAGCTGCACTTGACAAGGATGCCAAATCCATCCTGATGCCACCCCGTTCTATGTACAAAGGATGAGGACGAATCCATCCTGATGCCACCCCGTTCTATGTACAAAGGATGAGGACGAATCCATCCTGATGCCACCCCGTTCTATGTACAAAGGATGAGGACAGCTAAACACTCAGCCACTTTATTCCCTACAGCAGCCTTTCCCACTTCTTGACAGAGATTTCTTACCGGGCACATTTGTTTCTTTGTCTAAATTCTAAATTCTTCAAAAGCAGCAAGTACCATATGCTATACCATATTCTCCTTCTTCTTCTCTTTTTTTTTCTTTCTTTGCTATTTTTTTGTCTTTTTTATTTCTCTCTTTTGGCAAAAACAGTGCTACAAACTTACTAGCTCCTTAATTCATTTGGGCAGAGGAAGAGGTTCCTAATAACTGCTTAGAAATTGGAACCAGGATTTTGTTCCTCCAATTACTTGGAGCTTGCTTTCTCTTTCTAAAATTTTGCTCTTGTTAGACTTGCTAAAATCTTCCCTCCTCAAATTAAGGTTTTGTGTCATTCAGAGATACTTTGAGAACTGAAATGACATTTGAATAAAGAACAAAAAAGTAAAGCCCAGGACTGTTACTATTCTTTGAGGTGCAGAGAATAATTGTTTTTTCCTTAAGTCATGACGTCCTGTTCTTTATAGCCATCTATAGTGCATGGCTTTATAATAGAATGTTTCCAGTTCTTCTCTCCTGCCCTTTTATGATGTTACTGTAATTCATTTAACTTAAACACCTGCTATACTCACCAAACACATTGTTTTTGTTTTACTGCAAATTGTTCTTTTAAATCGATTAGTATCAAAAATTAAAGCATTTTAGGGGCGCCTGGGTGGCTCAGTGGGTTAAGGCCTCTGCCTTCAGCTCGGGTCATGATCTCAGGGTCCTGGAATTGAGCCCCGCATCGGGCTCTCTGCTCAGCGGGGAGCCTGCTTCCCCCTCCGTCTCTGCCTACTTGTGATCTCTCGCTCTCTGTCAAATAAATAAATAAAATCTTAAAAAAAAAAAAATTAAAGCGTTTTATTTTACTTTCATTTATTCCTTCCCTAATGCTTTTTCTTTTTTAGGTGGGCCATTTACGATCTATCTTACTGTTTTTATACCTGAGGAACTTCTTTAACATTTCTTGCAGGGCTGGTATAGTGGCAGTGAATTCCCTAAATTTTAGTTTGTGTTAGAAATTCTTTCTTTCTTCCTCACTTGTGAAGAGTAATTTCACTGGATATAGAATTTTAGGTAAGTGGATTTTACCTTTCAATTTTTTTAAACATTTCAATTCATTCTCCTCTTACTTACATGGTTTCTTTTTTTAATTTTTTTTATTAATATATAATGTGTTATTTGCTTCAGGGGTACAGGTCTGTGCATCATCAGTCTGACACAATTCACAGCACTCACCATAGCACATACCCTCCCCAATGTCCATAACCCAGCCGCCCTCTCCCCCTCACCCCCCAGCAACCCTCAGTTTGTTTCCTGAGATTAAAAGTCTCTCTTATGGTTTGTCTCCCTCTCTGGTCCCATCTTGTTTCCTTTTTCCCTTTGTTCCCCCCATAACCCCTCACCCTGCCTCTCAAATTCCTCATATCAGAGAGGTCATATGATAATTGTCTTTCTCTGATTGACTTATTTCACTTAGCATAATACCCCCTAGTTCCATCCATGTCATTGCAAATAGCAAGATTTTGGGTTTTTTGATGGCTGCATAGTATTCCATTGTAGAAGTCCTCTGTAAACGTTATCCTTGTTCTTTCCTGTGTAAGGTGATTACCCCTTCCTCATAGCTTCTTTCAGGATGCATTTTTTGCCTTTAGTTTTCTGCACTTTTTTTCTGCACTTTTGATAGACTATGCCTAGGTGTCGATTTTTTTTATTTTTACTTTTTTGGTTTGGTATTCTTGGGCTTCCTAGATCTATGATTTGGTGTCTGCTATTCATTTTGGAAAAATTTTAGTTATTATTATTTGAAATATTTTTTCATTTCTAGTCTTTCTTTGTTCTTGTTCTAATATTTTAATTACATATATGCAGTATCTTTGAAATTGTCCCAACTGGATGTTCTGTTCTGTTTTTTCCCCAATTTTCTTTTTCTTTCTTTTTTTTTTTTTTTCCTCCTCCTTTTCAGTTTGGGAAGTAACTATTGGCCTATCTTGAAGCTCACTTCGGTTTTGTCCAGTCTCCTGATAAATGCATCACAGGCAATCTTCATTTCTATTGAGTGCTTTCGATTTCTATCATTTCCTTTTGCATGCAGGTAAGACTAAGAGATGACTACAAACAATTCTATGCCAACAAATTGGACAACCTGGAAGAAATGAATTTTTTCCTAGAAATACAATCTTCCAAGACTGAATCAGGAGGAAATAGAAAGTCTGAAATTTATATGGCATACAATTTATTTTCAAGTGGACAACCCAGTGGCATTTACAATATTTACAATGCTGTGCAACCAGCCACTCTCTCTAGTTTCAAATGTTTTCATCACCCCAGAAAAACACCTCGTATCAATTAAGCAATCACTCCCTTCTTCCCCTTGCCCTCATCTCCTGATAGCCACTAATCTGCTTTCCTTCTGTATGGATTTGTCTATTCTGGGTATATCATATCAAAGGTAAAATAGAATATATAACTTTTGTGCCTGGCTTCTTTCACTTAGCATATTATTTTTGGGGTTCATCCAAGTTGTTGCATGTATCAGTTCTTCTTCCTTTTTATGGCTGAATGATATTATGTTTTATGTGTATGTCACAATTTGTCTATCCATTCATCTGTTGATGGGTATTTAGGGTTTTTCCACTTTTTGGTTATTATAAGTAGTGCTGCTATAAACACTTATGTACAAGTTTCTGTGTGGATATGTGTTTTCATATCTTTTTTTTTAAATTTTATTTATTTATTAGAGAGGGAGAGAAAGCACACGAGTGAGTACATGAGCAAGCATGAAGAGAGTCAGAGGGAGAGACAGACACCCTGCCGAGCAGGGAGATTGACACAGGGCTCAATCCCTGGACCCCGAGATCATGATCTGAGCCAAAGGCAGAGGCTCAAGTGACTGAGCCACGCAGGTGCCCTGTGCTTTCATTTCTTTTGGGGTTATATCTAGTAGTGAAATTGTTAAATCATATAATAATTCTATATTTAACATTTGAAGGAACTGCTCAACTGCTTGTTTCTACAGTATCTGCATCATTTTATATTCTTACCAGCAATGTATGAAGTTTCCTATTTCTCCACATTCTTTCCAACATTTGTTATTTTCCTTTTTTTGTTTGTCTTGATTAAAGCCATCTTAATGGATGTGAATCTCATTGTGTTTTTCATTGCGTATCTCATTGTGGTTTTAATTTGCATTTCCTTAATGACCAATGATGTTGAGCATTACTTTATGTGTTTGTTGGCCATTTGTATATCTTCTTTGGAAAAATGTCTATTTGAGTCCTTTGCCATTTTTAAATTAGGTAATTGCTTTTTTTGTTGTTGTTGAGTTTATATATTCTGGATATTAAATTCCTAACAGACATATGATTTGAAAATATTTTTCCTATTTTGTAGGTCGTCTTTAGACAATGTTGATAAAGTCCTTTGATAAACAAAAGTTCTCAATTTTAAGGAAGTTCAATTTATCTATTTTTTTTCCTTTTATTGCTTGAACTTTTGGTGTCGAATCTATGAAGCCATGCCAAATCCAGAGTCACAAAAGTTCTTTCTTATGGTTTCCATGTTTTCTACTTACATTACCCATATGTCCTTGCATGTTGCTGAGTTTTAAAATCAGAGCCCTTAACATATTAGTTACAGTTATTTAAAATTCCCTGTCTGTTAAATCCATGCTAATTTTATACCTGAGTCTGGCTCTGATGCTTGCTTGATCTCTTCTTTTAATTGCTTTTGGCATGGTTTGTAGCTTTCAATTGAAAGCCAGATTTGGTTTTTTGAGTAATAAGAACTAAGGTAATAAGACATTAGTGTGAGAATTTATGTTGACTTGACTAGGAGTTTGGCTGTGTTTAATGTTTGCTATGTCTAATATTTATGTGCCAGAAGTTTCAAATCCCTCTAGTGTCGTTGTTGGTGTCTCCCCTATTGTCTTTAAGTTTCCCTGAGAACTCCTCCTTAGTCAAAGTCTGAACTTTGCAACTTTTTCAGCTATAATTCACTGATGTTAGACTGGATTCCTATTGGTGCTAGTAAAATGCAGTGGAAGGGAAGCATTCTATAATCTTATGATTTCATCTCAGTCTTTTAGTGAGCCGAAGTCTCTAAGTTATAACATTCACAAGTATTTCTTTATTTCTCAGTCCCCACCTCTAGGTGAGACAAGAAGAATAAAGGGAGCTGGAGCAAGGAGAAATGCCCTTCCCCAGATGGGATGAGACTCTGGGAAAGTCTTTAACCCTAGAGAGTAGGCTTCTTTTATAGAGAACAGCTGAATTGCTATGATCATATGATTTTTCTTTTTTACCTTGTTGATGTGATAGATTACATTAATTTTCTAGTGTTGAACTAGCCTTGCATACTGGCATAAATGCATCACTAGCATAGATCAGAAAATTGATCTTAGTGTATAGTTCTTTGTATACCTCATTGGAGTAGATTTGCTAATGTTTTGTTGAGTATTTTTGCATCCATGTTCAGGAGTTACATCGGTCTGTAGTTTTCTTTGTTTGTAGTATCTTTTTCTGGGTTTGGTATTTGGGTAATGCTTGCCTCATTGAATGAGTTAAGAAGCATTCCCTCTGCTTCTATCCTCTGAAAGAGATTGTAGAGAATTGGTATAAATTTTTCCTTAAGTGTTTGGTAGAATCCACCAGTGAACTCAGCTGGTCTTGTGCTTTCTGTTTTGAAATGTTCTTCAATTGTTATTCAGAGTTTTTTCCTTCCCTCAGGTCAGTTAGGCTCTGATAATACTCCAGCAGGTTAGGCTCTACTTAACTAGTTTTTGCCTAAGGGCAGGTCTTGTTAAGAACAGAGTGCTCTGGCATATTTTGAGATGGTTCTTTATCCCCTTCCCTTGCCAAAAGCATGAGGGGATTTTTCTCCTATATTTACTCTGGGAACCTGATTGAGCTACTCTAGATAATCTCACAATATTGTGAGAGCCCCTCCAAAACTAGATGTCTCTCTACTTTTTAACTCTCGTAGTGGTTTATACTAAGCTTTCAACAATTTCTCAACTATAGTCAGGTTTTCCGATCCTGACATTGGTACCTATGCCCATTTCCACTCGCCAGTCTCTGCTTCAGTAAGCCAACACTCCTTGTATTCACTGGCTTTTTTCCCCAGTTTGGGAGGCCACATTTTTCTGTGCTCTTCTCTCTCTTACAGAGCTGAGAAGATGTTTATTTTTTGGTCTGTTCAATATCTTTGCTTGTTAGAATGGAGTGGCAATTTGAAGTTCCTTACACGTGGATCTGGAAATCAGAAGACTCAGCTGCCTCTTTTTTTTTTTTTAATCTTCTTTTTTAATATAATAAAATGTCATATAAGTTATAACATTTGGGGATTGTAATGCACTTGATCTAATCAAGTTCACAGGTTGGACTTTTAGATATTTAGAGCAGAATTCCTATAGCAATAATAGTAACCCAAACTACAAGATAATATGTTAGATATTTTGAGATAAAACAACCCAGTATAGCTAAATTGTCACTTAAGAAAGAGAAAAAATATAATTATGGACATATGGAGAATGGAAAGTTTATCACCCATCCAACCATTCTAAAAAATGTTTGAAGTATATTCTTCAGGGGGAAAAGATTTCCGAAAGCAATACTGAGATGCAAAAAGAAATAGCATGAAAAAAAAGTAGTAAACATTGGGCAACTTTGAAAAACATTGACTGCATAACAAAATGATAATGAGTCATACGGAGGAGGATAATGAATGACTGCATTCAAATAATGTAAAATAATATGCAAGAATATAGAGTGTAGTTGGTTTTCTAATGTCTTAAGATCCTTGTGTTAGAACTATGCATAATAAAAATTAAGGGTAAGCACTGGAGAATTAAAACAGTATATAATTTCTAAATGAATTGGATAATGCAATTTGAAAATTAATCCAAAAGAATGAAAAAAAAGCAGGATATTTAGAAAGCACACACTAAAATAGTAGAAATAATTCCATAAATACAAAGAGACTAAATTTAATTAGTTAATAGTCAGAGATTAAATTAAAAATCAGGTAGTAGGAAAATACTTATGAGATTATTTATATAAATGTCATAGATAGATAAAGAAGGTACTGCTCCTTAGGAATCATATAGCTCTAATCAAAAAATAAAGAAATTTCTGAGTGATAAATGTTTAGTTTAGGACAGTGATTATATTAGGGGTACACTCAAGGGTTAATACATGGTAAACATTAGTCAAATCATCATGCTTTTCATAGACCTAATACTTGCTAACATTTTTGGTGAAAACGCAGATTGGATTTTAAACTCATTTTTGGGGAAAACCCAGATTGATTTTAATAAAGATGTTATGGCACTCAGTAACGGTGCATGTAGTAATTTTGACTCTCAGAAAACCATCTATGCATTGTAGTATTTCAATTATATGTGTTTTAGTTTTTTGGCCACCTGCTGCTTTATGCTTGATGCAGTATCTTCAAATTATGGCATTGAGAGATGACAGAACCAAAGAAACCAGTTTTTACAAGCAGCATCTTAGAAATTGAACCACATCTTATATCCTGAAAGATGAGGAATGGCCTCAGCTGTGGGAAAACTGGAATGTAGAAAAACAGTTAAGCCAGTATCTGGTTACAAGAATTTTCTATCTTACTACTGCTCATTTTTAAAGGGTGCCATTTTAGGGAGTGTGAAGAGCAGAAGGAATTCCCTTATTCTCTCAGCTTCCAATACTACAATCTGTACCATCTGTATTGAATGACTCTATTTACCCAATGGAGCAATAGAGTTTGTTAGATTAGCTTTTGTGAGATAAATGACTTGTTAGAATTCTCCAGTTTAACGAACATGAAATTCCCACTGTCCTGCCAACTCTTCGACTTTGTTTGAGTGTTGACAGAGTGTTCACTACAATCACTGTAGAGTGACACGTAACACCCAATCAATGGTTCTCTTCTTCTCTTAGTTTTTCTTTCTTCTGTAACATATTCTTTCATTTTTTGGTCATTGTTGAATAAATGCCTTTTCTTTTTTACTTTTTCCAGTTATATTAAAAAAATGATAGAATTATATACAGAAGACTTTTTCATTGTGATTTCAGCCATGACATTTACTTCATTACTCATGCTGCAGAGACAAGGGGATATGATTGCAAATATTAAGAGAGTATTTGCTGCTGCAATATCATAAGATAAATTTTTAAAATTATGTTTTCCTATGAAAAACGAGTGTATATGGCTTAAAGAAAAATTAGAATATGTAGAAAATAAAATACAGACCTAATCCCTCCATCCAAATATAGCCACTGTTAATTCCAATGATATTTCCTTCTGAAATTCTTTAATCTGCAAATAGATCTAAAGACAAATAGATAAATGCCTATATATAGACATATTTAAAAATTTTATTTCTACTTATCTATGTATCTAATTCTATACATATTCCACACTTGTTTTGTAATTGTCATTTTAAAAAAAATATTTTATTTATTTATTTGACAGAGAGAGAAACCACAAGTAAGCAGAGCAGCAGGCAGAGGGGGAAGCAGGGAGCCTGATGTGGGGCTCGATCCCAGGACCCTGAAATCATGATCTGAGCCGAAGGCAGACACTTAACCATCTGAGCTACCTAGGCGTCCCTGTAACTGTCATTTTCTACTGAATATTTTGGACTCTGATAAAATCTTTAGTTGATTTATTGCTAAAACAATGTAAACTGGTTCTGCTGTTGGGTCTAAAAAAGGTAGGCATAAGCTGCTTCGAGATTGCACATAGAGTGAAGTTTAAAATTTTTGTGTAAGGTTAAAAATAAAAAAAATATTTACACCTATCTCTAATTTTACTTTCAGTCTTAGGAATTGGAATACAAAATTATAAGTCAGTGCAGAATATTTACTAACTCTCCTAAAATTTGAAGATAAACTTGTTTTTCTTTAAAGAATCTTATTATAATTGCTTTGAAGTTTTAAGTTGTATATAAATTTGGAAGTAAGAAATTTATGTTTCAATTTTGGAATAAGATGCCTTTATCTTAATACTCTGATCCACAAGGTAAGTATCTACTAGTGTTGGTGGAAACATAGTTTGGTTTTTGAGCTAGTCTTTGTGATTTTTTAGTGACATCTTTGTCTATTAGATTTGGTATTTTTAGGACCATTTACAATATTTCAGAAAAACCAATTTTATTAGGCATGTATACTCCATGTTAACATTTTTGACATTTTTATTATTCAATACAGGATTGATGTAACTTTTTTACAACATGTAAAAGTTCACATATATAATAATGCTACAATAATTTAAGTTAGAAAAATAGCACATTTTTCAGGACTCTGACTCTTTAAAATTATACGTAGAAAATAAGTGAAATGATATTATAAGCCTGTTTCCTTGGAAAGGTACTTCTACAATGGATTGTCAGATTGAATCTAACCTCATTTTAAGAGTTATAGCTAATACTCAAGTAAAAGCTTAGTGGGAAAAAGAAAAAAGCTTAGTGGGATTTGAAGAATTTTATATTCAAGTTTCCAACATTTCCTTTAACAAAATAAGGATAAATCAATCACAGAACAAAGAAATCCAACAAGATGGACATATAGTATGAATTCTTTTGGAGATGATTGAAAATAATTTTGACATTTTTCACCCTTAATTTCTTGAAAATTTTGGAGTAACAAAATTTTCTCTTTTCTAACTTTATAACTTTGAAGGTTATCATATTTTCAAGTATATCAGGTAACATATTCTTACATAGTATTTTCATGCATGTAAAGTTAGGAATTGAGAAATTACAACTTTTGAAGAAGGCAAAGACTGAAGATGTTAGTTGAGCAGGATGCTTAAAAATTAGCTGCTCAGGCAATTGTCCAATTCCTAAGGCTTTGTGAAAAATCTTTCTTTAAATTTGGAAGGGAGAAGGTACATCGGAAATAAATACTTTTTGGTGAATCACACTCAATAATAGAATTCTGAAACACAATAACATGATAGATACTATACTAAATGAAAACCACTAACCTAAACATATTTTGTAGAGTTTATATATTTGGAAGTACAGCAACTTCACCATTTGGGCCACTAAATGACCCCGATATGATTATATTTCAAATATTCATTATGTTATATGCCATTGGAGAGATGCTAATAAAATGAATAAAGAGCAGGGTTTTCTTGCCCATATTCAGTAGTAACTTAAATTTTGCCTCATGAGCCTGCCAGAATGCACAGTTTCCACTGTGAAGCAGTGTCCCTAAAAGAGCCACATCCTGCAGCAGAACTGGTGTGAGAGTGCCCCTGGTATCAGGGATGTGGGGGGAGGCATGTGGGGGGAGGCAGCAAGAGGACATGATTGCTGTTTTTCATACCGTACAGAACAGAAAGCCTCACTCTGGGAAAATGTCCCCTTTACCTGCCAGGTGAGCTACTCTCAAAGAAGGAAAGAAATTCCTCTAACAAGCTTTGTTCTTTCTCAAACCACAAATATAATTACTCTGATTTTTTGCCTTCTATCTTCCTTCCAATGAGACTGTCCTAGTAGAGAATAGATGTGATTTAGAAGCAAGCACTCTTGAATTCAAATCACTGTTTTCCTGATTAATATAGCCTATGATCTTGGGCAAAAAACTTGCCTCATCTTCAGTTTTCTCAACAACAATTATTTCATGCTTCTTTCTCTTATAAAGATTAAATTAGATAATTTATGAAAATACAATGGATAACCTTAACAGATATCTACTCAATAGATAAGCTTCCATAGGTATTTTATATCAAGACTGGTATGACTCACATTATTCCTGAGTTTCTGCTCATGTAGCTGAGGCAAAGTAAGAATTATTCGTTCTCATGGTTTTTTGGATCAGATCAGACAAATGTTTTCCCAGAGTCTGGAAAGATTTTCCTTCAGTGGTCTAGCATTCAGTGTCCTATCTATGTTAAACATTTCTAAATAGATTGCATTGTTCTAAAACCAGTGTCTTAACTGAGCTAATGGCTTACTCATCAGGATTCTAAACAAAACAAGCCGTGACTTTTTATCAGCAAGCTATTCACTTGATATATGTTCCTATATAATACAGGTTTTATGCTTAAAGTATTTCTAGCAGAAATGTTTGCTTAATAGTAAAAATAAGGTTCCATGTTTATGCTGCTTTGAGTTAGACAATTTGATCTATAATCTACTCATATAAGTATAATTAGGGTACTGAATATTATTATCCCTATTTAATAGATAATACAACTAAGTCATAGATTAACTAAAATGTTAGCACAAACTGTAATTGGTGGACTAGGATTCAAACGTAAACTTTTCTAGTCCAAATACTGTGCTTTTCCCATCCTGTTTCACTTATTTGTTATGCTGTCACTTCTTGAGTGATCAAACAACTGTTTATTGAGAACCAGCTACATAATCAGTATTGTACTATGCTTGGAAACACAGAGGCGAACAAAGCAGATCAATCCCCACAGTCTCAGAACTTAGAGTCTTGTAACTCAAGGTAATATAGTTATATTAGTTGCCTGACAGACAAAGGTTGTTATACCAGACCTCAAATCCTTAGCAGTTCTTCAGGAAAAACAGAATTGCTAGAACCTCCGACTTTATTTTTACATTGATTTATGTTTAAGTAGCCATATCTAATGTATTCTTTTAAAGATTTTATTTACTTATTTGACAGAGAGATAGAGAGAGAGCACAAGTAAGCAGAGTGGCAGGTGGAGGGAGGAGAGAAGCAGGCTCTCTGCTGAGCAAGGAGCTCAATGCAGGGCTCGATCCCGGGACCCTGGAATCATGACCTGAGCTGAAGGCAACCACTTAACCAACTGAGCCACCCAGGCGCCCCTTTATCTAATGTATTCTTGAGGCATGTTATGTTTTCCTTTCTAATGACATTGAAAAGGTCTACTTCCCCACTGTGATAGTTGTAGTATGATCCATGTTTTCTTCAAGACCTTCTGTAATAAGAGCTTTGAATTTTGTCTATCATATCTGTCTGTGGGCAATAGATACTTTCTAACCATTTCTAAGAGTGTATGCTTTGATCAGAGCTGATGAATGTGATTTCCCCTACCACTGTGGTCACATAAGTGCCTGATAGGTCCAAATGTCCTTGCAGATAACGACCTAGACACCCTGAACAAAATACAAAAAACAAAAACATGACCAGAAGACCTTAGAGAGTAAATGAAACTAGTCAGCTTCTGTAGCAGAGTTGAAACTTGGTAGAAGGGACCAGCATGGGCTGAGTTTCCCATTTTTATAGTTTTTTTTCTTGAGGATAGGCTAAGATTGGCACCAGTTAGGGTAACTAACGCTCCTAAAGAAATCTCACAGCTCTTGTGTTGTAAAGAAGAGGATAGTGTTTGGGGCGAAAACAAGTCACTGGAAAGGGAGAGTGGAATGCTTCACGTTCTGAGTATAAACTCACCCTAAGTCTCTGGCTGACTCCAGAACTCCACCTGCACAGAGCAGATTCCAAGGAGCCCAACGAACATTTGAACTGAAATGAGACTGGCACTGATGCCCTGAGATGGAGTTTGCAGTTGGGGAGTCCAACCAAATTAACTGCTTGGTAAGACAAAAACATCAGTATTTTTTGGAGGACTACCATAAAATATGCAGGTTCACAATATAACATTCATGATGTCTGAAAAACAACCCCGAATTACTCAACCAATGAAGAAAGGGAAAAACATCAATGTAATCCAGTATCAAAATAAACAAATAAAACCTCAGCGATGACTGCTTTAATAATAAAATTGAGGTAGTGACCAGATGAGTGTTTCCTTTCATTCACTCTTGCTCTATATTTCAGATAAAAATATAGAAGAAACAAATCAGTGATGATTAGACCTTCCATTCCCCCACCAATCTTTCATCTCAACTTCTTCACAATGAAAAGCTTCAGTTTAACAGATTCTACTTTAAATCTCTTACTGGCGGTCACACTTTTTAATTGTTAGCGCTTCATATAGTGCTTCGCATATGGTAGGCATCCAGAAAATATATTTCAGTTAAAAAAGAGTAATAAATTTAAGATCCTTTGTGTTTTCCTGCAGAACACCAATTAGTTATTTCGGTTAGGATCTTGTGAGTAAATGTGGTTCAGTGATTTTTTTTTTTTTTTTTTACCTTCATGAGTGATTTGCAAACATGACCAGCAGCATCAGCACCCCAGTTTTGACCAGAACCTATTTGTAGATGACTCATTCCTGTCTGGCTAAAACACCACCTAATGGACTTTGCTTAGAAGCAAAGACCTAACTGACATACTTGAGTTCCTTTTACTCTCTCTATACACTGTTATGCAAAGTAAAAGGGTAAATGTGATACACTTTTAACTGTGCGTCATTAGATGCACATTTCCTTGTAAGGATAAACTGTGATGGTTGATTTAATGCATCACTTTGACTGGGCTACTTAGTAAATGCCCAGGTATTTAGTCAAACACTATCTTGGGTTTGTCTATGAAGGTGTTTCTGATTGAAATTAACATTTGAATTAGCAGACTCAGTAAAGTTGATTGTCCTCCCCCCCCCCCCCCCCCCCGGGGGTGGGCCTCATCCAATCTGTTAAAGGCCTGAATAGAACAAAAAGGATAAGTAAAAGAGAATTCACCTTTCATGCCAATCTTTGAGCTAGGACTTCAGTCCCCTCTGTCTTCAAACTTGGAGTTGGGTTTGCTCTTCTGGTTCTCAAGCTTTTAGACTTGGACAGGAACTATACTATTTGCTCTCCTGGGTCTCCGGGTTGCCAACCACGGATCTTGGGATTTCTCAGTCTCCACAATGTTGTGAGTCAAGTCTTTATCATAAATGCTTATTTATGTGTGTGTGTGTGTGTATTTATATACGATATCTATCTAATCTGTATTTATATACCTTTAGCTAATCTCTTTCTGTCCCTCTTTCTCTCTCTCTCTCTCTCTCATTGGTTCTGTTTCTCTGGTGAATCCAGACCACTGCAAGTTTGATCTTGTGTCAAGAGAAATGCAACCTGAATTGATACAGTTGATAAGGGGTCACTTCAGAAATTTGTTTTCATAATATAATTAGTTTCATCTTACTGGAGATTTTTTAATATTCATCTAAATATCACAAATGCTTGTAAACCTAGTTTGTTTATATGCCATCAATATTTCATGGAGCCTAATTTTCCAATTTCATTGTAATTTTCTTTGCAAAGGACATATGTGGTAAACAAATTTTTGGCAAATAGGGACATGTATGGTCTGAAAGAGAGCTGGCAATATTCCTTATGTTTACATCCTTGTGACAAAATAAGATAAAAAAATAAGATAAAATATTTTACCTAAGATAAAAACTGTTTCCTCAAATCGTTAACTCTCATTATATTAATAATTTACTGTGAATTCTTAAAATTTATAATATGAATTTTTTAAAGTCATCTTAGTATTTTCAGCCTCCGTAATAGTCAACCTCAGAACAATTTACCCAGGTAGTGATTAATTTCCTATTTAGGTAGCTATATATATGCCCTTTTTTCTTTGTCTTAGAAGTTGGCTTTTTCATATGCAAAAGGGAAAAAAGATAGCATTCAATAACGAAAGCATCTTACCACATGTTCAAGCATCTTCACTAAAACATCACTTCTCTGACAAAAATTCAACTCACTCTTAAGATGAAAAAATAGAAAACATTTGAGGTTACCCAGGAGCCACCATCTCTTCTTGTCTGTGAAGTAACAATGTGAAACCTTTTGTATTTCAGTTTTTTAGAGAAGTGAAGATAATTCTAGAACGGAAGTAATACATCAAAAGTATATTTTCTTAATATACTTAAAACTTAGTGCTAGAAATCCTTGTATCTAAAAAATAAAAAAAAATGTATTTTTATATATTCTCATGTAAGAAAAAACCTGCACCTTTTTTCTAAAATAATAACTATTTATTATGCACAGTACTTAGTTTTAAAAAGACTCTCTTATGTTATTTGAATTGATCCTCATAACAATTCAATTAGGTAGATAACACAGATACAATTATGAGGACATTGATCCTCAGGGAAATGATAAATAATAATAAATGACTTATTATAAAGTTGAGTCTAGAATCAGAACCTAAACATATTATTGTTCCAAACTTTGGTTTGTCCTTACTCAAAAACGTTTTTGAAGAGGGGGGAAGAGCTTTTGAAAATTAAAAAAAAAAAAAAAGTATTTGCACACTGAGACTAACAATAAAAATTGAATCGATTTTGTAATATCCTTAATTAACTAATTCAATGACTAATACTCCCAATGAAATTAGATAGGTGTGATCTTTGTCATCAAACCTTCAAAAGAGCAAATTCATTAATAATTAAACCATGACACGAAATTAATTTTAAATACCTGTATGTCCTTCCTAGAAGAGCTACCTCCCCAGTAGTAATTTTTGTTTTTGTTTTAAGTTTTGAGAATGTATCAGTAGGAATTTCCATAAAATCCTTTTGTGTGTCATAAATCCATTTTGCAATGGACAATTTTCTTTGTTGGTAATTAAATGACTTGCTAGAACACCATTTCCATCCAATAGGAGATTTTTCATAATATGTCCCAAATATTGTTTGGATCTAGTTTATGAATTAGTCTTGCAGCCTCCATTTGCAGAAAACTTTAGTCAATGATCTAGCCTGAAAAGATGTCCTGAAATTTTACTGAATCATATTTTTAGTTTCACTTTAATATTCACATTATTCAGATCACTGATTTGAAGGGTAAGGTTAAGTGTTATTTGAGAGTTTGTACCATAGTTATATCAGAACTATAGCTGACATAGACCTTTGGGGAATCACTTATTCTCTCTGCCTCTATCTTTTTTGTAAAATGACAATAACTACCTCATTAGCTTATTATAAGGATTAAATGTTCTCTTCTAAGGAAAACACTTAGACTAAAACTTGCTCAAATTCAGTGCTAAGTATTACTGTACGTTGCTGTTGTTGATACATTCATAGCCTGACATTTAGCTTCTTGCCTCTTCCGCTGATCCACTATCTGCAAAACAGCAACACCTTAGTTAACTTAGAGAGCACTGAAGGACCATACAAATAAACTAAAACTTATGGTAAATAATGCATTAACTTCTTTTTCTCCCCCATTGGAATTACAATGGAATATAGCATTTTCTATAAAGATTTAAACACCTAAAAATAACTTAAGAGGTATCCAACAAATTTATCTAACTTAACTTTTTTCCCCAACCCTTCACATATGTATAAAGTAATTTATTTATAAATATTTTAGAACGTATTTCAAATATTTATCCTAATTAATATATAAGATGAGAGATATAAGCTATGGAAATATTTTTGAAAAGCAGTTGAAAATTGGAAAGGGTTTGAACGGCCACTTTCAGAGAGGAATTGTTAAAACTAAATGCAGGTTTCTGGGGTGCCTGGGTGGCTCAGTCATTAAAGCATCTGCCTTTGGCTCAGGTCATGATCCCGGGGTCCTGGGATCAAGCCCCGCATTGGGCTCCCTGCTCAGTGGGGAGACTGCTTCTCCCTCTCCCACTCCCCCTGCTTGTGTTCCCTCTCTCGCTGTGTCTCTCTCTGTCAAATAGATAAATAAAATCTTTAAAAAAAATAAAAATAAGTGCAAGTTTCTGTATCTCCTAAAGGACAGAATAAACCTAGGGGAAGGTTCGGTGTTGTTTTCTTAGATGAAATCTATAATTTCTATACAGATTGAAATGTAAAATATCAACATTTTTGGAAATGAAAGATGTATTAGTTAAAAGACTAGACACTAATTTTTTTTTTTTTAATTAACGCATAATATATTATTTGCCCCAGGGTACATGTCTGTGAATCATCAGGCTTACACATTTCACAGCACTTACCATAGCACATACCCTCCCCAATGTCCAT
>CM052899.1:95679982-95757705 GCA_028534135.1 Potos flavus | reverse complement strand
ACATTGCTGCTATAAACATTCGGGTACACGCGCCCCTTCGGATCACTACATTTGTATCTTTAGGGTAAATACCCAGTAGTGCAATTGCTGGGTCGAAGGGTAACTCTATTTTCAACTTTTTGAGGAACCTCCACACTGTTTTCCAGGGTGGCTGCACCAGCTTGCATTCCCACCAACAGTGCAGGAGGGTTCCCCTTTCTCCGCATCCTCACCAACATCTGTCATTTCCTGACCTGCTTATTTTAGCCATTCTGACTGGTGTGAGGTGGCATCTCACTGTGATATTTCCCTGCTGCTGAATGATGTTGAGCATTTTTTCACATGTCTGTTGGTCATTTGTACGTCTGCTTTGGAGAAATGTCTGTTCACGTCTTCTTGACTTGACACTTCAATTCAACAAACTCTTTTAGGACTTTTCAGACAGTATTGGCTTTCCATAGTGTGGTTATAGCACCTGTGTTCACTGTGGTGTTAAATCCTGATAGATATGAAGGCCAGCTTCCCTAAGCTGTATTTTCTTTGCTTCTTGTTTTCTACATCACCCTAAGACTAAGCGTTATTTTATTTTATTATTTTTTTATAAGTGTTATTTTAAATACAGGCTAATCTAATTTACAGGATGACGTAAGTTCTAGTCTAATTTAGGTAACTTTCTAGTTTGAGTAAGGTTGTCATCATTTTCAAGTCACAATTTCTTTATTGGTGAAATGGGAGTAACTGTGACTCATCACTCTCAGGATTATGGTAAGAATGAAATTACGTGGTACGTGTGAATGTACTTGGTAAGCAGTGCTGTTATTTCAACTGTCTTGACAACTATAGAAAATAGCCAAAACATATAAAATCACTAATATTGATAAATTGGTATTTCTAAGCACCAAGGTAACTTATTATTAAATAATTTATTTATTTATAAAGAAGTTATTCATAAATAAGTTATTTATGGATTATTAAATAAATGATTCTAGATTTCTCAGCTAACTACATAGTTAGAAAACTAAAGATACCTCATACTATATCCTAAAATAAATTTCAGGTAGATAAAGGACTAAAATGTAAAGGAAGAAATAAGAGAACTAGAAGAAAAATAGAGATGACTTTTATCTGATCATAGCGTTAGAAGGTCTTTCTCAGCATAAATGTGAAAGAAGAAACCCCAATTCTTAAAATTAATGGTTTGAAACATGAAAATTAAAAACACCTTTCATGATAATATGCCCAGTGGTCAAGGCCATTGACTTTGAGATAGCCACAACCAGATTTAAGAAACAGCTTTGCCATTTATTAGCTATGACCTTGGGCAAGATATTTAACTTCTATATGCCTCAATTTTTTGATCAGTAAAGTAGTCACAATAGTAACAATATTAATAACAACAACATTTACTCACACAGTACCACATAGCGGTTTTTATAAGCAATAAATAAAATAATATCCACGAAAATATCCATGAAGCACTTAGCCTAAACAATGAAAGCAAATGGAAAAAAGGGGGAGATATTTAGAATACATATGGCATATGGAGATTTAACATCATTAATTTAAAAAGATTTTTTATACATTTACATGAAAAAGATGAATCAAGAAAAGACCCCGAACATGTAATTCACACAATAAACAATAGAAAACAGCACCAGAGCTAGAGATGGAGGTTACCTCTGATTGTTAGGAATAGGAGTGATTCTTTTTGGTCTGTTTTTCGTTTTCCAAGTCATCCACAATTTAAAAAAAATACTTTTTGTTTGTTTGTTTCAGGTAAAAAAAAAAAAGAAACTAGGAAATTATTTTATTTATTTAATTTACAGAAAGAGAAATGTCTCAAATGAGTATACTGACAAATTTTCCAGGGTCTACTCTTCCTTTACTATCTAAATTAAAGGGTTGATCCCCTGTCTTGCATGCCTTCAGGAAATCAAATACTTCACAGTATTTCTGAAGATTCCTTGAATGTTCGTACATGTCCTGGTTTTTGTTTATTGTCTTTCATCCTGAGACACTTTTCTAAAATATCTCTCACCACCTTGTAAGTGCTTGTCCTTGTCCTGCTCCAGTCAACTCCGAGAAGACAGAGAGATACAAAGGGGGGAGGGGAAGAAGATTGAAATAATTAATTGCCGAGTCTTTGACGAAGATATGAGCATACTATTCTTATTAGCGTATTAAAAACAGTCCTTCACACATGAAGTACACATATATGATGATTTAAAAAAATGTCATTTCTTAAAATGTTCTATATTAAGGTATTTGTCATCAATGAGGTTCACCTTTCTGAATCTGAGGTGTTTAGGAACATATTTTAGAGGAAGAAGTGATGATATTAGTCTGCAATAATCCAGATTACTATTTCAAATAGATTGCTATCCCTTATTTGTCTGTGCTTCTGCCTTTTTTTTTCTTCTTCTTCTTTTTTTTTTTATTACTGTCATCCCATGACCTTTAGCTGGGAGACATATATAAAGATTGCATGCTAATGTTTCAACTGATTCCTTTCATTGTTATTGGTAAGTTTTATACATACGGTTCTTATTGTCCTTGTAGAAGGGAGAGGTAAAATCAATTTCCTCTTTAACATATTGATAAACAACTCCAGATATAAGAGGTAGGGAGGAGAAACTAGATTTACCTCTGTGTGACCTACTTTGGAATGCTGGAAAAAATTAATTCCAGAATATTATGTCAACATTCCTTGAAGTTGTGGATATGATTTACATAGTAGGTCTTCTCCATCCACCCAGCTACTTTCATCTTGATACTGTAAATTGCTTTCATTTTCCCCCTCCGATCTGTGTGCTTGAGGTATTGTTGTGATAAATTATGGAGGTACAGAACTGAAAATGGTGTGTAGATTGTCTAAGAAATTGAGTGCAGTCAGCCTTAAAAGTGGTGGATGATGTGCGAAAGCAGCTACCTCACCCTGGCCATGTCCCATATGTCGTCAATGAACAGCTGCTTTTAACTTTGCCTTTTGCCCAGAGCATGAGAGCTGCTGGATTTATTGAATTAATAACCACTCCATTATGTGTGTTTTGTTTTCCTGTGACCGTGAAATCTGGCTATAATGTTAGGAAAGTGTAAGACAGGTCTCCTTAACAAACAAGGCGGTATCTTTTTTTTTGGTCATTATTTAATACTTAATCTTTTGGGTAGAAAATAATAGGGAAATCCTTTCAAATCTGGAATAGAATGTTCCTAGCAATATTGAGTTAAAAAAGCATTTTATGGGTTACACAGATAGATAGAAACTGGCTTTCACTATGATTTGTAGTCCGGAGCACAGCTACTGACTGCAATGTGTTTGTGATTGAGTAGGGTTTTTTTTTTTAACCTGTATTTTCTTTCTTTCTTTTTTTTTTTTTGAAGACAGAACATTACATATATATTTTTTTTCCTAGATGAACATCTGAATAGTTTCTGCAGGAAATGAGGGCAAAATAGAACACTATCTTCCTTTTACAACCTAGGTCATTTCCTGAGGAGTTTTGAATTCAGCACGAAAGGCAGGATTTTAGCAGGGGAGGAATGCAGCACATGTGGAAAAGGTTGTCCTGGCGACCTTTGATTCTTTTGACCAAGAAGGTGCGAGATAAGTCTTCTATCAAGAAGTTTCAGTCAGGGCCATTTTGATTAATGGTGGTTTTTTTTTTTTCCCTTCCTCCTTTTTTCTTTTTGCGTGTGTGTATGATTTTTTTTTTTTTTTTTTTTTAGATCAGGCCAACCCACTATTGTTCATGTTCTCCCTTCCACCACAATTTTATAAAAAAATACAGAAGGTAAATGGACACTCTTTTTATCAGCTGTGTTTCAGCTCCTGGTTACATCTGTGTTCTCACTAGCAAGAGTCAGAAATAGTTGCCCTTTGAAGGCCTACGAAATAATAGCTTTGGAATTTTTTTCTTAAAAGGAAAAGTAATAAAGATAGTCAAGTTTATTGCGAGAGACAGCTTAAAAGATGACCTGTTTTAAACACTTCATTCTAATATGGGGAAACTGAGGCTCAGAAAAGAATTTTTAATTTGCTTAAACCTATACAAATGATTATAACACATTTGTACTGATTCCCAATTCAGCATTTTATCTACTGCAAGACTAAGGAGAAGGGCCTGTATTTTTTTTTAAGAAACTGAATCTTCTTAAAAAAAAAAAAAAAGAAACTGAATCTTCTTTTTATTTGTTTATAATACAATTATCTCAAACTACTAAACGATAAAGTAAGACTTCTCTTGCGTATTCTTTAAAATTATATATATTTTTAAAGCTGGGACACAAAACTCTGGTGTATTAAAAGTCAGTGGTTATAGCAATGCTTTGCAAAGAACTATGACTCTGAAATGCCTTCTGAATCAGTTGCGTAAAGTTAAATTTTGTTTAGCATACTATATTTTACTCTATTATCTTTCTCACCTGGGTAATATGAAATAATTACTTACGCCTACTGTGAGCCAGGCACTGTGCTGAGTGCTGCCGGCCTTCTAAACAACCCTCAGTAACAGGTATTACAGTACCCATTTAACAAACTAGAAAAATGAGAATTATATTTTAGCAATTCCAAGTCCTAAAAGTAAGTGATTGCACTGGGATTCATATTCCGGTCTATAGTGATTCAAAGTTCAAGCTGTTTCCATTATATCAGATTACTTGCTTTTATGTAAAACATGTACTAAATAAATTAGTACTTATATTCAAAATAAGCAGTAAAACAGTGAATCTGTTGCATTTGCCTTTAAAATATTACTCAAAGAAAAACCAAGTCTCCTTCCATGGGACCCACCCCCAACCAAACACAAACTCATAGACACTCAGACACACAGAGTCACTCAGTCACTCAAGTTATTCTGTAAAATCGACTGCTAAGGGATTGAAAATTGCCTGTATTACTGGTTAAAATTCAGGAGTAGGTAGTGCTTTTATTTCATAATTTTATTGTAATTTCTGGGGCTACTTAAACGGATGAAAATATTGCTGAAGGAGATTTTTAGATCTACTAATGTATACAATAAATTATAAAAAGTAGATTTAACTTCACAAGAATTCCTGGCTTCCAGAATCAACATATTTATTGGTGATTACGCATACAAAATATGAGAAAACACAGATTTGGGAAATTGTTCTGTTAATATGGAGATTGTTCGTTAAATTAGAATGGCATTTTAGGTCATTGTTTCTAAGTTTAACATGAAAATGAAGTAAACTATTTACAGTGGGAAGGGGGTTTATTTGGGGGAGTCTAGAAATTATTTGTAGATAGGCTGATGATGTGCTTGCCTATGGCAGTGTTGGTTAAACTGGTTCAGGAGCTGACAGTTCTCTCACTCTCCGCGGTCCTGGTCTGGCTACTGTCGTGTGGTCACCCAAGGAAGAAAGCCCCATGGCCCCGCATGCTTGAGGGAAGGTGAACAGAATAAGTTATAAGATGTTTTCACATCTTTCCGAGGAAGTGTTGAAAAGCATATTTTGTTTCCCACATATATTAATATTTGCAATTATTAATATGAAGTTCTTCATATAATAAGTTTCTTATATTCAGAAGAACCCTGCTGCTTATTCAAATAATTTTACTCTTGCTTACAAGTCACCTGGTGAAAACGGCAATAATGGGAACATTGCCATTAATGCAACTAAATGTGGTCTTGTCTTCAATTCTTACCCGAGAACAAAAAGAAAGGCTCTAACTCATTGGCCCATGTATCAGAGACTTAGTTTCTCCCTAAATTCTTCCATAACATAAGACAAATCATTCTCCTGACCCTTCCCAGCAAAAACCAACACCTCCCCAAACAAAACTACCTCTGAATTATTATGCACGTTTTACAGTCAAAATATCTTGGACTACGCTGCATTTTTAAAATTAAGTTGATTCATTTTAGGAAAAAAAATATATATATTTTTACCCTGTGGTTAAGATGAAGCCTCAACTTTCAGATTCGTCTTCATCTAAACTCCTCCCCATGTAAATGAGAAATGCTGACTATGAGTGGCCTTGTTGTTGGGGGTGATGCTAGAGTTTCATGCCCATTTTGATATCTGACATCTATGGACAGTTTCTGAGGAGCCATTCCTTGTAGACGCAACCCTGGGATTTTTTTTTACTAAGACTGGTGGTGGTTAGTAAAGAAATCTTTGATATGATAACAAATTAAAAGAGACCAGCTCCCTGCTTCTTAGTATAGAGCCTAATCCCTGCTATTCTTGGGTACAGGAAGTGATATGTTTGTTAGAACGGAGAGCAAAGATTAGTGTACCAAAAACTTAAAGACCAGAGGATCAGTCTATTAGAGAAATGCAAGAAAAAGTTTACTTTCTATGCAAACCCTCTGACCTTTGACCCTTGCTAAACTACACATAAAACAGCTACGTGGGTGTTACTACCTTTAGAAACCCCTATCATATCTCTTAGTAAGCTTGAAGTATTCTATTTGTTTAATTAAATTTGTAAATGAATCAATCAAATGTGCTCACTTAGGCAAGGGGGCTTCTCTGCAACTCTGGGATTTTATTTGGATTTAGGTATGGCATCCGACTAAGTGGGATCCTTGTTGAAACCCTTGAGCTGCTGTTGTAGATGTCCACAAAACCGGCTGAAGACCTGCTTTACAGGGAACACAGTGACCAGAGGAGGAGAAAGTGTTCCTCCAAAGGAGCTCCATTCTAGAGAGGCAAATATTCAAATTTCATCTGGTTAGGTTTTTAATTGTGCTCTAAATAAACAGGTCGCTGCTACAGTGTAGACACAATTGAAAGGTTCTCAAGTCCTAAATCAACAGACTTGCTGCTGCATTCTGCACTGGCTGAATTTCCTGGGTGGTCTTTAAGAATTGCCCCGGGGGGTAGGCACTGTCGTCGTCTAATCCGGATGTTACAGAGGTATGTAAAATGGCATGTCTTGCAAGTTTAGTTTATGCGTTGTCTAGTCCTTCACGTGGACAGAGACATTCCTTAGAGCTTTTTTGGAACCTCTGCGGAATGAATGGGCTGGAAAAGCTTCCCGAAAGTTGATTTTCTTAATAAAAGCGTTGAAATGAGACCTGGCACTTTCGTTGAAATATGAAAATACGTACAAGACAATTGACAAACTTTTAGAATTAGAGTGCAGGTTTGAAATTTGGATGTTGAATCTGTGCCTGACTCTTATTCTACCATGAAGTTTTGTTTGTTTTTGCATCCCACAATCATGTTCGTAGGTTTAAAATTAATTTTAATGTTTAATTTTTTTTTTTTAATAAGGGAGACAATAACAGGGCATCTGGTACACAATGTGATATCACCAATCACCACCTGCCATCAGTTTATCGATGTACTAGGTATATAAAATAATGGGATTGATATTAATCTTTCCACGAGTTGGGAAGAAAGGCTGTGAGGCGATAACCTCTGAGACAGGGAGTTTTGGAGCCAAAAGAGATTCCCCTCCCAGTCGGATCCCCAATAAGGGAACTGACGGCACCCAGAAATATATATATGCTGATGTGCCACTCCAGCACCTGTCTTGCTAACAGCCCCGAAGGAACCTGCTTCAGTGAGCCCAGTAAATCAAAGTGGCGTCTCCCTTAAGAGGTAACTGGAAGGGAAGCTGTCCAAGCCATGCATTCCATTCCTTACTGGGCCACCTGGAATTCAAAGCGAAAACGCTGGCTTTTACTTCAAATGCATAAGGAGCCTACCTCCCTGGCATGACCTTTAGCTCATTTTAGAGAATTAAATAGAGCTTACCAAAGGGTAACCTCTCTTTTTCATGCACCTGCACACATCCCAAATCGAGACTGCCGAAACTAAATGATCCTTGAAAGCTGGGAAACAGTGATGACCTTTTGTGAGTAAGTCTTCCTGGAAAACATCTGGGAGGAAAGGTCTTGATAATATTACAATCAATGTCAAAAGAGCTGATAATCTGAGAAAACACTTAAAGATTCAGAATTTATTTTCAAATGGAATCTCAAACTCCCGGGAAAGGCAGAACTTGCTTGAAATGAAATGAAAAGGAAATGTATTCTTGCCTTGAGCTCAATGGCTGGAGTGAAAAACCCAATGCAAAGTAATTCTGTGAGCGTTACAAAGATGACTATTCTAATCATTTCTTTCCAACCAGTTATTTTTGGTAAGAAATCCTGTCAAAGTGTGCCGCTTCCAATTATTCAAATAAGAAAGCCAGTGTAAATGGTCTTAATCCTCTCTAGTCCAATGAATGTGGTGTGGATGTCCCGTGGATACAGACACTCAGTTATCCTTCTTGTTGACACGCATAAGAAAATTCCGGCTGGGCACCCATGATTTATTCTTTATATCTGGAGCTGCGCTGTAATCATTCACCCCTTTTCAAGTCAAATTTGGCAACTTTATCTCGCTTGCAGTTTGCATTTTTTGAAAGTGGAAATACATTCTGCCACTTTTGATGTGTTGATTGGTGGGAAGGTAGAGACAGCCGCCCGCAGTCTCCGGAGACACGGGCTCAGTGGCTAAATGAAGACCTCCAGTGCTTTCTTGTTAGCCAAGATAGATCTACATCCCGATGAACCACAGCTAGTCAATAGCAGAGGCTCTCAGCGCATGTTCTCAGAAGCCACAAATCAGTTTTCCCTGGGACTTAGTTATCGGCATATTGTGCCGTAGGCCGTGCCCTGCTGCCTCTTGCCCGACTGTAATTTTTCCCCCAGTGAAGTTTTTAAAGTCACAGGCTGAGACCGTAACCGTGCTCTCCTGGCAACAAGGCTGTCACAAGCCTGTCAGATATCAATTGCCCATCAAATAAATTGCTGCTTTAATGTACTCAGCCTCTCACTATTAAAAGGAGCTTCAATGCCAGCAGGATTTCCCACTGTTATGTTTTCCTGCTCCAGAATTTATTTCCAAATGTCTCCTTACCTAGGACCAGCATTTATATGATACTGATGTATGTGCAGGAGTTGGCCCGCTCCGTTTTTAAGTCTCCATTATTTTTGCCTGAAGTATTGCACTAGCCCCCGATCGGTCTCAACGTAACCAGTCGGTTGCCTCCTAATCTACCCATTCCTTGCTTCCAGAGGCATCTTCCTTAAATCTAGTCACATTTCTCCTCTTTTTAGAATTTCCCATTGGCTCTCCAATCTCAGTGGGGCCCCTGGAAGATCCCCTTGTGTCAGAGCCTAAGAGACCCTATGAAAATAGCATGTTATTAGGAAGAATTGCTTTCTTGGGATACCAGACTGTCCCCTAAAAGTAGTCCAGAGCCTCTCCTTGGCAAAATTATAGTTTGAATTTAGGCCCCAAAGCTATGTTTGAAATACCTGTGTTATTGCCTTATGGTGCTGCTTTTAAAAGGATTAGTGGGTTATTTTTGTGAGGGAGGAGCCCCATCTCTGGCCATCCCTGAAGTGCTCCGGACAGATCAATCCTAAACACAAATCGTCCCTCTCAGCGAATAAACTGCTCTCCCCCGAAACCTGGGCCTCGTCTTCTCAAAGACTTCCATTACACACAGTGCCCTGGACGAAGAGACGCTGTTACTGCATATCCTGGACTCGGCTGGGGTCAATTCTCATCCTCCTTTGCTGGGATGTTCTCGGGTTCTCAGGTGCTCAGGGAAGCACCTTCCTCCTCCTCTGCCAATAGGCACCATTATCTACCACCCTCGTGTGAGAGCAGGACAAATTTTTAGAGCAGTATCAACACACGTGGGGATCTCGCGGCCAACTGCCCCCTCCCCAGGACACTCCGGCAGTAGTGAGCTACTCCTAGTTCCCCGAGTGCCCACCTCTCCAAGCCTGTGACTTTGCCTACTATATGCGGTGGCTGCCTTCGCCTGGATTCTTCTTCTTCTTCATCCCCCTGCTGAACTCTTACTCATTCCTGAAGTCTCAACTCAAACATCACCTCTTCTCTGACATTTACAAAGGTTAAAGGAAAAAATATTCTTTTTTTTTTTTTTTTTTCCTTTTTAAATGAGAGAGGCTTGGGAAAGAAGGCAGCAGAGTGGGAGAGATTGATCGGTTGGGATAACTGATGGAGCCCAGTCCAGAAGGAGATGATAAAGGTAAGATCAAAAGCGCAGAAGGAAAGCATTGTGTGCCTGCTCGTACGCACCCCTGTGGACTGTAACCATTTGTTTGCTCACAGCTCTCCTGCTCCAATGCGGTGGTGGCCCAAGCCACCATGCTCTCTTGCTCAGATCACTGTAATAACTCCCAAAGTGGCCTCCTTATATATACTGGGTCCACTCTAGAATAAGCTTAGCACAGCGGCCAATGAATCTTAAAATGCAGTCAGATCAGGCTACACCTCTGCTGAAAATCTCTCCAACCCATTCCATGTAGACGCCAGTGGGCCACAAGTCTCCGCATGTTGTGCTCCATTCCTTCCCCTTTAAGGAGCATATCGCCGTCTCATACAATGTTTACATTACTTATTTATGTTGTTTATTTAACCCCCCCACTCTAACTAATGCGTGAGCTCCATAAAGTTTCTGTTTACTTTTCTGTTCTATCACCAATAACAGGGACACCTAGTAGGTCTTCAACAACTATATATTGAATGAATGAGTGAATTTTCCCATGGATACCCATACATAAAAATAGTAACTATGGGTATAAGTTAAAAAAACTCATAGGATTTGTGCCCTGCATGATTTTGGCAAAAATCTTGGCTACCCCTAAGAAAAGTCCTTTTCAATACAATTTGACTACTAGCTGAACCTAGTACATTTGAAATGCTCCATAATGACATTACAGCTTTTAAGAGAATAAGACATTAAGGTCCTTATCCTCACATATCTCATCCTGCAAATTCTTATACCACTTCACAAAAAATGAAAAAAAAAATTCACTAAAAGAAAAGAAGCAAAGTTAATGAAATTCGTAATTTGTGTTTGGATAACTAAAATAAATGGAGACAACTTCGTATCTCTTTGCATGTTTGTGTTTCAATTGCTACTCTATCTACAAACTTACATTATAATTTTTATTTGGAAGGTTGTCTCCAGTTGGTATTCAAATTGTTTTTTCTTTATAATATATGTTTTACAGAAACATGTCCTCCTAGCTGAAGGAATCATTTTTATTTTAAACTCTAGAAAAGTGTGTTTCTTAACTGAGCCCATAACCGATATTAGGTTTTTATCTCTTATGACACGAATGTGCCAGCAGAACATTTTCATGCCAAAAGACGGTTATACCTTCTGTGCCATGAGGAGCAGAGTGGCGGCTGTTTGGGCTTTGAACAACATATGAGTGAAGTCAAGTCACGCATTTCTCAATGCCATTACGCAAACAGAGGAAGAATGAAAGCCAGAGACTGTAAAAGTAATTCTAAGATGGCTTGAGGAGTGTATAAAATGTGCTCTATAATTTTCAGCCTCCTGCAGTGCAAGTGATTAGCTAAAGAAACACTTTGAACCTGTTAGTTGTACATCTTTTAAACCATTTTAAATTATGGAAAAGGTAGTCCTCAAGAAATTAATTAAAGTTTTGGACAATAATGCAATCAGGGATATCTGTGTTTGCAGTCTTTTCTCTCTGCTTGCATACATCTTTCTCTGTCAAGTACATCAAACAGCTAATTAGCCCCATTTTAAGAGCTTCACTGCTCACATCACTTAAAAGGATCTCCAGGCTGCCTTCTTAGAGACTTTACACTTTCTTTGCGTTGGTTTCCTGAATGCCTCCTAGACTTTGAAAGTCTACTTTAAAAGTAGATGGGCTTTCTTTCCCACAAATGAGTTTTCTTTGTTTCCTCACTCATGATCAGCATTTTATAAATAATCTTGTAAAGGTTGATAAACCTATTTCACCTGGTATTTGCTTATTTTAAATACCCTTGGGTTCGCTGAAGACATCTGAAAAACATTAGAATGACTGCTTTTTATTAAGACATGTGGTACCAGAAAAAAAAAAATTATGAGACTAAAGTGTTGCTTTCATTTAGCATAAAGCGTTACTATGACAAAAGTTCGGTGTTTCAAATACCCATTTTAGAAATAACTACAGGTCACGTGATCTACAGATATCACATGTTAGCACATGTTAAAAGTTATAACCATAACTAGAGACAGAATTTCTGACTCACAGCTTCCATTAATCTGAACTATCACATGTCATCTCAAGTTGACTATAAAAATAACTCAAGACGCCAGAGTGCTTCAATTAACAGCTGAAATATTGTGATATTTTAACACAGGTGATATAAAGACTCAGAGCCACAAATAGATACATGGCTGTGAGTTATAGCTATTTCCTTGCAGGTTTATTGTTGAGGGCAGATGTAGAGAATGCCTTCTGTCTGTAAAAGCCAGTCAAGCAGGGCAGGGTATGGGTGGGTGAGGGGGTGGGTAGAAGTGGATTCCACTTATATAGTTTCTTGATCATTTAAATATATGTATGAATATGACGTGGGGCAGGAGAGGTGACAGGCAGGCCAAGAACACCCATGAGTATTTGAGATAGGGACTTTGCAGTATCTTGAGTAGAACAAGGTGCTCAGGGGAGCCAAATAGACATTTGTGAATTAATAACAACTGCAGTGATGTTAGACACCCACCATGACCTTGGTATGGTTGAAGCATGATTTTAAATGTGAATACATTAAGTCATCGAATCTTCGTAACAACCTTTTGAGGTCGGTTCTACTCTTAAATATTATCACCAACTTACCAATGGAGTACCTGAGCTGTAGTGAGTTTAAGTAACTTGCTCAAGGTCACACATCCACTAAATGGTGGGTTTTGGATTTGACCCCAGGCACATGGGCTCCAGAGTGCTGGAAAGGCAAAAACGAGGGAGAAAAGGTGGCAGAGATAGAAATGAGAGGTGAAGGAGGAAGGGAGAGAAGAAAGGAAGACAAAATCGAGGCTAGAAAAGAAGATATTTGTTTAGTGACACCTAATATTACAACTTTAATGGAAGGTCAGAATGTTTAAGGAGTAAAGGAAGGAATGGTGGGAAAAAGATTTCCCTGAGGAGTGTGATATTTGACCTATGCTTTTGAAGTGAATCATACTGGATTTAAGACTTTTTTGCCTTAAAATTTCATTAAAACTGAACCCCTAACTAGTATTAATGCTTACTAAAGTATATTTTCATACCAAGCAGAAAATGATTTCAACAAAAATAAATATTACGGTTTCAAAGGAGAGGGAATGAAAGCCAGGTTGATACACGAACTATCCAAATAAAGTGAAGAAAAATAAAAACACGTGAACACTTAAATTTTTGTTCATATTTTACTAGAAGCATGCTCATAAGTCTCCATATTTCAAAAGTTTGCTATCAAGACTTTAAGGCTGGCCTCATGCAAGTATGCCTAAAAAGAACAATAAGCAAGAAATCGTCTTCAATGCTTGCAATAACACGAAACTGAAAATATTTGTAGGGTGGGCTGCTGAAACTTGGCCTATTTTTCATTGTGCTCTCTTTGGCAACCACATTTGTGAGAAATGAGTTTCCATTTTATCTGGCTTCAGTGCCTGGAATTGGTGGTGTCTGGGCCTTAAGTGGGCTGGGCAACCCATAGCCATGGAAATGATTTAGGAGCAATGCTTGTAGAAGTTACATAAATCATCATCCAGTATGTACATCTCACTATGAAGTTGAGGAAATTTGTCCCCTAGAAGCTAGGACTATTCATACATTCAACCAACCCACACTTATTGAGAGCCTACCATGTACCAGGCAGTGTTGTAGACATCGAGTTGGGGTATTTGTTTAAGGTCACATAGCTAATGCATGATGGACAGGAAAAGCAAGATCTTTTATCATTCCTAGTGTACTGCTGAATCATTCAGTTACCCACTCTCAAGGTTGTTTTCTCAACTGAGTTTTGAAAAGATGTCTGATCATTTGACTTGTCATGATTTCTAGATGGTTGCTTCTTGCTATTTATTTTCTGGATAGGGTCAGGCTAGAGGTATTTTGTTACTGGAAGAGCAAGTCACTGCTGGGAATTTGAATTTTGCCCTCCATGTCTTAGCATCCTCTTTAGTACTAAATATAGCTTAAAATTCATATCGATACAATTCCTGGGGATATAGGTCCTAATTGAAGCAACTAGAAACAGTCACTAGTAGTAGATGGTTTTTGCTACCTCTGTATGCATTTAATATTAGATGTTTAGTTTTTCAAGGAATTTTCTATCTCTGAAAGAAGTTACCCAAGCATGATAGGATGTGATTTTTGTTACAACATTCCAATTATAAGATAACTTGATTCAAAGCTTCCCCTCCATTTGATATACTTCTATATTTTACTGGTTATTGGAGGGATCAGTACTGAATCCTGGTATGTCTGACTTCAGCGCTTTCCTCCCCCACCTTGATTGCTGGGATATAATATTATTTTTTTGTATTATTATCAGACCCCCTACCTCTTTTCCTTGTCTTTTTACCAGTAATAAAAATTTCTATCCTGTTTACCAAGGTTAACCTGTGTATATTTTAGACCCCAACACTTTCATTTCTTCCTGGCCTGGGACTGTGTCTTCTATTATCAAAGCAAAACTGCTGCCAATGCATCTTAAGTATTAATAGCTTTTTAGATAGCTGTATTATTATATGGTTGGCTAATATTTGTTAGCTAATAGAGTAAATCAACTAAATATTTCATAATTGTTCCTGAAACACATATGACATGCATCGACATGTCTATATCTATATCTATCTACATTTTTTGCCCACTTTTTTGGTGTCTAATATCTTCTTGCTGGTTTTAACTGCATTGATCATATTGATGAGGATCTTTTTGAAACATATTTATGTATTTTATTGTTATTGTCTACTAGTAAAACTACTGAATGGCACTTTGTCAGCAGCACACTGACACAAATCATATTTAACTTCTGCACATAGAGATATCAATTCACTTGCTAGTAGGTTTTTAGCAGTTATTCAGCCAGTTATTTTCCTCTGAGCCAGTCATATTTTTTCCTCCTTTACAAAGGAACTTTAAGGGGCCCCTGAGTGGCTCAGTGGGATAAAGCCTCTGCCTTCGGCTCAGGTCATGATCTCAGGGACCTGGGATCGAGCCCTGCATCGGGCTCTGCTCAGCAGAGAGCCTGCTTCCCCCTCTCTCTCTGCCTGCCTCTCTGCCTGCTTGTGATCTCTCTCTCTCTGTCAAATAAATAAATAAAATCTTAAAAAAAAAACCTTTAAAAAAAACAAAAAAAACCCACAAACAAACAAAAAAACAAAGGAACTTAACGAGATTTGGGTACTAGTTGCCTCTAATGAGGGAAATTTAACCGGTCTCATTTCACCTTGAAGAAGAAAGGGCACAGAGTAGACCATATTCTGATCCATGCTGTTCCTTTGGTTTAGTAAACTGGTTACTGACTGACTCCTGTGACCAAGCCCCCACCTTGTCTTTGTTTCACTTGGTTTCTATTTTGTTCTTCCATGTTTGAGTCTGTGCCTCGAACCTGCTTTAACCTTGAACTTGACTGATTATGAAGTTCCTCTGGGATAGTCCCTTGTCCTTGCAGCTCCTCTCTGAGTCTGGGATTATATTCCTGAATTCCTAACCAGGAGGAGTGGCCACATGTATTCCCATAGCTCTTGAATTTTAACCACCTACTTGCCTTCTTTGGTTTTATTAATGGGCCTTTCACAAAATATCCTCATTGTGGTTTTACTTACCTAGTTTTATAGCTATGATTTCAACTTCCAAAGATCAGGAGCAGTCTATGTACTACATTTTTTGTGTGATAATAGTGGTTGCTTAGGTAATGTTTATTAAACTAGTCAAATAAAAAATAATTTCTGCAAAATTTCTATTTTTAGAGTACCTGCTGCCTTGCTTGACCTCCACACTATGATACCAATTGTTACCACTCCTGGATCTCCCTGGTCACTGCCACATATCATTTACTGCCATTCTCAATTTCTGACTTTCACTTCCTACAAGTTGCCGCACTGTTCTCAAGCACAGGAGTCACAATAGTGGGTGCACCTATTTTCCAGCCTCTTAGTTCCAGACTCTACATTGCAATGCCTACCAAACTCAGAGTTCTTATTCTGATATATTAATATTACTATTAGTTTACATGTTTGACTACTTACTCTAAACCAGGCACTATTCTATTTCCTTTTAAAGATTTTATTTATTTTTGAGAGCGAGAAAGAGAAAGAGAATGAGTGGGTAGGAGGGGCAGAGGGAGAAGCAGACTCCCCACTGAGCAGGGAGCCCAATGCAGGGCTCAATCCTGGGATCTTGGGATCATGACCTGAGCTGAAGGCAGACGTTTAACTGACTGAGCCACCCAGGCTCAAAATGCCTGTGCTGGGTGCCTGGGTGACTCAGTTGGTTAAGTGACTATCTTTGGCTCAGGTCATGATCCCAGGGTCCTGGGATCGAGTTCCGCATCAGGCTCCCTGCTCAGCGGAGAGCCTGCTTCTCCCTCTCCCTCTGCCTGCTGCTCTGCCTACTTCTGCTCTCTCTCTCTCTCTGACAAATAAATAAATAAAATATTAAAAAAATAATAATAATAAAAACTTAAAAAAAATGCCTGTGCTATAGTTATAAAAACTGCTCATCTAATTAAAAAAAATAGGGTCATACAAATTCTAATGAGCTTGATTAAGGTAATTTTCATGTAAATTTCATTAGAGCTGAACAATTATAAAGTCATATTCACCAGGCAATATATACATAGTGGAAAATCCAAGAATTTTCATGTTTTTTATAGGTTTTATTATAGCTGTTAAGTTTTCTGTTCTAAGATTCTGACCCAAAGATTTACTCTAAATGCTGAGAAAGAAGAAAAATGAATATATCAATCTGTTTGCGTTTTCACAGGCTCCGTTTGTCCCCATGCCTATCGTTAAGTTTAAGCTTGTGAGTTTTCACATCATCTCTGCACACCAGAGAACCTTATGAACATATCTAAAAGTTATTCTGGAATTAATGACATCATAATTGCTTCATGATTGCCTTTTGTAAATTTCTAACTGGAAGTGGACATTCTTTATAATCAGGATGTACATGTAACATTTTAACATAAATTTTAAAATACCAGGTAGAAGAGTGTATACTCAGTGAAGGACATTGAGAGAATGTCATGATTACTGAGCTCAGTCTGGTATTTTCTTCTGCCAATAATGACAGCCACACTGAAGTGACATGAAATGAACAGGACTGTAATTATTATCAAAATAGATCCTAAAAAGATGGATATATTCATTTTAGTTTTCAAGATAAAATATAGTAAAAAGAATGATTACAAGATAGAGATTTTATAATTCCAAGGAAAAATTCATCATATACTGCAAATATTACAGCAGAGGGGATTGACATCATGATAGGTTTGCCTCAAATCTATTATCTTTCAGTTAATGATACCTGTCATCATGGAAATTTGAAACCCTGAAGTGACATATTAAGTTGTTCATATTAAGTTGGTTTGTAACTGGAATTCTTTATTCTAAATTTGGAATGAGAGATATTATTTTATTTCCAGCATTGATGAGGCTCCCGGAATAGCTGAAATAATTCTGAAAGAAGCACATACCCAGAATAATAATAGTAATGTGATCAGATGTCAAATAGTCTTTCTTTGGTACTACCAAATCCTTAAAGTAAAAATTTACGTAATCATTTCATTTCCAGCGTAGCTGAAACACATTTACATTCAAGTTCTTATGAGTTGTAGACTGCTCTGGAGATTTGTGTGAGGAGGGTCTTGGTGACAAGAATATCTAAAAAGACATTCTCATCTTCCAGTCCAATTCATGCCACATCAGAAATGTGAAAGAATTTACAAATACTTAAATACTTAATTTACAGATTTGCAGATTTTTAAAACAAATGTACCTCTAGTTGGATATCAATAATTATCATAAGCTTGGAATATTTGTATACTGATAACTGCCATAATAAAAGATAAAGTCAGTTCTAATTGCATAATCAATACATGATAGACCGAGGTTTTCACTTCTGGATAAAACATACTTGGTGAAAATTAATAAGCTGCTTTCAGTAGAATAGTTTGACTTCCATTTGGAAGTAGTAATTTTTTCCTTAGCATTTCTTCCACTTTGAAGTATATTAAAATATATAAAAGTAATATGTCCTAGTTATCTTTCTATCTCAGTTTTTATAGAGTGGCTCTTTTTTTTTTCCTTTTTTAAAAATAGAGACAAAATTTTCCATTAGTACAGATGCACACTGATTTATTTAACCAGGTTCCTATATTGATTGTACTTAAGGTGTTTACAATTATTAGTAATTAGAAGTAAGCTTTAATGAATAACTTACATTGTTTTCTCATGTGCAAGTGTATCTGTCCATACATTTACGTAAGTGAGATAGCTGAATTAAAGAGCAAATGCCATTGCTAGTTTGGTGACTATTTCCCAATTGACCTCCATGAAATTGGTTTTGTTTGTTTTTTGTTTTTTTTCCATTTCACATTCCTTCTAGAAATGTATTAGTCATGTATGAAACTCTCACCAAAAATGTAGTAGTTTTAATCTGAATTTATTTTATTATTAATGATGTCGAAACCCCCTTCATATGTTTCAGAGCATTTGTATTTCTTTTATTCCTTTTCTTATTTTTTAAGGATTTATTTTTAAGTAATCTCTATACCCAAAGCCAGGCTTGAACTTAAAACACTGAGATCAAGAGTTGACTGCTCCACCGACTAACCTAAATCCCCTTTTATGTCTTGTCACACTTAATGTCACATTTTGAATTTAGCTTTTGAAATTTTGAATTAGTGATTCTATGGCTGATTCTCTAGTCCTCCATTTGGACTTCTGCTTCTAAAAAACTGGACTTTATGTTGACTTTTTTTTACAGATTTTATTTATTTATTTGAGAGAGGGAGAGGGTGCGCACACAAGTGCAGGGAGGGAGGGGGACAAGTAGATTCCGCACTGAGCATGGAGCCCTACATAGGGCTCCATCTCGCCACCTTGAGATCATGACCTGAGCCAAAATCAAGAGTACGGCACTTAACCTACTGAGCCACCAGGTATCCACTCATGTTGATTTTGACCCTTCTCCATGCTGACCATTTGTCTTAGGGACCTTGTGTAATGCTTCACCTCACAATGCTCTCTCCGCACCAACTGTAGACAATCTCATCTACTCTGCTCTTGTGGTGCTAAGGGATTAGGTGAGAGAATAGAGATAAATTTCCAGGCAGGAGTGGTGAGACTGGGTGTTGTTCAGGAACATTTCTGACTTGATAAAAAAGAGACTTCCTTCTTAAATCAGTAGACTAATACGAAGGTCTCTTTGGGGTCTCAAGATAAATTATTTGATGGAAAGTGATCTGTCTTAATAATAGGATCAGGCATAAAAGCTAGAAAAGTTTCAGTCTCTTCATAAGGGTTTTGAGTCTTAGTTTTACTTAATTATAATGAAATCTTTGAAATGATGATGGTATTTGGGTCCTATGCAGAGATTTTAGTAACCATATTAATGTCTCATGGCAAATATGTAGGTTCGATTTCAGCTTCACTCCTTCCTAGAAGTGATCTTGGGCATGTTAGTTAGATGATCTCAGCTTTAGTTTGTTCAGTAAGTAAAACGGGGCTATCATTAGTTTTAGTCACTTAGGATTATTGAGTATTAAGTTAAATAATGACTATAAATTGCTTAGGATAGTACCTGCCATATCCTAAACAAATACTAAGTGAGAGATGATAAATAATTGGTAGTAACTAAATAATAGATAATAAACAAATAATTTCTATTATGAATAATATTAATAATATTAGATTTACTGGTAAAGGCAATAAACAAAGCAAGACACTTTGAACAAAATTTAAAAATTGTAAAAAGTGAGATTCCGAGGCTTCTTACATTTTTAACATTTGACATTCAGGTTGTTAAATCAAAGTTAATAGTTAAGTTTGTAGAATGACACCTACTCAAAATTACCATCTAACCATCTAACTTACTTTTATTACTTAAAGAATGGTGCTATATATTCAAGAATTTAATTATTAATCATGTAGTCTGCTATAATTTTTCAGTTGTTAATACATAGTAAAGGAATGTTATTTCCTTGAAAAAACATATTGTGTCATCATTTGACTTTTTAAGTTTCATTTATTTAAAAATTGGAAATATAAATTAATTTTTATCTTGATTCATTAAAAAGTACAGAAAGAAAATTTTCATGAAATGTTACTTTTATATATATATTTTACTCTGATCTATTATAGTTTCTTCCTTTTCAACCCATTTTACTTTATGCTTTTTTAAAAAGATTTTATTTATTTATTTGAGAGAAAGAGAGAGAGAGGTGGAGTGGGGGGAGGGGCAGAGGAAGAGGGAGAAGCAGGCTCCCCACTGAGCAGGGAACCTGATATGGGGCTCTATCCCCCTGAGCCAAGGCAGACACTCAACCAACTGAGCTACCCAGGCACCCTTATTTTATGCTTTTCAAATGAAGAGCATGTTTATTAAATTGGTTTCACAAACTCCTAATGGTTTATGGTCTGCAGTTTGAAAAATACTTCCCTAAAGTGCATCCTAAAGAGTGTTAGTAGTTATAACAATTTTTTTTTGAAACGTTCAAATCTAAACTAAATTTGAAAACTTTGTGACTTTAATAAAGTTAAACAGGTTACTCTAGTAAAAGACTTCTCAGGGTTTAATATCCTAGCTAAGAATTTCCAAGAAGAGGGTTGATACAAAATACAGCATTTTCTAATTGTATATGAGACTGTGAAACAGACAGAACACCTTTGGCTCTTCCTTCATTTCTTCCTGCCTTCCTTTTTTCCTGTCTTCCTATTTTGTTTCTTCTTTCCCACCTTTCTTTATTTCCGGGGAGCAGTTTGTAGGAAATAGACTGCATGTATTTTCACATTCCCCCAACCCCCCTCCCAAAAAAAATCCCAGGGTACTCTTGGCTATAACATCTTACTGTTTGCATTTTTTTTTATTTACCCAAATCACACATTTCCATGTGTGAACTTTGAATTTGTCAAGCAACATTGTTCTGACTCTCTGAAAACATCAACTCTTTCATTATTTTTTCTCATCAAACACACTTTTATTTTCTATTCCCTATGGTAGGGTCGTCATAAATTGCACATTCTGCAAAAGTTCACATTATGAAGTCACATCTGCATCATAAATAAAGATTTACTGTTATAACCCTTTAGTCTATTTAGATGCCAGCTATATTTACTGAGTCCATTCGATAGTATTCTACAGACCAGAGAAACAGTTAGGTTGTTTTAAATCAATAACTAATTACTATTTAGTTGTACAAAAGCAGAAAATAAAGAAATAAAAAGATCAGAACTAACATTTATTGAGCACCTACTATCTACTAAAGTTCTTTTTCTTACAAATGTTACATCAGTTAATTTTGCTACACTAAAAAACAAAACAAAACAAAACAAAAACTACTGTAAAGCCTGGTGATTTAAAATAGCAGTGATTTATTACATCCACAGTTCTACAGGTTGGTTGGGCTTAGCTGGACAATTCTGTTCGTTTTGCCGGCAGTCAGTCATGTGACATCGGCCATTTGGCAGCTCATCTGTGGGTGGAGCATCGAAAATGGCCTCCCAGCACATCCGAGGCTTTGATGCTGCCTCTTGTCTGGGTCCCTTTCTGCACGTGATCTCATGATTGAAGACCTCTGAGGCCAAGGCTTGAGAATTCTCAATTCAGCCACATTTTGTTGTTCGAAGCAAGTCATAGGCCTACCTGTTGATGAGAGTAGCTGGGAAATATTGTGTCTGTGCTTTTCCATACACCACAGTGATTTCAAATAAAATCTTTATAAGAATGCTATAAGATGGCTAGAAAGATAAAGAACTATTTCAAAGCAGAAACTTCAAAGGGAGTTGGAGTAAAAAGCATCTATTTCTGATGAAAAAGAAGTGGTAGCTTATGAAATACATCATACAAAGTAAATAATTGACCATATTCCATGCAAGGCTTTACTCTTCAGCTTAAAAAAATTTTGTTTAGGGAGAACAAGTTATGATTCATTTCTTTTGTGGGATAAGTGCAATTTAGTAGAAAGAACAGAAGCTATAGAATTATAGAATCTGGGTTTGTACACTGCTCCTCCAATGACCAGTTATGTGGCCTAAGGCTAGCATAACACAAAGTTTCTTTAGAAGGGTGTAGTTAAAAATTAAATGAAATAATTTTGGAATAACATCAGCATTCAATAAATAATAACCATTGTCCCTGTCTTTTGCTCTATCACTTCGGACTTCATTAATAGCTATTTAAATAAAACTCCAGACTTCATACTGCTTTCTCCCTAACCTTTTTAAAGTATAAATTAAGTAAAGAAGGGTATAGGATACATCTTATATTTTTTCCTTTGATTTAAAATGTGATAGTAGAGAGAACGGAAAGAGAAAAATATTTTTTAACTTTTATTTTCAAAATGAGCAGCCAAGCACCATTTAAAAATCAACAGCTCAAAAATCATTTTTAAGTGTATGTATATATGTGTTAGGAGATGGTGATTGTACTATTAAATTATAGATGTTTTCGATAGAGATATTGAGTTTTTAAAAATCAAAACACAATTTAGTTTGATAGATAACAACTAGCACTTCGGTACCTCTAGAGGAAGTCTAGGCCATATACCAAAGTTTGGAAACTTTGGTCATATTACCACACCAACACCACTCCAACTTAAAGTAGGGGACTTAAAGTCAATTTGATATGTTTTAACCAAAAAACAAAATGAAAAATAAGACACCCAACTGTGTTAAGGGAAGGAGAAAGGCTTCAGGTAGATGTCAAGCTGCCTCTAAGATAGGTAGCAGTTAAGGTACTTGCCCGGACTGCGTTCCAAGTTGCTGATTCAGGATTTGTGTAAAGGAATCCTGTTACGTATGATGGTCTTGTCTTCCTAAATGTTTCCGTCTATCTCCTTTTGTTTGTTTACATCTATCTTCTGCTGGACCTTTGCTCTGTAGGAAAAAAATGATTGTTTGTTGTTGTAGGGGGGAAGATGTATAATACAAATGAAAATAAGACCACGGGTTTATGTTGGGGGATTCTAATAAATATTTCAGTCAACGTCAGGGAGAGAATCATCTTCCTGAATGATGCAAGAGCGGATCAGTGACAGTGGGGATGGCAGAGGCAGTGACCGGTTATCCTTGCAGGGTCCGGTAGCATCACTTCAGTGACTGCCGGATGCTGGGCCTAAAATGGTGCCAGGCCACGAGGAGGCAGAGAGGGCATAACAATGAAAGACACTAGCCCAAGAGACTGTCAGAAGCTACAGGAAGGCTCCTGAGACCACCAGGAATTCTTATGGAGGCCAGACCTGGAAGAAAAAACTGCTCTGGTTACCTTAATTTGTGACTGCTCCTACCCCATCCCCTTAAAATCAAGATGGATGAGACAAGCCAGGATCACACTTAACTCTGTTATGTCTCAAAACATCTCTTGTAAAATATTTGTAACTGTCTGAAACTCAGAGGAGAGTTAGCATATTAAACAATTACTAGGGGTTCGAAAGTGACCCTCATTCCAGGTAAGGCAATTAAGGTATTCTGAGTTTTAAGGACATGGCTAAGAGCTATAGGATCTGTCCCATAACTGCTTCCTGGCATTAGCCACAAACACAAAATGTTATAGTCTCGCCTTCAGTTTTTATTCTTGCCATTACAGACCTATGGCTTGCGTTATATTTAGAGAAATAATATTGATCCCCTTTTATTAAATTTGTTTTTTTAATTTTGCTTTTTTAGACCTCTTTTGGAATAGATCTATCTATATGCAGCGTGTCCAGTAATACTGAGAGTCATACCTTCCATGATTCCGTGCCATCGCATGATAAAACGCTCTATTTATATTAAAATGAAGATGTTCCTAGGGGAGACATAGAGCAGAATGGAACAACAAACAGCTTTAGAGACTGAATATGTGAAATGACAGTGATGGCAAAATGGTAGCTTTTGGTACGGAGAGGAGAAGCTCAGAGGACAATAGGAAGACACTGTGCGAGCCACCGTGGCTTGACCTTGGCAGCTGTCTCGTAGCTTGAAGTACTCACAGTATGGCAGCTCATCCCATGCTTTTTTGTCTCCCACATCTTGACTTAGTATGTTGTTGTAATACGTTGTTGGCTGAAGGTCAGGGAATATTTTTTTCCTTCTGTTAACCAAATGAAGTATTTTATCAGATAATCATATGAGTAATTGAACTCATAGCAATATTGTAATTGCAATGATCTGTTTACTCCAGATAATGAGAGAGTAAACCATGAAAATCACCTTAAGAAGAAATGACACTCAGAGTAGGAAAGAAAGAAAAGAAGAAAAATTAAAGGACTAACATTGAATTAAAGGACTAACATTCTCTCCTAGAAGACCAGTTTTTACCGTGATGGACTAGAGGTGACTAGAGGAAGTGAGCAAAGGATTTCCTTGGAATTGTTGAGGCTATGTGACCCTGCATCCACAGACTGAGAGCAGTCAATGAACAGTGTGAAGGAAGACCTGGATTTTCCCTCTTGCTTTGTCGTTCTTCGGGTACATATAATGCCGTGAAAGTGATTTTACGTCTTTTGAATGCAAGTTTGTTATCTGTTAAATTCCATATTCGATTAAATGATCTCTAAGTTTCCTTCCAGAACTAAAACTTGTTATTCTTGATAGAATTCAAATCGAGCAAAAATTCAAAATATTATTTATCAGAAGAACTCAAAGTTAATCATTGTCCAGGTGCTTTATTAAGATTACCTGGAAGTTATATAAGTTAAAACAAGTATCTAGGCTAGTACTTCAAATGACCTCAGTTGTCTATGTATTAAACAGACTTTCTGACAATTTTAGAACAGGCTATAGGTTCTCCATCAGTTAATCTTTGAGTACAGAAGAATTGGTCTTTAATTCAGATATAGGTCCTTCCCTGGTCTCCCTTCCTCCCCCCGACCTTTTTTAAGATTTTATTTCTTCATTTGAGAGAGAGAGAGAAAGAGAGAGAGAACACAAGCAGGGGGAAAGGCAGAGGGAAAAGGAGACTCCCTGATGAGTTGGGAGCCCGATATGGGCCTCGATTCCAGGACCTGGACATTGTTACCTGATCCTAAGGCAGACACTTAACTATCTGAGCCACCCAAGTGTCCCCCCCCCCACCTTTTTTGGTAAGAGATGGAAAATCCTCTCTATCAGATCAACTGTTGGTTAAAATCACTGGGTCCATAATTAACCATGAATACAGATTATCTGAATTCTGAGTGCTTGTCAAAAAGTTAGTTTCAAACTCACTGCTTCCCAATATCTATCAAAAGATCTGCAGACAGAAAAAATATATAGAAAAGATTGCTTAAAAGATGAAATCTGCCCATTATCCCAGACACTTTAAAATCTACCCCTAGATTTTGTTAGATCACAGGATGGCTGCCTCCTCGGAAGGTATTGTACTGACCTTAAAGAATTGCCTTTGCTAAAGAGTTGTTTTAGAGTGATGCCAACAGCACTATGAAACTTGTCTTTGTGTCTACTCTAACAGCACAGTTCAGGATGTGAGCCAGTATATTACATGCTACTGGTTTTATGAGGACCATGGGGAAAAATTTCTGTCGGATATTAGTAACAGCAATAATTTTGCTTCTCCTAACAACTGTTCTGATTTTATCTTATATACCTTGTAAACTGTGTAACTGATCAGGATTCTGTTTTCCCACTGACCGAGAGAGCTTAGGGCCAGATTTGCAGCCCACCAGTAGCAAGTATTTATGGTATGAGTTTTTTTAAGGATCTCCTTTCTGGCTCCATTTTTTAAACCTACTGCTATTTTTCTTCCATTTATGTATTCTACTTTTAATTCAAGTTATCTCTTTGTTTTATTTTTCCTTTTAATCTGAAAAAAGTATTTCTACAACTAGATATGTGTGTACCTATCATCTATTTATCATCTATCATCTATCATCTTTGCTTATACATTGTTTTTTTACTTTTTTTCCTTGTTTCAAAAAGGACTTAAAAGAATTTAACAAAATATATGCAATCATATTTAAAAATATGAACAAGTAAATCACAAAACAAGGTGAAAATTGTGGTGTACTTAACTTGATGGCAAAGATTACATCAGAATGAAACTTTAATTGGATTCTCTGTAGATTCAGGGCGAATAACTCCCTCATGCAAGACTACTGTCAATTACACACAGATGAACTCATTGCCTACTTTCTCATTATATTCCTTGAGCAGTTACTGGCTACCATCAGAACTAGAGAAGTCATCTTCTATTGTTTTCTTCTGGTCTTATTAGTATATCCATATCTCTGCCCCCTTCATAATCAATGTATGGTAATAGGAACCTCTCAGCCCTCTTTTGAAACATTCCCAACTTTTTTAATAAGCCGTCTTTTATTAAGCGTTTCTACTTCTAGAAATATTTATCCTACTTTCAGAGTAATTTCTTCTTCTTAAAATGGAAGTAAAATTATCAAAGTGACATTTTTGAAGGCCACATAGAATAGTGAATCAGGAAAGGAGACTGTCTTAAATGATTGACAGATATCTGAGTTTCCTCAGATGTAAAATAAAGGTAGTGCCCGTTTTTCAAGGTATGGATTTGAAAGATATCTGTCAATTATTTAAGATAGTCTCAAGATAGTGGGCCGAGAGAGAGAGAAGGTGGGGCTCCAAGTTCTCTTCAGGTCTGAGCTCTGGGACACCCCCAAACTGAGAGCAAGGAATAGTCCTTGAGAGGCTTTGTTTCTCTTTCTGGGAGTGGAACTTGGCTCTGTTTTCTGAGAGGTCTTATATTTTAGACAAGAAGCATAGGTGATAGCAGTTGAGTGGTTCTCTGATGCTTCCTACTCATAGAAAGTTGGGGACCTAGAGGTTTCTTGTTATTTTTTCCTTTATCCCATTTAATCAAAACTCAGAATATTTTTTGATATCATTATATTAAAATTTTGTGGATTTTCTATGGATCTCATGGGGTTCCACCAAAAGTTCTAAAAGCCACACCCATAACTCTTTAAGAGAGACCTGACTCTACTTTGAGCTCTGTGTGAGGTTGCTCTGCGAGAATGTCCTTAAGATTCTTATCACTGAGAAGGTCTACCAGGTACCATTTGAGATTGGGGTATAAAAAGAGCAAACGGCCATACCGCATGGAGTTCTGGCTCTAGGTCCCAAACCTCCGTGTGATCTTGTAAGCCTGTGTGCAGGCAATTACAGAGACTGTACCTGGGAGCCCCCATAGGATAAAGCTCCCCCCCAACACTAGACTTGGGGCACAGCAAGCACACTGCAGTCTCTGAAGGAAGTTGCAGTCATGGAAGGACCCAGAACCCCTGGCCACTCACACTCTTACACATATCTGCATCTCAGCCTAGCTGCCTCTTTTTGGAGGAGGCCTCCTTATCTGGGGCTTCAGTTCATTCCTTCCACAGGTATCTCTGCTGATACTTTCTTTTGAGGGAGAAAGAAGTATCTTGAAAACAATTTTCTCCATTGTAATTCAGTACTCAGTACTTTTCCATGCTCAGTTTCATAAATATCAAGAAGCTTTACTCTGGGCTCCCTGGGCATTGAGATGATCCCTTACACCTCCCTGATCTACCTAACCCTCAGCCAGCACCACTCGATGGGGAAAATTGGGAATATTAGAAAACTGGAACACTGAGGTTGCTGGTACTTTATTTTTTCTAAGAATTTTTAAAATGTATTTATTTGGCAGAGAGGGAGAGCACACAAGTAGGCAGAGCGGCAGGCAGAGGGAGAGGAAGAAACAGGTTCCCCACTGAGCAGGGAGCCTGATGTGGGGCTTGATCCCAGGACCCTGGGATCATGACCTGAGATGAATGCAGACACCTAACTGACTGAGCCACCCAAGTGCCCCATGGAATACTGAGGTTGCTGGTACTTTATCCTGTTTATTTAGCTTCTTGTTCATACTAGCCATAGTAAGTGATGGAAGTCTTGACTGTTTCTTTAGTTTTGGCTTGTTGTTTTAATTGCTACTCTGGCAGCTCAGCTCTCAACACACCCTTAATTTGATATTTGATCCCAAGCATTAATTTACTTTGAGAATTTTTACCAGTTGGGGAGGCGGGGTCTGAGAGACTTATTTTCAAGCTCCACGGGTCCCAGGGTCTTCTGTATTTTCCCTAAATTCTTTTTGCACACCGAACAATTTTTCCTTTAGCTCATCTCTCTCGTCTTGCATCTTACCCTATTCAGCTAAGACAAGCCGAATGCCACTTTCAAGATTCTGTGCAAAGACGTCTTGGCTCGTGAAATGAAGACTGAACCAGTAACTTATTAGGTACACTGCTTGTCTTCCAAATTACCACGGTGACAATTTTTCAGTTGTTCTGTACTATCTACCGCAAGTCACTCTTTCTCCAGTCTCCAATAGTCCCTTTTCCATGTTCCCACCTCCACAGATTTTTTTCCATCTTTCCAGCTGCTACTGCTGCTCATGAGCTACAGCCACATATTTAAGGATTTATTAGGGTAACACCCCAACTTCTTTCTTTTTTGGGGGGGTCTTTTAAAAAAGTTTTTATTTAAATTCCAGTTAGTAAGCATATAGTACACCCTCTTTCAGCAAACATTTCTATATCAGTTAACAATTGCTGTGTACCAGAATTTACTAGCTTAAATAATAAAGACGTATTATTTCTCATGAATCTGTGGGTTACTGGGTGGTTTCTCTGCTAGTTTCTCTCACAGGTACCCATGTGATTACATTTAGTTGCAGGCTGCTTATGCAGAAAGGTTCAAGATGGCTTCTCTCATGTTTGACAGTTGATTCTATCACATAAGATGCCTCCGTTCTTCTCCATATGGCTGTTCATCCACTAGTGAGCTGGAATGACTTCCTTCCGTGGAAGTTTCAGGGCAATTTCCAAGAAAAAAGAAGGTAAATGTTTCAAGACCTCTTGAAATTTAAGCTCTGGGACTCAATGTTATTTTTGCTGCAGTCTATTGAGAAGCAGTTGAAAAGCCCAACCCAGATTTAAGCGTCAGGAAAATGAACTCTACCTCTTTTCAGGAGAAGCTGCAAAGGACTTGTGGTCATATTTATTGTGCCATAATAGTATCACTCACTGAAATGAGCAGATTGTGTCCTGACCAGCGTGTGTCTTTAAAAACTTGCTTCCGCTCTGGAGATAGCTATTCCACAAAACATATCTGCAAGCTGTTTCTCTTGGCTCAGCTCTCAAAATCTTGCTGCTACAACTACATGGCGAACCTCAGCTCTCTTGTTTCGCTGGGACTCCTTTTATGTTGCTCTTCTCTAGGTAGTCTGTTCTCATGATGGCTTGCCTGCCCTGTTTTATTGAGTGTTATGGGCTAAACTGTCTCCTTCTAAAAAGATATATGGAAGTCCTAATACTCAGTACCTCAGAACAAGACCTTATTTGGAAAGAGGGTCTTTCTAGAGGCAATTAAGTTGAAATGAGGACAGTAAGGTGAGCCCTAATCTAAATATGGCGGTGTCCTTAAAAGGGGAAATTTGGATATAGATACACACAGAGGGAACATGATGTGAAAATCGACAGGAAGAGCACCATGTGAAGTCCAAATATTGAAGTGAGACATTTACAGGCTATAGAATGCCAAAGACGGCCAGAAAACCACCAGTGTCTAGAACGAGGCAAGGAAGAATGTCCCTATAGGTTTCAGAGGGAGAATGACCCTGCTCACACCTTGTTATCAGACTTCTAGCATCCAGGACAGTAAGGCAGTACATTTCTGTTATTTTAAGCCACCCAGTTGGTAGCAATTTGTTAGGGCAGCCCTTGCAAACTAACACAGACAATTTCTTCATGGAATTCTTCATGGAATCTTCAACTGCATACACTGCTGTCCACATACCAATTAGTTCCCATGTCACTTCGGTTTCCCAAAAAACCACTCTAAATATTACCACCTATATCTCTGGTTTGTCATAGTTGAGTAACTGCCTGGTGCTTCAAGACTAGGTCCTGGTAACTCACATTTTATAGTATTTTTAGTTCTTACTGCCTAAACCTCAGAAGAAGGCAAAGCTTTAATTGTAACAGTATAACTTTCATATTATTAGAAATGGTAGTCATTTTCAGCAGGGCCGTGAAGACAGATATTAGGAAATATCTATATTTTAATACACAATGATAATAGCAATTCTACATAAGGGGGTGATAGAAAATTTTATTTTAAAATGTGTGATATAAGAAACAGCCCAGAGGATCATAGGGGAAGGGAGGGAAAACTAAATGGGAAGTCATCAGAGAGGGAGAAAAACCATGAGAGACTCTTAACTATAGGAAACAAACTGAGAGTTGCTGGAGGGGAGGTAGGTGGGAGGATGGGGTAATTGGTGATGGGTTTTAAGGAGGGCACGTGATGTGATGAACACTGGGTGTTATACACAGTTGATGAATTATTGAACACTACTCCTGAAACTAATGATGTACTATATGTTGGCTAATTGAATTTAAATTTTAAAAAAAAAGCTATATAAAGAACCATCAAAATCTAGAGAAATCAGAAAACAAATTTGATTTGACTAGAAACTAATATAAAAAAGAAAAAATAATAAGGAAAATCCCATTTGGATTCCAAAAGCTTTCCTTGTATATCACTTAATTTTTGATAGGGATTTTCCCCTCAATTCATGCTATCAAAGAGAAACAGCCTATTGGCATCAATTCATAGAATATTTTGTGCCTCTACAAAAACTAGAATGAATAAACTAAGAGTATTCACCGAGGCGAGAGTACCTAGGTAAAATTAATCGCTTCCATCATAGTATAAATAGAAAAGGACTCCATATAAGCAGTGAGACTTCTGAATGAGAAAGAAGTCATTTTATTAGAGCTGAAAACATATGATGGAAGAGTTAGCATGGCTTATCCTGGCCTAGATTAAGCCCAAAGCAAACCTTCCAACTGTTGTCGAATTGCAAGTTAAAAAATCTTCGGAAAGTTTTCTTTAAATACATAGCTTACAAAATTTGAGTTTTTATGAAAAAGTTACAAGCTGAGAAACTACTCTCCCATAATCTTATGAAGCACAAATATTAAATTTAACATTTAAAGAAACATGATAGCGTTTTAATGGAGATATGTTGAAAAGAGACTTGTTTTGTTTATATTTTTAGTTACCTGACACTAATGCATATATAGTTAATATATGTAAATATTAATATTAGTGTGTTATTTATGTGTGGTCCTTCCAAAATGCTTTCAGAGTATCTTACTGAGTCTACAACTCTATTTGTATACAAATTTAGCAAATAAATTATGGGCATGTTATTTGTTTATTATTATATATCTTCATATCTAGAAATCCACTTTAAATATTGCTTCTCAGGGAGCCTTATATTCCCATTGCTTCACATTTGATAGTAACTAAAAAATGATTTGGATAATTTGCTTCTTTCAGTTAAATGACTATCTTCTTCCTTTCTCACTTTCCATCACCTACGCTTCACACACCAAACACACACATCTTTTATCTTATTTTAGGTAGAAGTATAATCTACCATTACATTACATGCTGGGTTTCCCAGAGCTTTGTCATCAGAGTATGACATTATTACCTCACACTTGATTAATTAATTAATTAGTTAACTTGCACATTTGGAGGGTAAAAGGTCAGACAGAGATTTTGAAACATTTATTATGCTTGTGATTATCTAAAGCGACTTCAAATAAGGACATTAGATTACTTGTCACTCTGTGTTCATTGTCTTCCATTCAATATGCAATGCTTGAAATCACCATACTCAACCAAGCATCTTTAAATTGGCATATAGCTAAATGAAACACACAACTATTATAAATAAACCACACAACTATTAGTTTAGAAAAAAATTACAATAATGAGCAATAGTCTCCCTGTGCCTTGTCATAGGGTAATCCCATTCCCTGTAATTCAGTTCCCCTCAATGACCTTGAATTGGGGTAGAAAGAGGAGTGAGAGATGTCCTTTGAAACTGCTGCCCACCCCCCACCCCCCCACACCCCCCCCACCCCCGCCCAGGAGGATGGGAAGAGCTGAGCTGTTTTTCCAGTCTCTCCCTCCCTCTCACAGACGTTTAGTAAAATCTCCTAGTGGCTCAGAACAAGTAATCTTCATTACTTATGCTATATCTCTGGATCTGAAAAGAATTTCCTACAACTTGCTTTTAGGAATTTTGAGATGATATCGAATGAGTATTCTGTCGTTTAAAAATGATTGAAAAAGATAAAAGTGATTGAAATATTAGAGGGAGAGGGAAAGAGGGAAGGGATAGGTAGGTAGCTTATGGATAGGCAGACAGATCAGGAGGTATTTTAGTTGTAAAACTACAGGTAGTAGAACATCATAAAAATAAGACTTGTCTTAAAAATTTAATACTGCAGATGCCATTATGACAAAAAGTGTTCAGGAAAAGCTTCCTGTTTCGTCAAGTTTTACCCTCAGCCATTCTGCCTTTTTTTTTTTTTTTTCCTTTCCCCTCCAGAGAGCAATGAACAACATTCTCCTGATGGCCCTGGATCCTGTATGCATAAAACCCTGGATCCAAGAAACTGTCAATTTCTAGCTCCTTTCCCACTAACTCACTTGTGACCTCTGGGAACTCTCTTAACCTCATCTGTAAAATGGGGCTAATAACATTGACCTGTTTTATTGGCTGCTGGGAGGTTTGGCAGTGAATGTTTGAAAAGCACTTTACACATACCAATGAAAAATGAAAAAAAAATAGGAAAGGTCACTTAGGTGACAGGAGAAATGCACACAGTATTTGAGGCGCAGCAGGTTAAACAAATAGGCAGCAGAGACCAGACTCTGGAGTAAGGGCTGATTCCCCGCGGTGGGCAATTCAGGCTCTTCTCCAGTGGCAACGGCTTGTTTATGAAGCCTTAGGTAAGATGACACCATCAGGAAGAGGGTGTTTGAGTCCCAGGGAAGGTAATTTCATTAGTGATGGCTCCAAGCAAAAAATTAGCACTGTAAACATTTTTGAAAATGTAAAAGCGAAGACAACCAAAGTGAAAAGGAAAAAAAAGCTCAGCGACAGAGTTTTTCCACCTAAGTGCAAAAATACATAAGGGTTGAGAGCTGCCCGGAAGTTAGAATGTTGAAAATCAGTATGGGATCATCCAGAAGGAGACAATGCAAGGAAAAATACACCTGGTACAGAGCCCTTTCTCAAGTAAGGGATGTCTAATTAAGGTAAACGTGTTTATCCAGCGCAGAGATTAGGAGGTAAACAGAAATACTTCCATAAGCATCTCCTTGTCAAAATAACTATAGCTTCGAACACCTGTTATGTGTTAGACATATACTAAATACTTTGATAATTTCAGTTAACTCTCTCAATAATGCTAGAGGGTTGGTGGTATTATCTCCAGTTTACACGTGAGAGAACTAAGGTTTAAATATCTTAACTTCCTCTGGATCACAAAGCTAAGAAGAGATGCAACAGGGATTGTGCCAGTCTATCTGATTCTAAGCCCACCTTCTGCAATTATAAATATGGAGTATATCCCAACTGATCATCCAGAAACAAGGCACGCATTCAGACAGAATCAAGGCCCGTGTCAACCTTAATTGTGTAGGACTAGGTATCTCAGTAACACATTTATTAGACTTCTGCTTATAACAGACAGTATATGTATACCATCCGCCTATAAAGTTAGTTATCAACGTGTGATATACATACACAAAAAGGCATAACTCATAAGTATACAACACCTTGAATTTTCACAAGTCGAGCACCCATGTAGCTAGCACCCACATCAAGAAACAAAACATTACCAGCACCCAGAAACCTCCTTATCCCTCCCTTGCAAGCACTATATCCCCAAAGGCAATCCCTATCATGCTTTTGAACACTATGGGTTAGTTTTGACTGTTCTTGAATTTAATGTAAATACAGTTATAATGTATGTATTCTTTCATTTCGATTTCTTAACCTCACTTTTCACAAGTTTCAGCCGAGTTATTGTGTATAGTTGTTACTCATCCTCATTGCTGATGGTATCCCTTAATGTAACTATAGGACAGCATATTTATCCATTTTACTATTGATGGACATTTGGATAGTTTCCAGATTGGGTCTATTAAGAATAGTGTTAAAAAAAAAAAAAGAATAGTGTTACTATGAATATCTTACTCGTGTATTTTGGTAAATATATATATGCATTTCCATTGGTATATTTCTAAAGCGGAATTTGTGTAGCATAAGGTGAGCATATGTTTAAAACTAATTGTATAGTTTTACAACGTGTTTGTACCAATTGATACTCCCACCTGCAATGTATGAGAGCTCCATTTCCTCCACATTCCACTGACATTTGGTATTTTCCTTTTTTTTCATATTGGTTTTGATTGCACGTTTTTATTGTTAGTACTCTCTGTATCTGGGAAAAGATATTTTTAAAAGATCTTTGTAGTAAAGATGACTTAATTATCTTATGTAGGAGAATCCCAAAGTAACAAAAACTTTTGCCCATCATTTCAGTAGGAATGAACTCCATGACTAATCATAGCGGGCCTAATAGTCCCCATTGGAATTAATGGAGAATTTTCTTTTCTTGATTTCCTTTTCTTAGAAAGAAAATAAATAATATGCATGCCAATGATCTCTCTTTAATAGCCACTTCAGGGGCACCTGGGTGGCTCAGTGGGTTAAGCCTCTGCCTTTGGCTCAGGTCATGATCTCAGGGTCCTGGGATCGAGCCCCGCATCGGACTCTATGCTCGGCGGGGAGCCTGCTTCCCTCTCTGCCTGCCTCTCTGCCTACTTGTGATCTCTCTCTCTGTCAAATAAATAAATAAAATCTTAAAAAAAAAAAAAGCCACTTCACCTCTGACTTGAGTCTTAATGAATTTATAAACTCTCTCTCTTTTTTTTTTTTTCTTGTAACACAGAAAGCAAGATACCACACAGAAGCCATTCTGTTTATGGCGGCATTATCAGGAGAGAGAGGAAAATGGATAATCTATAGAGTGCCTCTGAAAGTAATACATTTCCTAATTGTCTAAAGTGTTTTACTGTGTCTCAATTCCGTGTCTCCAGGTAGTTTGGTGTGTGATCTTGTAACGGATTCCTGATGAAGTAAAAGTGGAGAATGTGTGACGGGGGTAGTCTCCAATCAAAGGATAAAAATGAGTGGGTCACAGAGAGGGGTGATGGGCAAGGAGCCTTGAACTGTGAGTCAGGAGACTTCGGCTCCATTCTTGGCTGCACCGTGGCTTTATAACCTTACCTGGTACCTTCCCCTCTACGGATCGGACCTTCCTTGGCTGTAGTTATAGACTGTCTAAGGCATGTTTCTGAAGGTAAGGAAATGTTAATCCAGATTCCTGCACTCCAGCCCATGGCGGTGAATTAGATTTTCTGGGATGGGGCTCTACGATTAGCTTTTTAAAAGAAGGACACCAATGATTCCGCCCATTGAAGTTTAAGAGCCACCGCTTTATGATAGCTTCCTGAGCAGCACTTTCCAAACATGCCTTAGCATAAAAATGGCCAGAACTGTTGATTAGGGAAATAGATGCCCAAGCCTCTACTGTGACCCTAGACATTCTGATTAGTAGGTCTGGAATGAGTCCTACACATCTGAGAAAGCTCCCTTGAGAAGACAAATGATCAAATAGATTTGGGGGAACACTCCTCTCTTTCTGTATGCTAGTAGTTTCTCAACTGCTTGCTCCACAGTCCCTGGAGTTCTTTTAAGAACCTTATGGCTAGGGGTGCCTGGGTGGCTCAGTCGGTTAAGCATCTGCCTTCGGCTCAGGCCATGATCCCAGTGTCCTGGGATCGAGCCCCGTATGAGGCTCCTTGCTCAGGGGAGGCTGCTTCTTCCTCTCCCTCTGACCCCAATCATGCTTGCTCTCTCTCAAATAAATACATAAAAGCTTAAAAAAAAAGAACCTTAAGAGTAGGATGGGGTAAAGGGATGAGGGAAAAGTTTATGGATGCTGGGTTAATGCTTAAGCTCTTTTAGATGTTTAAAGCCCTCTGATTTTCTCCAGAGTTATCCGCTTCTGTGTAGTTCATATTTTATATGGTATTAGGTGTCCACTCTAATTTTTATTTTAAAAAAGAGTTCTCCAGCTAAATTGTTTGAAAACCACTGTCTATTTAAAGATCTCTATTTTAAAAAATTAAACATTCATGTTAAATTTCTCTTGACATCTCTATTATATACACAGAATATATATATATATATATATATATATTTCATACACAGAATATATATATGTATTCATACACAGAAAAGTAAACACATCATAAGTACACAAATTAGTGAATTTTTACTATTTGGAACACATTAAGACCAAGAAACTGAACTTGACCAACGTCTCAAAAGCCCCAGTCATATCTTTCCCAGCCACTATCCTTACTTAAAAAATGATAGCTATCCTGATTCGAAATACCATAGATTAGTTTTACTTGTTTTTGAACTTGACATAGCAGAATCATTCAGCATACACTCTTGTATCTGGCTTTTTTTGCTCAACACCACATTTTAAATTCATCTGTATTATTCTGTTATGTAAAGTACCTTCTCATTGTTTTATAATATTCTATTGTGTGTGACTATACCACAATTAATGTATCTATTCTATCGATGATTGTCATTTGGGTAATTTCTAGATTTTGGATAGTGCAAACAGTGCTGCTGTAAACATTCTTCAACAGGCCTTGTTGTGAACTTATGTTTGCATTCCTTTTGGGTATGTTCTTAGGAAAGGAATTATAGGATCCTGGAGTATAGTGGATACGGTCAGTTTTTAAAGATGCTCCCTAATGGTTTTCCCTAGTGGGTATACCAGTTTTTATTTCTGCAGCAGTGTACAAAATTACATTTGCTCCAAACTCTTACCATCATTTGATAATTTCTGTCTTCTGGGTTTTGTCAGTGGGTGGCTGGGTGGAGGGTTATATAGTTTTATCTCATTATTGTTTAACTTTATATCTTTGTTAACTTTTTCTTACGTTTATTGACCATCTGGATATTTCTTTTATGATGTGCCTATTTAAATCTTTGGCCCATTTTAATTTTTTTTCAACTTCCCTCATTTTATTTTTTTATTATGTTATGTTATTCGCCATACAATACATCATTAGTTTTTAATGTATTCCTTCTCTAACAATATCCCATATGTGGATTCAAGTTTCTGACCTGTATTATTTTCCTTCTCTCTAAAGAACTTCTTTTAACATTTCTTGCAAGGCAGGTTCTCTGGGGACAAATTTCCTAAATTCCTGTTTGTTTGAGAAAGTTTTTATTTCTCCTCCACTTTTGAAAGATAATTTCACCGAATACATAATTCAAGGTTGGTGGGATTTTTTTTTTCAATCAGCATTTTAAATATTTTGCTCCACTTTCTTTCTGCTTGGATAGTTTCTAAAAAGATGTTCAATGTAATTCTTATCCTTTTCCTTTTATGGGTAATATTCTCCTCACCCCTACCCCAGCTTCTTCCAAGATTTTCTCTTTGTATTTGATTTTTTGCAGTTTAAATGATTTACCTAGGCATAGATATTTTGATATTTATCCTGTTTGGTATTGTCTGCAATAACTGGATCTTTCATTAAGTTTGGAAAATTCTCAGTTAATATTACGTCAAATATTGCTTCTCCTTTTTTCTTCTTCTTCCCATTAAGTATGTGTTACATGTTACATCTTCATAACTATTCCACAGTTCTTAGATATTCTTTTCCATATATATTTTTCATTCTTCTCTCTCTCTCTCTCCTTTTTTTTTTTTTTTTTCATTTTGGGAAGCTTCTACTGACATCCCTTCAAAATCACTGACTTTCCCTTTAGCTGTGTCCAGTCTACTGATGAGCCCCATTAAAGGCATTCTTTATTTTTGTAATAGTGATTTTGATATCTAGCATTTTCCTTTGGATCTTCCTTAGAGTTTCCATCTTCTGCTTACATTTCCCATCTGTTTTTGTTGTTTATGTTTTCCATTAGTGTTCTTAGCATATCAAGTTATTTTAAATTTCCTGTCTATCCAGTTCTGATACTTGCTTTATGTCTTCAGACTGTGTCTTTGCCTTTTAACATGACTTTATTGAAAGTTAGACATGGTGTATCAGGAAAAAGGAACTGAAGTAGATAGGCCTTCATTGTGAGGTTTATGGTTACATGACTAGCAGTAGACTGTGTCCACTGTGTTTGCCATCGTGGTGGTGTCACAGGCTAAAATTTCCTCTAGTGTCCTGTTTTTGTCTCCCCTGTTGTTTTGGGGTTTTCTGTAGAGATTCCTTGGGGACTGAGATTTGCAGTTCTTTTGGCTTTAATTCTCGTGGTTACACAGGAGCCCTATCAGTGTGGTAGGAAGGTATGGGACAGGGGCAGCATTCTCTACAGTCCTACAGTTAGGTCTCAGTCTTCTAGTGAGCCTAAGCTCTATATTTATCTTCCTCCATATTAAAGGCCACAGGGAGTTGGAGTTGAGTATCTTCCTTTCCCAGGTCAGTTAGGCTTTGGTAAAACTTTAGTTGGTTAGGTTCTGATAAAATAGTTTACCTTAAGGGCAGGCCTTGTTAAGAACAGAAAGTTCTGGGCATATTTCAGAATGGTTACTTTTCCTCTTCTGCTGCCAGAAGCAGGAGGGAATTTTCCACTAATTGTTAGGCTATAAGAATTTGTAATAACATTCCTCAAGTTGTAAGTTTATAGTTTGATAAAGCAGAAAAAATTTTGCAAGTATTTATTACATATTTTTAAAAATTCATTTTTGATGATCATTCTCTTGATGCTTAGGGGGAGAGTCCATATTTTGTTGAAATCCATGGCCTTTTTGAAAGAGAGGAAATCATAAGTCACAAATTTACACTTTGATGGGAGATACAAAGATGCTCTAAATAGTGTAAGCATTCTAGATATCATTAAAATGGTGTTCATGATTCAGTTTTAGATAACAAAGGATAATTTTAAATTGCCTTTCCTCCAGTCAAAAAAGTGGAACTATTTCAAGGTGGTGGAGATTGATATGTTAGTTTGAGAAATTTTAAACATTATTCTTCCAAGCCTCTATCTGTAAAGATATAAAATAGAGAGAGATCAACTTTAATTAAGCTCTTGTCTATATAATTCCCTTACAGATAAAAAAAAAATCACAGGAGTTTTTAGTTGTTGGTTGTTGAATACATTATGTAAAGTAGAGGCCTTTGCTTTTTTTAATTAGATTATTTTATGATGTTACACAATTTGGAATTAGTGAAGACCAAGAGTTATTTAAATTATAACTTAGGGAAATCAGCTCTCTGTGTAAGCATTAAAAAAAGGAACTAATAATAAGGTAGAAATCTGTTTAAAGATAAATGTTAAAGGAAACACATGTGCTTTAAGGCAATACTGAATCCAATTATAATCTGACAGCTATTTCATGGGGAGAACAATGCATTAAAATATTTGGACCTCCAAACACATACTGTACACTACTACAGTAAAACTACTTTTGAGTAGCTAATAAAAACATGCAGCTATTTAAATAATAGGACTTCCAGTGTCCAGCTTTATGTGTTCAACATTTTTTTCTCTTAGTATTGTCTTTTCAGTAGTTAGATTACTATTCCAAACAGTTCACTAGTTTATTATTTTTCCAACAAAGACAAGTAAGTCTCAGGTAGCTAAATGCCTATAATATTGCCTCTTATTAATATAACAAGATGATAAGTGCTAATTTTTTCCAAATGATGCATCAATGAGGCATGCAATATGTGTGCAGCTGTTCAGAGAATAAAAAACTACAACCAAGATATGGCAAATTAAAAGACCGTGGCAGCACCACGGGGGGTCGGTAGGGGGAGGGGATGCATTGCTACCGAGGATTTCCACTCCAGCTTAATTCGTTTTCACCGGGAGTGGTGTCTGCAGCAGGAGAATAGTATCTGACCTCTAGAAATTGCAAGTCGTACTTTCACAGTTGCCTACTTTGCATTTGTCACTGATGTCCCTCTTTTTACTACCAGGAATTAGATTTATAGAACTATGCGCAAAGGGAACTTCTTCTTGCAAAGCACCGCGGTTGAGAAATTTTCCATATCGTGCTCTGGTAAACACGTATTTTGCCTTTGCTTTCCCCACCATATTTAATAAGTGTTATGATGTCTCAGATTTTTCTCTCTTAATTTTGAAAAGTTAATTAAAAGAAGTGGAAGAATGGGATGGAGAGTTTCTAACAACAAGTCAGATTCATTTGAACAGTAAAAATAATTGCTGTGCGAAATTAAAGTGCAAGCACATGCCTGCTGTAATTGGTGCATACTTATTAGGAGCTCTTCGTTTGCAACCTCTCTCGGTGTTGGGGCCTATGATAACGTGGATACTTAAGGGAAAATTATGATTAGAGATGGTGCAGTTCATTCAGTAAACATTTCTTAGTGTTTGATGTGACTGAACTGAGCGTCACATATGATTTTACACTTTTATCCTTTCAGACAACTGACAGGTCTCTAATCTCCATCTTAGAACCTTCACTCAGCTTGAACTTTGGCTCATAAAGGTCATTTTTGAACCACATGGGACAAAGAGCCGCGTCCATGAAATCCCACTGAGTCGATAGATACGATAATAGCTTTAGGCACATTTTCTTAAGACCCAAGGGGAAAGACAATTTCAATAAATGTAAAACTATGCCATCTACAATCCACACAATATCTTAGAAAAATCTCATAGGAATAAATCTTCTCTTTTCCTTCAGGCAAGAACCTCCTTAACAATAGCAATGCAAGACACTATTAAGGGCATAAGGTACTAACTATGGCAAAAAAGGAAAAAATCATACACACAATCTATTAGACAGAGTGCCTCAAACACAAAATAACATTCATTCATTTGATATACCCCCCTTGCCTCACAACTGCTTGTGAAGCTTCTGAATATTTAGACCTTAAATTGTTAAAGAAACTATGAATTGTATGGACCAAGTAAATAATGTGAAAATGACTTAGGTATATCATTCAATTATGGAATGCTTTAAATGTAGTTCCTCTTTCATTTTCTTTTTACCTTTTAGTCTCCAGCTCATAAAAAAAAAAAAAAGAAAAAATCCTCACAGGTTAGATATGTCAGGATAATTAACAGAAGGTTCCTTAGCAGCAGATGTCTGAGATAAGTAGTAAAGGGCATTCTCTTCCCTTGACATGCCATCAAAGGGAAAAACAACGAATATTTAAATGAAAGAAGTGAACACTATGTGGGTGCATGTTTTAATATCTGAATAATTAACAGATTTTTAAATCATGACTTAAGCTGTAGGAAAATTAAGAGATCTCATGACCATGTTAATATTAATTTTTTCTTGCCTGCCACAAATTACAGCACTCTCTTTGATTTTTTTTCCCTTCCCTCGATATATTTCATGATGCAAAGGAATGCTTCTTGAAAGTAAAGTATCCCCTCCAGCGAAATATTTCACTCGATTTGCCTCAGAGAATTTCGCTGGCAGGGAAAAAAAAAAAAAAAAGATGCTTTGGAAAACTTAAAATTCAACAGCTTAGAAGTATTTTTTTTTTTTTTACTGATCTTTTAAGCAAAATTGTTTAATGAGTCAAATAAGTGAATTCCAAAATTCAAATTTTTATTTTAATATTATGCTTAAACTTTATCTTACTATTCTATATTTTGTGCCGTTCTTCTTTTGCATTTATTTTAAATAATAAACGTGAGTGCAATCGACCGCAAATCTCATCCTCTGAAATAATCTCCATGGAGATTATATTAGGAAGGTTTTTCTTGTTTACTTTTAAAAGATCTCCTGAATATAGCTGGTGCCAACAGAGAAATTCTTCTAAAGGTAGTATCGGGATTTTAATCTGCCCCTTACCAGGAAGTGATGGAGGCCAATGCAAATAGCACTCATCTGATTCTGTAAAACTCATAATAAGAAATAATGAAGCATCTGGTCGACAGCAAAAGGTCAAGGAAGAAACATTTTGAAATGGAAAGTGTATCAGTCCCTCTGGCAAAGACTTAGAGGTTGGCAAAGACTGTTGTTGCTTCAGGAGCTTTTGTCTGTCATATTCAGACTAAGAATATATTTTCCTCCATGTGCGTGGTGTTGCATTCAGAGCAGAATTAGTTCTTAGTACCGGTAATAGAGCATGAGAATGGTGTACCTTTTTTCGCTCAGTAGTTGAGGGCGGTGATTCTCAAACTTTGCTGCTTCTTAGAAGCACCAGGAGAGCTAGGAAAACTTGCCATGCTAATGAAACCGGAGACCCTGGACACCGGTCATGGCTAAGTCTGCGGGTGCTGGTGATGGGCAGCCAAATTTCAGAACCAATAATTCAGAGCTTTTCAAAGGCACAGGTAAATGCAAATGAGTGTGGCCCTGCAAATATAAGGCACCCATATTTCCACATTGGCTTTAAGAAGGGCCTAGGGAATGATGTAGAACCAGTAGCAAATCCTTGAGTGAAAAATGGGGTGACAGGGAACTTATTCTGATAAACACTGGGATTAGATATGCAAAAGGGTTTCTCATTCAGCGTATATGGCTTAATTTCTTATGATAGGGATTTAGATATAAATGAGATTCATGTAATGGAAGGTTCCTGAATATTCACTTCTTGGGAGATTATCTCCGTTTTGGCAAATGAGAATGTTTCTGGATCCTGGAAAGAGCAAACTTAAATGATATAGAATCAAATTTCTCAATATGCTGCCACTGATTTCAAAGTTGTAGCTTCAGGAAGAACACCACCTGCTAACCGACAAGAATATCACTGATTAGTCTAGCATTTTAAAGCCAGCCTGTCCACTTGTAGGTGCATGTACATCAACTTTTTTTTTCGTTTGTTTTTCTGGAAGTTTTCTTTTTCTTTTTTTTTTTTAAAGATTTTATTTATTTATTTATTTGACAGAGAGAAAGAGATCACAAGTAGGCAGAGAGGCAGGCAGAGAGAGAGGGAGAAGCGGGCTCCCCGCCGAGCAGAGAGCCTGATGCGGGGCTCGATCCCAGGACCTTGAGATCATGACCTGAGCTGAAGGTAGAGGCTTTAACCCACTGAGCCACCCAGGCGCCCCTTCTGGAAGTTTTCAGCTGCGAGTACTTTGGTCATGCAAACACTCTCATACCGTCATCAGACACAAGCTTCACATGAATGCCTCATGGGTTGGCTTTTACACCTAGTCTTAAAATCTAAGGGACACCAATTTTAGAGCTCATTAGTCATATCTGATTTATACAAAAGAATGGTAGGATGATGGTTTTGATAATAGTGGGTATGTTACCTTTCTTGGCTGATATTACAATATATTAAATCCAAACTACTTACTTTACTGATTTTCTTAAAAAGCAGAAAATTTGTTATTTGCTTAGTGTGGATCTATATTCTGATGCTATGTTAGATATTTGAAATAAATTAATGTTATGGGGGATTTTTTTCTCCTTAAAACTTGTATTCTATCTTAAATCATTTTAGAATATTCTAAGACAACTTCAAAATGTTCTGAAGTTACATAGTGGTAATGATTACACTCTGTAAGTACATCAAAAATCATTGAGTTGTACACTGAAAACAAGTAAATTATCTGAAATGGAAGAAGCTTTTGAAAATTAAGCATGAGCAGAAGCTGAAAAAAAGCATTTATTTATTTAGACTAAGCAGGAGATTGAAGATATTCATTTATTTTGTTCAGCCTTGATTATTGATTATTGAATAGAAACTCTGCTCTAGGCACTGTATTGGGCCTTGGGATTATATGGTGAGTCAAAATAGTTCTAATCCCTGTTCTCAGGTAGTGTACATTCTGGAGGGAAATATAAGCATTAATCAAACACACACAAATGTGAAATTATAACAAGGAGAGTACTTTTAAAAATAGAGTGATATTATAATATATGGGAATTTAATATTTTCAGAGAAGCCAAGGAAGCTTTTTCTTAAGAAAGGGACACTTGATTTGACATCTGAAGGTTAAATAGGACTTAGCTAGGTAAGAGGGAGGAAATAGTGTATCAGTCTGAGAGAACTGTACAGATAAAAACACTTGACAGAACGAATCATGGTGCGTATACACAATAATGATTAAAAGTCTAATATGACTGGGGCAAGAAGAAGGATGGTAATGGTTCAAGATAAGACTGGAGTAGGACAGCAATCCAGGCCACATAAATCCTTATAGATATTTCTCAATCGTGCCTACCTATGAGTAATGGGAAATTACTGGAGAATTTGAAGCAGGAATGTGATATAAGTTGATTTGCCTCTAGAAAGGATTGCTTTGGTTATTTTGTGGAGAATGGGTTGGTAGGACACAAAAACGGATGGAAATAGACAAATTAGTATAGACAAACAAATTAGTAGGATATAACAGAACAAGCAAGAGATGATGACAACTTGGCCTAAGAAGGTGGGGACAGGGGGAACCAAGGACATGGAAAGATTCAAGAAACATTTAGTAGGTAAAATTGACAGAGTGTATTATTAATGGATTGTTCAGGATGTTGAAGGAGAGGGAGATCTCAGAAATGAGTTCTAGTTTTTTAGCTGGTGTAATTAGATGGATCATGAGGTCATTCATTGATTAAAGGAAGCAGTGGAAAGGTCATGAATTTAGTCTTGGTTACACTGAATTTGCGATGCTTTTGAGCTAGTTAAGAAATGTTAAACAGTTAGAAAAACTTATGAGTCAGAAGCTCAGAGGAGATGCCTGACCTGAAGTTAAATTTTATGGATCATCTCTGTAGAATTGAATGAGACCATCTGGGGAAAAAAGTGTAGAATGATAGGTAGAGATGGATTAGATTTTAGGCTCGAGGAATTTAAACATGCAATAGACAAGCAGAGGAGGATGAATCCAGTAGGGAGAAGAATAGCCAGATAGGTAAAAAAAACATGAATTATACGAGGTATCCACTTTTCAAAGCTCACGTTAGGCCGCTTTGCTTTTACGAGAGAATTACATTAGTTAGTACCTTTTCGGTAACTGAAAAAAATCCAAAGAGGATTTTTGCTTTTGTGAAAAAAGTTGGAAAGCAAGAAAAGCATTCAGCATTTGCGTTGCATCGAGACATTCCTGAGGCAGCACGCCCCCCAAGCAGCGAGAGTGTCCCCGCCAAACTCCTTCCCTGGAAACTACACTCAACATCACGCCACCACAGCTTTGAACTGTGTCTGTGAGCATCCGTGCTTTATATCAATTTATTTTGTGCATTCATTGGCAAGATGTGTCCTCAGGTGTCAGAAAAACCTAGGAGAGGTTGTTGACTGGGTCTGGGAATGCTAAAAAATTTTCCCTATATACAGTATAATTGTTGAATCACTATGCTGTACACCTGAAACCAATATAACACTGTATGTTAACTATACTGGAATTAAAATAAAAAACTTAATTAAAAAATTTCCATATAAATTATTAGTAATTGCTTCTTCGCTCTACGCCATTTCCACTTACAAAAGGTTTCAGGGGAATGCTCTACTTTCAGAAAGCAGGGGAAATCTGTGTCTCAAAAGCCAGAGAGATAGCAGATTTTAAGGAGGACATGGTCAACCATGTGGAACACTGCTGTTGAAGTGTGATGAAGACTGAAAAGAATATGTCTTTTATAAAATGGTTGGAAGCCAGAGTGAAGTAGGCTTAGAATGGAAATGTAGATTAAAAACTAGAAACAGTGAGTAGCGCTAACTCTTTCTACAGAGAGTGAAAGGGTTAAGATTATGAAAAAGAGCATGAATGCAGACAAAAAAAAGAAAAACTTTTTTTTTTTTTTAATTTGTAAAAGCATCGATGTAAAAGTTCAGGTTCCTCCCGAGGGTTTCCTGGGAAATGTTTACAGTCAGTGGGGAAGGAAAGTGGAGTGACGGTTTCAAAGGTACATAATACCATTGGGGACTGCTCACAGTTGCAAAGATTATTTGAGTTTCAAAAATAAACCTATCTTATATTTAGCATGACCAAGTTTACTGGATAACTGATGATTAAAACATTTAGGCTGAATCCTTAAAAAGAGAGGAGTCATTTTAATAGAAATATACTTAAAATGTATACTCCCCTGAATTGTTAAGTGTGATGTACTGGTTGTAATTTTCATTCTATTACATGACTTGAAATTACTACCACCATTAATCATTCAATGTATTTATAGAAGAGTATTTTCCTTAGGGTTTATCATAATTTGTTGGCCCCTATGTATGTCTCTCTACTTACTTTTTTATTTTAGCTATGGAGATTGTCCTTTAAAGTTTGCCTCTCTCCTATTGCTATAAAGAATCATTTTTCACTATAATAAGCAAATGATTCTTTTAATTTTTTTACATTGGACATTATGGCTTCCTGGAGGTTAAAATGATATGTAACATAGAGGTAATAAGGTCAGAGGGAGAGACTAAGTCTTTTTGTTAATGAGTAATATTCATGCATGTTGGTTCTTGAGATAAATATTTTTACTTACTTTTACTTTAGAGGCCTTATTGCTTTCTGGTACTTCTTGTGTTCTGCTTGGAAAGATGGGCACGGGTTTCACTTTATTTGTGTTTTCAGTGATGATTACAATATCTGACACATTAAAGGTGTTACTTGTTATTTGTTATTGTTTTGGTTATTCATTATGTTCCTATATGTATATAACTAAAGCACAAACCTTGTTTTCACTGTAAAATTGTGCTAGTGACATTTACGTAGATAACATGAGGAGATTTCTTGGCTTATACATCAGAATCCACAGTTGCTCAACCTTCAGGAGAATGAGAGAATGGAAACTTCACGAAGGCAGGGTGTTTTTTCTTTGTGGGTTTTATTTATTTTTGTTGTTGCTGCTGCTGCTGCTATTTTATAGTATATTTTTACCAGTTGTCTTTTTTTTTGTTACAGAATTGATGAGGAATGGAATGAGTATTGGAGAGGTGATCAGAATACTCATTTACTTTCTTCTTATGGTTATTGTGAGGATTAAAGGTAATAATGCATATGGAATTTCTAGTGCTTAACTTAGTGAACACTGTACAAGTGTTGAGTATCGTTTCTATTATCATCATCAAATCTATACTTGTATCATTTTCTAAATGTATTTGATGAAAACAAACATTGTGGATGAAAAGAGCAAGTCTGGACCAGTTACATGATTTCAACTTTGTTATTTTATTTTTATTTTATGTGTACCAAGGAGTTTAGTTAAGGGGGTTGAGGAAAGGGAGTCACCTTGAAGACCGTGGTATCACACATGAAGAGAATAAAGATAAAGCACAAATGATGGGTGTGTTAGTGGTACAGGAAGGAGAGTTTTGGATTTATGGAACTTTTATTTTTCTAAACAGATGTCCTCATCATGGAAGTTATTGTAGTCTCCACTTAACCAGATGGGATACCAAACTCCCTGTTGTGTTCAGAACTGGCAGGGCTCATTAAGTTGGCTTTAAATTGGGTATTAAGGGAGGATCTTTTGCTTAGCCCAAATAATCTCAACATGCACAATGAAGAGAATAGGGAGTTCTACAAGCTAAGATGAAATATAAGATAAGTGATAAGTAATATTAACATACTGGACTTAATTGTCTATAAGTAACTACAAAGTAAATGGGAAATTAAAAAGATTAACTGGAAATGTTTCTAAATGATGGAGAATATGACCTGTTGAGCATAATAAAAATGGAAAGATAACATTTCCTTAATTGGAATATCAAAACTGGTCGGTGAAATATACTCTATAAACAAGACTAAGAGGAAATTGAACTTGAGGGAGGAGCATTATATATGAGATCAAAAAAATAGAAGGGAAAAAGTGGCTTGTTATTTAATAATGGTAATATTGGGGAAAGTCTTTTGATTTAAAGATACAACAGAAGAAAATAAAAGACTGTAATGGGTATATACTAAAACATAGGTGGTGACAATTTCAATTCATTAGTCCTTTAAAATTCTGGACCAGGGACTATTTTGGTCTCTTCAAAATAAAAAAACCATTATGTATTCAGATATCAAATGAATAATATTTACATATATTCATTCATATAAATATTCAACAAACATATGAGTTGATAGGCCTAAAGCAATGAAATGGAGGTGGTTTTGGTAATAATAAAAATTATTTTATGATTTCAAAGTAATAAAGAACCTATAAAGATACTGAACTTATTGTACTAAATGAGACTTATTTTACTTTATTGGACTTATTTACTAAACAAGTTTTACAGGGATATATGCAGACAGTTAATAAGTTTAGCGAAAAAAAATGGGCAATTGGATATTACCTACATGATATCTGATTAAAAGGAATAAACTAAATTAATTAGCCAAGCATCCACCTTTAGAGACCGAGAGGCAGCAGATCCGTTAATATTTATGATTGATACAGAATATCAAATATTAATAATAGCTACTTTAATATATTAGTTTTGGGAAGAGGTCTTAAATCTCTTTATTTACAGTTGTGTAACCTTGAACAGGTTATTAATTCCTCTATACCTCATTTTTTCTATTCTATATAATGAATATTACTTATCTGGATTTTTTTGGTACATAAGATAATTCTTTTATAGACTTAACTTAGTGTTCAGCACATAATGGGAACTAAATAAATGATAGTTAAAAAAACAAAGTTTAATTTTATAATTACCAAAATTAGTCAAGCCAAATTTTATTTTAGAAATGTGAAATCAGAAAGAACAAAATAAAATAATAATAATTTATATCTTCACATACCATTAATCTTTGCCAATATTAACTAATTAATAAAGCTAGTCTTTGGGAAAGCAAAGTATCACTTCTACCAAAAAAAAAAGAGGGAAGTGAAACTCAGGAAAGTTAAATCACTTGCTCCAAATCACAGAATGAGTGAGAATTGTTCTGAAACAATGTGTGGAAGTTTCCAAAGTATTAGCTTTGTTCATTTCTATGCCATTTGCAGATCTTGAGAAGTAGTCTTTAAAAAATATATCTAATAGTTGAATACAAAGGAATTATACCATTAAAGAAGTGGGAAATATATTTTTACCCCGAAGATACAAATGTAGTGATCCGAAGGGACACCTGCCCCCCCATGTTTATAGCAGCAATGTCCACAATAGCCAAACTATGGAAAGAACTCAGATGTCCATCGACAGATGAATGGATAAAGAAGATGTGGTGTGTATATACATATATATATATATATATATATATGTATACACACACACACACACACACACACACACACACACACACACGATGGAATACTATGCGGCCATCAAAAAACTGAAATCCTCTCATTTGCAACGACATGGCTGGAACTAGGGGGTATTATGCTAAGTGAAATAAGTCAATCTGAGAAAGACTATCACATGATCTCACTGATATTCAGAATTTAAGAAACAAGGCAGAGGATCATAGGGGAAGAGAGGAAAAAAAATAAAACAAGATGAACCAAAAAGGGAGATAAACATAGATGACTCTTAATCTTAAGAAACAAACTGAGGGTTGCTGGAGGGGGGTAGGGGGACAGGGTGGCTGGGTGATGGACATTGGGGAGGGTATGTGTTATGGTGAGTGTTGGGTGTTGTGTAATACTAATGAATCACATATCTGTACCCCAGAAACAAATAATACATTATATGTTAGTTTAAAAAAATAATAATTATAAGTGGGAAATATATTTTAGACATTTAAAAATATGTTTCTTAAACATGTAACTTTGAAATGAAGGCTTTTTATTTACTTTAGTTTTAAGACAAGGGTCTTTATTTGTAATAGTTATGGTTATAATAGTTATATATATACATAGCATCTTCTTACTTTAATTGTGGGGGAAGGATGCCCTCGGAATACAATCAAGAGATTCAGTTCATAGCAAAAGTAATAAGATCATAGCTTCTGGATTTGATAAAAGATAAGCCCCAATAATTTATTTCTAAACTCTTTTCTATATTCATGCTATAATTTACTTAGTGCCAATTAATAACCGGGTACCATGATAGCTTTTGGATTCATAATAAAGATCCCAACCAGATCAAATCTTCCTGTTTATAGATTCCCCCCTCTTCTGGACTTTTCTAAAATTACTCTCCCAAGCATGGCCTTTTCACAATTTCTTCCTCCTTTCCTTCCTATGAACCTAATTATCCCCTACTCCTATATAGACACAAATAGAAGTTTCTTTGTAAAATCCTGGCCGTGTAATAGTCCAATCTTATCATTTCTTCAAATGCTGTTAAAGTATTTTAACTCCTTAGCCTGACATACAAGTTTTTTTTTCATAAACTTGTCCATTCCCTCTCTAAACTAATACTCTTCTCTTCCCTACATGCTTCCTGTATTCTCACTACCCTGAGTTTTCACAAGTCTATTGACATGTGATGTGAATGACCCATGCCTTAAAGCTTTTACCCACATTTCCTCTATCTGGATTGATCCTCCTCTTCTTTTTCAAATGACATTTCCATTCTCATGATTAAATCATCTTTAATTCCTCATAGTATGGAAAGTATTTTCCTACTGTCCATGACACATTTCTAAAATATCTATAAAACATCAAATTTGCAGAGTAGGCTTCAATTTGAGATTAAAGGTCAGCTTCTCTCTCAATCCTAATAATTCCCAAACTTGCCTAAATTACAATAATTTTATGAAAATTAGCAGCTTCTCGCTAAATGCCTTCCTGTCACTTTCATTTTTTTCCTTCTTAAACATTTTTTTTAACATTTTTGTGACACTATAAAGGTAATTTACAATTAAAGAGGCAAATAGTTAATCGAACTGTTGAACAGAGAAAAATGATAACATTATACAAATGGAATGGTTGATTGGCCTGTTATGCCACTGTTAGTCTTGGCGTCAATGGTTCATTTGGATATTTAAAAAGCAATTTTGGGTGGTCAGAGTAAAATAAGCACAGAGTCAAATTATTGCAAAAATGAATGAAAGTTGAGGACAGTCTTCATTGCTAAAAATAGCTTTCATACACCCTGTAATAGTTTTGCTAAGGACTTTGTACTGTCTACAGAGTCCATCCAACAGTCCTATGAGGTAGTAGTCAGTAAAGATCTACTTTACAGAGGAGTAAGCTGGCAGTGCCCTCAGTTAAACAGCTATTTTGTGCATGGCACAGCTAAACTGCAAGTCCTGATCTTTTTGATTCCAACACCATTTATAATTATTCCCTTCCTGGGTGGTGCTGATTATTCCCTCTTCTGTGCCTAGTCTGCCCATTATCTTCGTAACCATATTGTTTTTTTTCTTTCCTTTTCTTTCTTTTTTCTTTTCTTTCCCTTTCTTTCTTCTTTTCTTTTATTTTTTTTTTCTATTCTTTCCCTTTCTTTTCTCTTTTCTCTTCTCTCTCTCTCTCTCTCCCTCCCTTTCTCCCTTTCTCCCTTTCTGTATTCAAATCTCCTTAATAACAAGGCAGGATCTGGGGTTGGTTTTTGTAGCCCCGGCTGGCCCTGCGGCCTCTGGCGCCTCTGAACTTTCGCTCCTCGGATCGCACGTAGGGTTTGATGTAGTTGTGAGGGGTTCCTGGGGCCTTGCCGAAATGCCTATATACCTGCCTGGCCTTGCGTGGACCAGAGAGCAAGATGGTGCCACAGCCCTGGGGGAGTCCAGGGTCAATTGGTCAAAAGTAAGGATCTCGCCTCCTGCTTGGAGGATGCAGCCCCGGGCCCGGCTGCTCATGCGCAGGACGCACACCTTCAGCTTGGGCACCTCAGGGACACACACATCGTTAATTATATTTCTACAACCACAACTCTTTTGTTTTCCTGGCCAGGCAACTTCAGCTTCCAGATCATCCGGGAAAGGGACAGAGGCGGCAGGTCAGTGCGACTCAGGAACAACATCTTCGGCACAACTTGATTAAAGGGAGAGTTGGTTCGTCTGGCCAGAAACCTGTATGCACAGCTTGATCAACAGTTTCAGGTAGATGTCCTGGCTCTTGGGCTCCTTGCGCTGAACCTCTCGGTCCTTGTTGTGAATGTGGACTCCCATGATGGCCCCGCCTGCTCAGCCAGGTCTGGAAAGAGAGAATCCATATTCTTTCATTTTTGGTGGTCACAAGACACTTTAGACTGTAGACTTCCAGAGTAGTCCTGAATCTAAAGGCATTTGATAACCCCAAAGCCTTGTCGAATTTGTATGCCGAGAACTCCACGGCGATTGCTGAATAGATAATTGAGCAGGCAAAAGAATTAAAGAAACAGAAACGTGCATGATAAGAATTATTGCGTGTATAACCACAGGGTGGTTCTTTTTACACCAACTTACAGACGTTTTGGGGAGACCTAACTTGGAATACCATTCTATTATGCCTCTCTAGGGAATATAAACCCAGTTCTTCAGTTTAAAGTGGAATTTAAATAAGGCAGCATATGCTATCTTGTTCCATCAAAAGCAGTAACTTACAGAAATGAATGGGACAATAAGGGGATATGCTTAGATTGTCACACTGCAGATGCCTCTTACCTTGGTGTTTTCTCTCTTGCTGAAGGTACCAGAGAATATTTTGAGGAAAGCAAAGATTTAATCCTCTCAATTGTTGGTTTCAAAGGGCTTAAAATACCATTTCCATACTCCACTGCTAAACTACTCTGTACATCTCACTATTGAATTTTTAAGGCCCTGTTAGAGCCTGTCTATTTAGCATCTGTAATCTCATCATGAAATATCGAATTCTGTGTATTTACCTCTCAATGTGTAATGTACTAGTATTAGTACCACAATAAATCCTTTCAAGCCTAAAGGGTTTCCTCCTTTTACTGCCATTCAGGAATACGTTACTCAACTTAGTTTTTTATCCTTCTTATACTCTCCATGGGTTTAAAACTGTAAGTGAAATTTATAATTAAATGTATGGCAGTATCTTTAATTTTAATCATTTTAATTATCGTTTTCTTATTTCCTTCTACCTGCCTTGGGAATGAGTAGCAAAAGATTCATGCATTTTTCTAGACCACTGGTTTTTAAAATGTTAACTATGTTCATTTTCAGGCATGAAGATATCTATCCATACTGTGATCTTCTCAGCTTTGCTCTATGAATCTGTGGTATGAAAAATACAAACTAAGGGCATGTTTTTGTTTTGTTTTGTTTTTATAACAAAGTTTCAACCATGTATAGTACTTTTGATGTTTCTTTTTTCTTTTCTTTTTTTTACTTTTGATGTTTCTTATTGTAACAATTTTGTACCGTGACAGATAGTACCTAGGTTTATTGTGATCACTTAGTAATGTATGTAAATGTTGAATCACTATGTTGTACACCTAAAACTAATGTAATATTGTATATCAACCGTACTTCAATAAAATTTTAAAAAGGACTGTAGAAGATCCACAGGAAACCTTTCTTACTTGCCGACTGTTGTTAATATGGTAACTATTGTCTCTCCTGGTCACATTGCTGCCATAAAATTGTGCTAGAAGAAGCAGGGCTTTCGATTCTCTTTCTTTCTTGTGTGAGGCAGTCATCTGAGTCTTCTAATCATTTCTGGAAGCTTTGGTCAGGCATAATGCAAGGCTTGCCATTATTATCAATTTGATTAGCATTCTGTTTAAGTTCCAGCCAATGCTAGATACAATTCTGTCTATCCCCTTCAAACAGTAGATAGTTTTACATAGTGCTTTTGTCACAGGTAAAAACACAGATAAAAAGAACAAAAAGGAAGTCCAGAAAAAGATGTAAAAATGCATACAATTTTAGAAGGTGATGAAGATAGCATCTCAAAATATTGTAAAGATTTATTAACCATTCAATAAGTGATACTGAGACAACAGGCTAACTATTACTTAAAAATAAAATTATAGCCATAATTCAAATAAAATACCAAAGGTAATGTTAACTGGATTAAGATTTAAATGTATAGAATGAAACTATAAAATACAAGAAGAAAATATACTTTCTCCATTACATTGGAGGAAGGATCTCTATGTATGACGTTAGCCATAAAGGAAAAACATTAATAAGTTTGCTTTGATAAAATTTATCTGTTAATTTTAGAGACACAGAAATACCATGAACTATGAATTAATCACACAAAAAATAAAAAAGGGTTAATATTCTTAGTTCTTAGAGTGCTTTTACAAAATTAATGAATATCTTAGAAAATAAGTAAAAAAATCCCAAAAAGGAATATCATAAAGAAAAAAATATATAAGCAGAAAATTTAAGAAGTTAAACTATATTAGTATTCAAAGAAATGCAAATAGAAGTATCACCAAGACATCATTTTTATGTATTAAATTAGGAATAGGATATTCATAAGAAAAAACCCTTAATCTCCAATTAAATTTTTGTATGTGTTAGGTAGGGATCAAGGTTTTCTTTTTTTCTTATGAATATCTTTTGCTTCAGTGTGACTTATGGAAAAGAAATCCTTTCTCTTTGAATGGTGTTGATGCCTTTGCCATAAATCAAGTGAATATACACATGCTAGTCTATAGTTTGTTTCTTTTTTCTATTATCTTGATATGTTTTCTACCTTTATACCAATATCACAATCCCATAATTACTATGGGTCTATCATAATTATTAAGTCCTTAGTACTTCCAAATAGATTTTAAAAGCAACTTATCTATTTTAACTAAAATTCCTGCTGTGATTTTGATTTCCATTTTATTGACCTAAATCAATAAATCTAGATCAATTATGGAAAATCAGTATACCAACAATATTGGATTTCCTAATCTGTTAAAATATTCTAATTCTCCATTTATTTAAATCATCTTTAATTTCACCAAATTTTGTTTTTAGTTTTTAGTGTGAAAGCTTCCATGTTCTTCTTTAGATTCATTTCTAGTTATTTGATATTTTTTTGACTTTACAACAGTATTGTCTCTAAGATTTCAATTTCAAATTCTTTATTTTGTTTACAGAAATCCTATTGATTTTTTTCTATATTGACCTGGTAACTAGAGATCTTGCTAAGAGCCATATATTACTTTAATATGTTTGTAAATTTTTCAAATATTCTTGCTATATAAACATATCATTTTCATTGTACTTAATAACTTCTGCCATCTAAAGATATCACTTTAAAAAATGAACAGTCAAGCCACAAACTGAGAAGAGATACATGATATATATATACAGATATATGTATATATATATATCTGACAAAAATCTTGTATTTACATTGTATAAATAAGTTTTACAAGTCAATAAGAAAAGACAATCTAATTAAAGTGGGCAAAGACTGAATAAGTAATTTACAAAAAGATTACAAAATGGCTAAAAAACATATTTTTTAAAGTGTTTAATACCATTTAAAGTGATAATTTCTCATCAGAGAAATGTAAATTAAAACCACAATGAGATATGTACCCACCAAAACAGCAAAAGTTAAAAAGACTGATGATATCAATTGTCCATGAATTGTCCAAGATGTAGAACAGCTAAAATTCTTGAATCTTGCTGAAGAGAGTACAAATTGTTTTTTTTGGGGGGGGGGGGTGAAAGCTTATCCACCCTTTTGTTTATTTATTTTTTATTAACATATAATGTATTATTTGTTTCAGGAGTACAGGTCAGTCTTACACAATTCACAGTGCTCACCATAGCACATATTCTCCCCGATGTCCATTGTTTTATGCATTTTGGAAAACTGTTACTATCTACCAAAGCCAAATTTAGGTCCATCCTCATGAAAAAGCAATTCCATGAATTTTTTAAAGAATGAGGGCATAGGTCCACTACATGAGATATACATGACTGCTGGCAACAGCTTTATTCATAATATTCCAACCTGGGAACAATGTGAATGTCCAAACCTATGAAAATATATGAGGTATGTTTATAGAGTTGAATGACGTATTACAATAAAAAAAAAAAAAAAAACTGATGTTACACAGCAGGATGAATCCCAAAAACATGTGTTGAACAAAAAAATGGCATCATACACATACACAAATACATACTGTGTAATTCCATTTATTTTAAGTTCAAGAAGATGCAAACAAAACAAAACGACTTTTATAGTTTTAGAAGTCAAACCAGAATTTGCCTCTGAGTTGGGAAGGTATTGACTGCAAAGAGGTAAGAGGAATCCTGATGTGTTGGAGGTTTTCTATGAATTAATTGGGGTCCTGGTTACACAGATGTTTACATAAAATCCACAAAGCTGTACAGTTAAGATCTTGCAATTTACATTGTATAGATTACATCTCAATTTAGGAAATTGACAATATGGAAATGGGAATCTTATATAATGCTGGTAGAAATGGAATAGTTATAATCTCTCTGAGAGCAATTTCAAAGATTATACAAAGTTTTATTTTTTCATACCTATACTCTCTCACCCAGGAAGTCTTGCTTCTACTAACTGCTTCGAAGGAAAGAATCTGACAAATGGAAAAAATGCATATATAAGGTGACTCAAAGTCCCTAAACTATAATTTCCCTGCAAATTTAACACAAGGGGCTCATCTTCCCACCTATAAAATACAGGACCACCTACAGCATTTTCTATGATAGTGATGAAAGCAAGACAGGAAAACTCTAAGCATCTAAGGTTTGTGGACTGGACTGGATAATTAATGTTCTGCCACAAAATGGATCACAAGGCAGGCATTTAAGATTAACATAGAGATAAAATTTAAAAAAAAAACTAATTTTTTTTGAAGAGCTTACTAAGTGTCATGCAACTATGTGTTCAATATAGATTATTCCAATTGATGGGTAAGAATGATTAAAATCTTTTTTTTTTTTTTTTTACAGTTGCAAAAATAGAGGCTTAGTAACTTGCTCAGCAATACACAGCGAGTGTCCGTTAACAATTGAACCCAGATCTGTCTGAATCCAGAGCTGAAGGTTTGAATTTGTTTGATACAGTTTGGGCATGGAATGATGCTCATAATCTATTGTTAAATGAAGAAGCGAGTAGCCAAACTGTATGAATCATAGCGTGATTTCATATGCATAAAAATGCAAACACATATACACCCACGTGTGTGTCAAATAAAACCCTGTGATAAACGCCCTGTGATTGGCGGTTGGTCACCAGATTCTTTGCTCTCCTGTTCAGATATCTACCTGTGCAGGTTTACCCTAGTCTTTTCATTAATCTCGCAAGAAAATATATCCATATTTTATATATTGCAAATTTTACACCCCATTTATATGACAGAGTTTTACTGTATATACATCGCAAATAGATAAACCTATTTGGTAAAGTGGGTGCCAAGCTGCTGACTCTGCTTCTTTCTTGGTGTTGAGATTATGGATGATTTCAAAATACATATATATGTTTTGTTATTCTGAATTTTCTATCTTGTCTAAACTGGATGTGTGAAATTGATGCAATCAGCAACAACAACGACAAAAAGCCTCACAGGAGAGGTGATTATGGTGTTTCAATAAAAGAGTAGCCTGTTTTTCAGCTGATGCCCTAACCTCACCTAACTGACTTTACACTTAACAGTAAACACTAAAGTTTATTGAGAGTGTAATGTGTGCCAAGTGCCTAGTAAATGTCTCTTATGAATGTATTAGCCCGGTTAATCTGCACAACATCCACACGAAGTAAGTTCTATTATTATCCCTAGTTTGTGTATGGGAAAACTGAAGCGCAGAGAGGTTAAATAAATTGCCCCAAACTACACAGTATGATTCCAGCTCAAACTGTCTAACTCCAGGGATTTTCCCTAAACTGTGCGTGCCCTGCCGACCTAACACGAGGGCCTCATCTCCTCAACTGTAAAATGCAGGCCCGCCTATACATTTTATTACACTGTGATCTTTAATGCAAGGTTTGCCAAAAATCTATGTTTTGTATTATCAGTCAATCAGTACATTTATTCAGTGCCTACTATGTGCCAAACACAGTAGTATCTTTTTTTTCCCTTTGTTTTTCTCAATTCCAATTTCATAAACCATTTACACTGAATGACACGTTTGCCTTGGCCACAGGAATGAGGGCCTATTAATCTGTTCATACGCAGGGCTTGCACCCAAACAAAGCATTTCGATCATTTAACAAATTCTAACTTGAAAAGAGGGGCTGACAGTTATATTTGAACCTCTACTAACACATATTCTAATTTTTAAGTCAGTGGTTAACTGTAATTTTCTTTAGTTGCAGGCTTGATTCAGAATAGGAGTCAAGCATAAAATCACACAAAGCTTTTGTTTTGCAAAGCCCTTTCACAAATCACCCTGGTTTCATGCCCTAATTAATCAGTGTTCATGGGGGAATGAGAGGTTATTTGTTTTTCAGCTTCTGCAGATATACTAATAGCATAGCAGGAGAATTCTGAAATAACATGGGTTATTTTTCCTATTTGAAGCAGTTTCCCATGGATTCTTATATAATTATCTAGAAAATGCGAACCATTGTTTCTACTGGAATTTTATCTCATGCTGACAGGAACTCCCAAGACCAGAAAAATCTACCCATTACTAGGTCTTTTGAGCATACTATTATTCCAATATGTTAAATTAAACATATCATTATATTTAGAAACTCCTACCATAGTCTCTGACCCTTATAACCACAGAAAAATGTAAGCATTTGTTTTTCTCAATTCAATCACTTTTCAAAACATGTAAAAAAAGCATTTCTCATTGCCTGAAATAAAAATAGTGTATGATTTTCCGATTTAGTAGAAGAGGTTAACAAGATATTGGGATCCAGTAAGGTTTAGCTAATGATCAAGTCTAAAGAGAAACATTACTTGATTTCTTCCTATGTTATCATTAGCTTCGTAAAATTGGCTTATTGAGCAGAATCTCCAATCAAAATTTTACAACGTCTCTCCCAGCACATTGCACACTGGGGCTTTATGCTTAAAGGATATTTTCATACTTTCATTCATTATCCAAAACTTAAGAAGAAGAAGAAGAAGAAAAAGAAGAAGGAGAAGGAGAAGGAGGAGGAGGAGGAGGAGAAGGAGAAGGAGAAGGAGAAGGAGAAGGAAGGGGAAAAGGAGAAGAGGGAGGAGGAGGAGGAGGGGTTGTAGGCTGTGGGGATTGTGACCATATTAGGATTGAGGGTGTTGTTTTCTCTACCAGAAAGCAATTTGGGTTGCAACAAGTTCCTTGGGTCAAAATAGCTGCTATAGATACAAAATTGCTTTAGATCAGAAAATCGAGTCCAGACATGATAAAGTAAACATGACCCATAGATTTTTATATTTTAGGATTCGTTTTTTGCTTCTAGTTTTTGAGAACAATTCTGGTTATAAATGCAAAATTATTTACATAATTACAGATCAAACCAGTTACTACCTTGTCAGGCTAAAGGTCATGTCTAGCATGAGCAAGTAGCTCGGTTGCCGCTCTGCCGTTAATACCTGTTCGCTCTAGGGCTGCCGCCCTATTCCCAGGGCTGATTGCCCTCTGTCCTGTGGCTTCAAGTAATGTAAATTGTATCTTGTCCCTGGGTAATCGAGATCAGTGTTGTCTTGTCGGTCCACTCCCTGCCGATGCCCTCTCTGTGCTGCGATAATGGTTTTGGTGGGCAATCAAGGAGGATGCCTTCTTGACTCATCTCTCATAATAGATTGTCCTCCTCAGGCAAAATTGAATAACCCCCGACATGGCCTGGAGGCAAGCAATGAGAATTCAATAAGTCTGCAGGGTCAATGTCCTGTCATTTTTGGCAAGCAAGTAATTATTCTGCACTAACATTTGGTAATAGGAGGAGGAAACTGCCGTGGACACCTTCATCCTGATGCCCAGAAGAGTCACCTTAACAAGATTTTGCCTCTAATCAGCAATAATTCCTTCTCCTCTTCTGATGTGATTTGGTCCACTTTTTCATGTGAGTTGCATGTGAGGATTTTCTAGACTTTCTTTTCTTTTTTTTTTTTTTTTAAACCTGCAGTGTCTGTGGGAAAGTTTAACAACTTCACTGCCTGTTGTTTAATATTTTCCACTTTTATGGGTTGCAGTTGTGCTGTCTATTTGCTTTTACTGATTTGTGAAAGATTTATTATAAACCAAATACAGCTGTTCTCCTCTTTCATAAAGTCAAACTATTTTGGCAAACCTGTTTTCCACTATGAAAATACATTGAAAATTATTTCCCTTACTATCTTTCCTACCGTAAGCATTCAGTTATGCTTAGGAGCTCAGGGTAGGTGCCACAGTGGTTGTGGACTCACTTAAGGGAAGAAGAATGCATCTGCTTCAAAAATAAACAGGCAGCACAGAAGAAATGACTTTTTTTTTTCCTTGGGCCTTCTGGTGGGATTCAATGTTATTGTGTACAGATCCCAAGAGGACAGAATTTTAATATCCCCAAAAAAGGGCATCTGTAAATTCAAGCCACTCGAGTGTTCTGCCTTTGCATTTACATTTACGAATCGTACACATTTTATTTAACTATGTAACCTTTACCGAAAACTAATATTATGATTAACCTTTTAATATTCTTAAGATATTGCTGCCGGGTACCATCACTCCATTCCCCGTATATACCCATAGAGAAGTATTCTTATGTATATATTTAAAGAGAACATATTCACTTCAATTAATCAGCTCCCACTGTGCAGATTTAGATCTCTGACTTATGACATTTATTTAAGGAAATGATGAATTACCGGTTTTGAAGAAGGCAAATTTTAGCACCGTTTAGTTATTTCTATTGCCACTTTTTTAAAAAGCTATCTTTTTAAATGGAAAAAAAAAATCGAAACAACTAGAAAGCTAAAGTGATTTCTAAACCCAATCTGGGTTACTTTTCTCTCCATTTCTCTCTGAGCAGAAACTATTGCTTTATTCATTGAAAGGGACCTTTATCTTCTCTCTCCTGAGATCAGTGCACAGCCAGTAATGAAGAGGCTCATACAAGAGCAGAATAAGCACTTTCCATGACTGATTGACGATTGATTATTGCCAGGATGTTTCCCCATGGTCACTCATCACTATGCTTTTTTGACAACCAAGCTCTATTCCCGACATGAAAAAGGTGTTTTGATCTGCATCAATTTGGCTCGTTAACTGTGACAAAACTCAAACTGATACTGATCATGTTCAGTTGTCAATGTTGATTTGGATCCTGGATGTAGAAAAGGTTCATAATAATCTGGACTCTATTCTTAGGATGCTATAATACAGGGATATTTAATGACTACTTTCTTGAAATGTTTCTTATTATCCTCATGTATTTAGTATTTTGTTCACTGTAATAAGCTTTTGACACTATTTTATCTTGTCATTGCTCCTTTCAGTGTATTTTTAATTCTGCTTCTGAATTTCCGGCCATCTTTTCTATAACCATAATCAAACTTTTCACCATTAACATTGGAAACTGGGGATACTTTTCATGCACCCTACTGAAAAATAAGACTTATTTGGTATTATTATTTTGCATTGAGCAGAGTATGGATGTTATAGAAATGATGCATAGGAAGGAGACTAAATCGTAGAGATGATAACAAGGAAAACAATAGGGCAACTCCCATTTTCTTCCCCCTCCCCCCACCAGAAGTACTTTGGATTAAAAGAATGAAATACATTCTTGATAATTAATTACTTTCGAGAAATTTTAAAACCAAGTTCTCTTTAAAACTAACATATTATAAACAATTGTTAAACTACTATGACATAATGTTTGCCATGAGGGAGCTCTAAATGACTTGTATTTTAATATATTTAACTTTGTTGTTTTTATTTTGTTTTGTACCGAGAAGTTACAGCTAAGACTTAACGAAAATTTTATTTTCAAATCAGATTCTGTTTCAAACTGAAAATTGAAGTAATAATCCTTCTTTCTGTATCCCCTTCTTCCCTTTCCTCCTAGAATTTTTAAAACCTGTATTTACCCACACATCACAGAGAAAGGACAAAAATTCCAGTGAGCAGTTTTAATTGTGTTTCTTGATGCAGATCTTGAAAATGGCCGTGAGAGTTTAGTGACTGTTTTATTAAAGTCAGAATGAAATTGTCTAGTGAGAATTATGGCATATCATTTTGGGGCATACATCATTAATTTTCCTGACCCTTCCATACAACTGTTATATTTAGTTTCTTAATTCAAATGATTAAGCATTGTGTTACATTTTCTAAACTCTATTAAATTTATTTTTCTTTAGTTTGTTGGATTGGAGCTACTGCACGAATCACTATTTTAATCCAAATGATTACACAAAACTCCTTTCTGATGTCTCGACTGCTTTATCCTTGAGTTTATGAGGCACTAAAATTTGTAAATTAAAACTAGTATCTAAATATCTCTCTATCATTCAAGAAAAAAAAACTGGATGAAAGTAGATTTTTCTCTAGTGTCTGAGATGTCACCTAATTAAGAAGTCTCCTCACTCTTACCTTTTTACAAGTGCTGTGCTCTGGGTCAGTGAAACCCATGGGCTCAATGTTGTTCTGAGTTCAACGCTGGGGTTAGTATCAGTAAGTGACTACACACTACTATTTCCAGGTTTTAGATGATTTGTCCCTCTCATGAGTTTCTGCCTGACTTGTCTTTTCTTGGTATGCTTCTCACAGTGCCTGCGGTGAAGTGGGATGTGCGCCGCCCCGCTTGTGGGGATCCCGGCTGCCTGCCGGGGAAGGCCCTGATAGCCCCTGCCAGCCAGGCTCCAGCCCCACCACTCACCTTTGGCTCCAATGTCTCTGTGAACTGCAGGGAAAAAGAAAAAGCCGGGAAGGCTTGATATGGGGAAACAGGAGACAGAGAATATGGAGGTGTAAGAAAATAACTTATACTTTCGGTTTCCTCAATCTGCCTTGTCCTTCCTCAAAAATACTTTTCAATAAGAGCATGCCAACCAGACAATGAGGTAGGTGATGGTCATGCCATGATGTTTCTGAGTCTTTCTTTCTCTTGAACTTCTGCTTCTTCTGCTTGTTTTGGGGTTTTTTGTTCGATTGTTTTTTTTTACGTCATTTCATCTCACTCTTCAAGCTTACTTTTATAGAAAGGCTCAACAAGTATGGCAGAGCTGTTCATGAGAAACAACACTACAGAGGCAAAGAAGGTCCAGAAATCTCAAAGACCCATTAGGACATTCTGGGAGAAATGGATGCCATCGCTGTACAGTGGAAAAATAAAAGAGAAGTTAGAACTCTGAATTTGGAGCCATATCCCTTGGGATCAAATCTTGGCTCTGTCACTTATTTTCTGTGTTTTCATATAACATTTCTGTGCCTCAATGTACTGATCTGTAAAATGGGGCTATATAGATGTCTCTATTAGATGGGGACATGTCACCCTGTAAAGCTGTTGTATTAACTAAGTTAAAATAGTTGACACCATTACAATGGTGTCAGCTGCCTAAATTATAATGTCTTACATATATTACTATTTATGTAGAAGTTGACAAAGTGTTTTCTCAAATATTGTCATTTGAATCTTATAACAAGTCAATAATCCCATCTAAGATGAAGAAACTGTGAAAGTAAGTCATGACCAAAGGCACACTATGAGTAAATCCTGAAAGACTTGATCCAGGTCTTTCTTTTCAAAGTTCAAGTTTTTTTGGGTTTTGGTTTTTTTTTCCCTTGAACAATCTTTATCTATCTTTGGAGACCGATTATCATTTGTTATGATGGCATGAAATGTGAAAGAAATGAAAAACTATATTTAGAGTGGAGACTACTAAAGAAGGAGAAAGAATTTGTAAATGTAACACTCAGTAGGTATTGATAAAGAAAACTGTGAACTCTACAGTTTCAGAATATACTCATTTATTCTTTCATTCTCCAAGGAAACATTTATTAAGCACTCATTATAGTTAGGCATTGTAGGTACAACAACAAATAGCTGGAAGCTATTGTAATAGTTCAGGCGAGATATGTAATGATGGCTGGTAGAAAATGGAATTTTCTTTCCCAAGATGTGGAAGCCTGACTTTGTTTATAGCTGAGAGAGAAGATCTAGTAGGGAAAGAAGGATCGGTTTAAAATGCAGCTGAGAGAATGAGATGAAGGAAAAGCCAATAATAAGGGAGCAAGCATCTTCTCAAGTGTACAAATTACAAATTTAGTCATGGAAACAAGTTCTCTGAAATGAGAGGGAAAGAAAAGGTGAATGAAACCGCTGAGAAAACTAAGAGAAGAATGATTTCATCAACCCCATATTTTGCCAGCTCATAAAACCTAAACATGGGGGTCAATCCTTGAACTCATGATGGTCAATCAGGATATTGTGTTTGCAAACATTAAGGTTCGTACATGAGAACAATAGCTCTTTTATAATGTTTGGGTAGTGGTAACAGGCAACTTCGGCAAACAGTGACTCACAGCAGCTAAAACCATTGGGATGACTAACACTGACATGGAGCAGCCTAAAATGGAAATGTCATAGAGCTACAGGCTGCCAGATACTTGAAAGGACAAAAACAAACAAACAGAAACAGCATTTGAAATCTGAGTTAGACAACTACATAGGCTATTTCTTCATATTATAAAGTATAATGGTACCCAGTACATGTACGTATAATATATGTGAAAGACATACAAGCAGCTAGTCAAAATATGGTCCTAACTGGAAAATATATGAGTTTACTATGGTTACTCTATCATTAAGGCAGTGTACTTGGGAGAAACAAATAATTATATAATAATACAATTTTCTGATTGGTTGAGATGTTTCTCCTATTTTCAAGGAAAAAAATTAAATGTTTTTGCTCAAGGTTTTATTTTTTTTAATGCTCAACCCTGACTTAAAATCTGGATCTTTATTGGTGTGGTTTTTATTAATGCCCTATCTATCTATCTATCATCTCTTTCCTTAAGTAGAAAAAAATTTATATGCTCTGAGGAATATAAAATTGGAGACATATTTAATTTGGAAAAAAAAGGCCAGAACTTTAAGAGCTACAAGGTAAGTCATTTATGGGCATAATTTGAGAGAGTTTGGGGTAGAATTATCAGCACTGAGAGATAAAAATTTGATTGTTTATAGATTATCAATGAATGACTGACCAGAATTGTTCACCATAAAATTCACTTAGGGAATGGTGGTTTTTCTTCTGTTTTCTTCTCACTAAGCTTTGGAAGTTAGGCTCATCACTGCTTCCATTTTTTGACCAACGGGCATTGATTGACTTTTGTTAATGTTGCTTTGAATGTAAAGCACTTAGCATTTCTTCGTTTGGTGCTCAAGAGTTAGCTTTATGTAGAAGGTAGTGGCATCAGGCCCTCTCTCTATATATATCTTCATCCTTTCTCTGTGGAGTAAACCTTGCTTGCTGGGTGGTGTAAGAGTAAGAGCCAGAAAGACCCAGAGACTAAGCAAGGCTATATTTTCTATCACATCATTTCTGGCCCTGTGTGCAATATTAGAGGTTCTTATACTCTATAAAGGGACATGTATGACTAATGTTTTGAATGCCAGACAACAGTATAAGGTGGCCATATCATTTTCTTGCTTGTTTGGCAGAAGTTTCAATAACAGATTCCTGGATAGATAACTAACAAAAAGGACATTTTCCCATTCCCTGCTCAAAAAGGGCAGTCTAACTCTGAGAATATCTGTGAAGATGAAGTACAGTTTACTATGGAAGCATAGAATCAAGATTGTTAAAAATATATACATTTATTTTTACATTTCTGGCAAGGGTGATAAGTTAAATGTACATAAGCCAAATTAAGATTTTTCATTCCGCCATAGAATAAATACCTCTGAACATACTAGATTTAAAACAACAGAAACAAAGCTATTTTAAAAATATCATCTTTCCTTATGAAGACAACATATTGTTATATTTTAAGCAATGTGCTAGATCTACAGTGCCTCGCCTCTAAGACTTCTCACTTATATTTTCAACAAAGAGAGGTAGGAAGCTGGTTTCTTCAAATGAACTGTGTAAGAAAGGGAGGAAGAAAGAATTGTAGAGGCAACAATACATTCCAGTGTCTAGGGCTGTATTCCCCCTTGTACATACATTGTAATTATATACTGACCTTTGAGATCAGTGGCTGGTTACTTATGGGATAACATGATTAAAGTATATGTAACAAGTATGTTAAATTATTTTCAGTGCAATTCTAGTGGAGGAGATCTGTGTAATTGTTAATTCCATTTCATTCTAGAGGCATCTGAGATAACGTCCCTTGGGTCCAAGCTTATAAACTAGACTAAGGCTCTATCCACACAGAAGCCACTTTGAATTTTGTTGGTTTTGCTTTCCCGATGACTGGTTTGCATGAAGAAAGAAACTTGTGGCTAGTTAGAAAATGCAAAGGAAACACATGCACGTTGCAAGGGATAATTTGTGGCTACACATAATCCTTAAATAAAATGTATTTATTGTCATGTTTGGAGTAAACCTTGCTCTTCCTCTTGCCTCCCCAAAATACAAATATTAGAGCTCACGAATCGCTTTTTAATTAGTGTGACTTAACTTATTATTTGTATTTTGAAAGTTGATGGGGGCAATTCTAAATGCCTTAGAAGTATTTCTAGGAGGCCAAAATTTTGTGGCTGATGATCCTTTGAAAGAGCATAGACCTTTATCTGATAATTGAGATAGAGAACACTGATTTGAGGGGGAGCTGTTGATGGTAGCTTGGATTTCAGGGGCATACCTCAGAAGGGATTGGAAGACTAATGGGGTCCAGAAAAAAATGTTTGCCTCAGAAGCGGTGGTATAAACGCAAGAAAAATAATGCTGGAGATACAGACAATGGGGATCGAAGCAGTAGATGCTCTGTTAGGGGTGGGGGTTGGTACCATGGAAGGAGAGATAATAAGCAGAAGAGATGCTTATGGTATTACACAAAGCCTAACAATTCACTCAAGACAAGTTACATTCTTATTTCCCAATGTTATAAGAATGTATAAACTTTGATACAGTAAGATGAAGTTGACTTTTGTATACCTGAAGCATACTATTAATAATAACTGATGATGATGCATATATTTACTATTGATGACTTATGTTTCATCCATCACTCAGTTATTTTCACAGATTGCCAATATAAGTTGAAAATACAATGCATTTTCACTTCCTTCCATGTCTAGCGCTGACTTAAAATTGCCGTCAAGTAGCTATAAAATTTTTTGGTCTTTAGCTTTTTCCAATCATTTGATTACCACAATGTTCTGGAAGCATGTTCCCCTTGTTTTCAGTTCTAATTTTCTTCTGTAATTGTTTGGGCAAGCATTACTGATCTACTAAAGAGCCTCTCCGTAAAGAAATCGGCCTTTTATCCAAAATTTCAGATATTTTCTTAAAGAAAGAAATCATAGAGCTCTAAGTGGATAGTCTGATGCTCTTAGATCAGACAAAATAAAGGATTTGCTTTTGCACTCATTCTCAAATACGTTAGGAGCAACGTAGAATGCTGTTTAAAGTGAGTACTGTGTTGGCTGACTGGTTTGATTCCTGACTGACAAATACGAGCTATGCAGTCTTTGCAATAGCTTTCCTATCAAAGCTCAATTTCCTCATCTGTAACATGGGAATAATATCAGTGCCTACCCCAACGAGTTGAAGGATTCCATCAAATAATTGATATAATGCACTTTGGTTAGCATCTAGCTCTTGTCAAAGATTACATTTACTAAGTTTGATGGAAGCAGACTTTTTTGTTTAGTTTATCACTGGATCCTTTTTTGTTTAGTTCATCACTGGATCACCTAGAACAGTGATTAGCACATAGTAAGCAGCTGATATTCACTTGCCAAGTGAATAGATAAATTTGAAAAGACAGTGAACCACATTTGCTGATTTTAGAGTACTGGAGCTGGAAAAGACTGTCCATGTTATTAGGCTCCAGTCTCTCACAGGAGTTTAAGATTAATCTCTTGATCCCCGCTGACGAGAAAGATTGCTAATGTGGGACAAATTCAAGGAAATGACTCAGCCAAGAACTAGGAATGGGAATATTTAGTGAGACAATAAGATGGGCAAAAGTTTTTCTTCCTGTGTTGAGTGTTCTTCTGGTATCATTTTATCTTCTAATTATCTTTTGAGAATTTCTTTTTCTAGAGCATTTCTGGAAGCCTTCCTTAGTATTGCTTTTCTCTTTTTAAAAGTATCTTCCATGTAGCAAGGGCAAGAAAAGGGATCATGGATTTACACTAAAGGAAGTATTTAGTATCATCCCTCTTGTTCACTTGACAGTATCTGTTAGAATATGTATCCCACTTCCACCTCATTATGAAAGAATATTTGCTTCAAGAAATAAATGCAGGTTATTTAAGCACCCAGGGCTGTCAATGCAATAATAGACTTTGATATGTAATACAGCTTTTTCCATGTACTGTAGACTGTCTTCACGCTGACTAACATTTATCTTACTGAGTCTCCCATGTATAAACCAAGGAGCTAACACTATAGTGGAAATCTCTGGCCTCAAGAAGCTTACAGTTCATGACAATTAGTCTTTAAGATCTGATGGGAAATTGAATTGCTTTACCTAGAAACTTCCAAAGCTAAATTAACCAACCACCTCAGATTTGTCCTTAACAGAAGTCTCTGTTGTAGGTGATATACGTGATTGTCCTAAGGTTGGTTGATATGATATTTCATAAGCTGAGAGGAATCCTTAAGTGTTCTTAACTGAAGGTGCATAATGGTTGCGGCCCTTCAAATAAGCCGCTGCAAAAGTTATGCTATTTTTTGAATAAGTTGTTGTGCTCATAGAAACTGTTACAGCATTTTAAAGTGAACCGATTATGTTGTTTGGTGTTGTTTCTATCTTCTGTAGAGTAATCATATTCAAAACACAATATGCACTCAATAGTCATTCATTTCTTCAATCAATACATAATTTTAAAGTACCAACCTATTAGTTGCCAGGCACTATATCAAAGCAGGGTATATTGTCAAGAAAGATATCAGAGACTCTGCCCTCATGGAATTATAAGGCAGAAAAAGTAGACATTAACTTAAAATCACATAATTAATATACTAAAATGCTGATAAGCACTATTAAAGAGCTATAGAATTCTATAAGATTAATTTGATTAAATTGTACTTTAAACTTTTTCTTGCAATCCAATTTGTGGATGTACACTTGAGTTATGATTAATATGAAAATAAAATAATTTCTACACTGGCCAAGTAAAATAATTTTAGTATTCTGCTAAATACAGTGACTTCCTTGGTTTTACTACGTACGATATTGCTAACGTAATTGGCGATGAATCTCAGCTGAGTGGATAGTGATCCCAAGCTGCTAGTTGAAACAGACCTTTAAAAAATAAGGTTTGGGAAAAGAGCCCAGAGGATTTGGCTATGTAAACACATGTAAGGGTTGAAAGAGCCACATCAAATAGACTCTGAGGCCGCCAAACCGCTGAAGACTTCACCAAGTCAGTGGTGGGTCAAATGGAAGGATTTGCATTTTCATTATTCCTGTGTTGGGTCTGTTGCCACCTTTCTATCTACAGTCTCTCTCTGTCTCTGTCTCTGTCTATCTCTGTCTCTCTCTGTCTTTCCCACCTCACTCCTTCCCTCTCTCCTGCAGTAACATTTTTTTAAAAGGAAGAAAAAAGAATAGTTATTGACAGTTCTAAAAAACACACTTCTAATGGCTAACATAAAACATATGCTAACTTTTCATCTGAACTCTCAGTCATGGAAGTACTGTTATCCTAAAGGAGAGGAGGGGCAAGGGTCTTCTCTGCGTTGTGTTCAGGCCATGAGTCTAAACTTCACAAATTGCAATCACTGAATGGCCTGTCCAGACCCTGTAGAGACTAGTGGGGAGAAATCTGATTCCATTTGACAGACTCAAAACATGCAAACTCTCCTTTGTGCTTTTTCCGGAGTCATGCTTCTTTTGGATAATACACTTTGGGACAGATCTGATAGGGAAATGATAGATAGATACATAGATGCATAGACAGATAGATACATAGACAGATAGGAGAGGACAGATAGGAGAGGATCAGGAAGATAGGAAGGAAATCTTTCCTTCTCCCTTCTGTTAAAGATGTATAGGTTATGCCAAGTCACCTCTTCGTCTGTGTCCTGACCTATGGCACAGCTATATTGCTGAAGGAGATAGATGTTGCAAATTTGTAATGAGAATTTTGACTCTGTCATTCATTTACTCTTCCAAATAAAGAGGGTAAATTTTAAAGTCAAGTGGGCATGCATTTAAACCCATAGAAGTTTCAGCTTTTTCATCTGTAAAATAGTGATCATACTATTTACTCTGATATCAGCTCTTCATTCTATGTATGTTTACTGAATAACTGCTATATGTAGAGCAAAATTCAAAGTGATAGAAAGATAGCAGCGAACAGACTAAGTTCTAACTTCATGAAGCTTACCTTCTACCTATTATTATTGGAACAAAAGAAATGTGTCCTTTTCTATAAAAGATTTGCAATAGAAACTTTTCTTTACCCTCAGCTACAGTTTTGTATCATGATAATAAAACTATATGTACAACATATAACTAGGAACTTTTATCATTAGATAGCCCATAAAGAATGATATTTTTAAGGAAGCCTTTAAAAATATTGATTTAAGGTTTTATTCTTATCAGATGGCCTTGATACTCTTTCTCTTAATTAAAAAGCTTTTATTCCATTGTCTTTATCCTACTACTTAAGTACTTTGGACTAGATGTTCCAAGATTCATCTAGATCTTTAGCATTATCTCTTATTACTCCAGAATGTGAATCTTTGACCCTAGCCCATTGTCCATTCTCAGTTCGTTCCAAATTATGCATACATCCACACTGTCGCTTCAATAGGAATATCTTTCTCATACCCATAGCTATTTGAATGTGACCCATGCATGAAGATCTTATGCGAGTCCTACATCTGTCATGACATTTTCTCCAATTGGTCTAGTGTGTTTTGAATTTCTTCTTCTTTCATTGCTTATAGCTACAATGACCATATTTCCTGAACCATACCCATGTTATATATGGCTCTGTTCTTTAATTATACACTACTGTGAATTGTTATATATTTTCCCAGAGTGCTTCTTCTGTCTACTTGGTTGGATTGTATAAGTTCCAGATAGGCCCTTAATATTGGATGGGTAGATGATTCAAACGGCATTTTGACTATCTCCCTGTGCAGATGGTTTATATGTCATTAACTTATTTTGGCAATTAACGCGATAGAAGAGCTATGGGTATGGGAAAGGTAATTTCTGGCTCTCTTTAAATCCCAGCACAGAGGTGCCTGGGTGGCTCAGTCGTTAAGTGTCTACCTTTGGCTCAGGTCACGATCCCAGGGTCCTGGAATCAAGCCTCGCATCGGGCTCCCTGCTCAGTGGGAAGCCTGCTTCTCCCTCTCCCACTCCCCCTGCTTGTATTCCCTCTCTCGTTGTCTCTCTGTCAAATAAATAAATAAATTCTTCAATCAATCAATCAATCAATCAATCCCAGCACATACCAATGTATATATGACTTGATCCAGGAATTGGGTCTAATGGAGATGTGTACTAGAAAAGCAACCATCTGGGTGTATCAGGAGGAATAAAAAAAAAAATGTTTCTATAAGGATTTCTTCTATGTTCTCCTTTTGTTGAGTAATGGAGAGATGAAAACTCGTGGATACAGAAATAAAACTACTAAACACAGTCCTCAAATGGGATTCTGGCAACCATTCAGAATTATTATGTTTTCTTAAAAGCCAAAATCACTTGTTATATTACATTCTAAAAGAATAAATGGCTTTTAATGAGTAATATAATCTTTTTTAAGAATATTTTATTTATTTATTTGACAGAGAGAGAGTTCACAAGTAGGCTCAGCGGGGCTCGATCCCAGGACCCTGAGATCATGACCCAAGCCAAAGGCAGAGGCTTTAACCCACTGAGCCACCCAGGCGCCCCGAGTAATGTAATCATTGAAAGCAATAGTATAAATGAAATCCTCCCAATCTATTTTGATGAATAATAATAATAAAAAGGGAATGGTAATTACTCAGTGAAAGATGGAATAGCAAACTTTTTGTCCCCTTTCCTACTGTCTCTGTTCAGCTACATCCTTATGTCTCTTCCAGATCCAGCACTAACCTGTTTTCTGAATGAAATCAATGTAACTAGTAAAGTGTAAAATGCTGGGCCATTATAGTGATGATCTTTGTTCTGCCATTGCTGACATCCAAATTTACTGATATTGATATAATAAGCCATTTTGTGTTTTCATTTGTATAAACCAAATGTGTGGCTTAGCTTATTGATTTTGTAATCAAGATATAGTTTACTGAAGTGTTTATAAAATGAACTTGTAAACACACATTCTTTACTCATTCATTAATCCAACAGGCATCCCTTATGTAGCCTGCCCTTTGCTGAGGTCTACAGAAAATTTAATCTGGAGGGAGTGGTACATGTGAACATGGCATAGGAGTGGAGTTTGACTATGGAGGCAATTTACTCAAGAAGTTAGAAGGAGGTTATGTGGAAGAAACAGAAAAAGGGAAGTAAACTAAAAATATGGTGATGGCCTTTTTTTCCTTAACAAGGAGGGAATAAACAGTGGAAAACTGCAATTAAAAAAGATACTAGAGAAAAAATGTACCAATTTAAGGATTAAGAAGCAGAATAAAAACAGACTCTTCACATGATTTCACATACAATACCTAATTTAACCCTCAAATAATTTTGTTATAAATTAGTATTATCCTCATTTTACGAATTAGAGTATTCAATTTCAGTTAAGGTTAAAGTAATTCCCCAAGTCATATGCTTAACTATTCACTAGAAGCAGGGCTACATCTCAGTTTCGTTTGTCTGTTATTTATTTCAAGTCCTCAGGGATGATGTCAAGTGCACAGGTGAAGAGAACAGTTGTTTTGTTTTGTTTTAAGGTTTATTTATTTATTTGAGAGCTTGAGAGAGAGCGTGCGCGAGAGAGGCATAGCGCCTGAGTGGGATGGGCAGAGAGAATTTCCAGCCTACTCCCTGTTGAGCATGGAGCCCAACTCAGGGCTCGATGCCAGGGACCCTGAGATCATGACCTGAGCAGATATCAAGAGTTGGATGCTTATCCAACTGTGCCACCCAGGCGCCCGAAGAATGGTTTTTAATAGAAGAAGTCATCTCTTTTTCTAAGGGAGGTTGGGAAGACATTTCTGAGTGACAAAATGCAGGCAGTTAAGGATGTGTAGATACAGGAGGGGTGCAGGAATGTTCTAGAGTATTATAGGGAGTATTATGTTTTCTTAGTAGAGAAAACTAAAGTTTTAAGATACTGAGTAATTATAATCCCCCTCAGTCTTGTTGTCCTGGAAGATGCATTTCTGTCTGTCACACAAGACTAGTTCCTCCAATCACATAACAGATCCTATGATGTTTGGTCTTCTCTAAGATTTTTTTTTTTCCTTCAATATTATTCCTCCCCAGCTTTCCTTTGACCCTGGTCCTTTCCATCAGTATATAAACATGATCCGTTTTACCTCTTATATATTAAAGAAAAATGCCTTTCCTTCATCTGTTGTTTCTATTTCAAGTTCTAAGTCTCTCTGTTGTTAATGGGTATCTGCAGAGTGGTTAATAATAACTCACTTACTAACTGTGGGATCTCAGGCACCTTACTTAATCTTTAAAGGCCTCAGTTTTATCACTTTAAAGTGAGGATAACAATACTTTCTTAATGGATTTTAATGATTAATGGCTTAGTTACTACGGAGCACTTGGCACAGAGCCTGACACATGGCAAGCACTCAAAAGACTAAATAGTTATAATAATAATTACTATTACACTAATTCACAGGTAAGCTTCTTGGATGTACGGTCAGTACATGCCCTGTCCAATTCTTTATCTCCTATTTACTCTTTAATTTAATGAACTTTACCTAAAGGCTTCACTAAAATTCTTCTTGCTAAGGTCGCCAGTGTCTTTTAAATTAAAATAATTCACTGGACCTTTTCATATTCTCCATCTTGATCTTTCTACAGCATCGAGGCCCATGAATATTCCTTCTTTTGAAAAACTCCTCTACCATGGTTTCTGTAAGGCTGTTTTGTTTTGTTTTTAAATCTTCCCATTTCTCCAGTCACTCAATAGCCCTGTTTTTGAGTCCTCTTTCCTCCTCTTTCTCCCTAAGAGTTTAAATGCCCTGCAAGTCTCTTCTTGAAATTTTGCTTTGGTAGCCTTGTCGGTTCTCTTTATCTAAATGTGGAACTTGAACTCTTCCTGTGCACTGATGATTTCTGAATTTTTGCGGCATAAATTCTGTACCCCATTATCTCTGAAAACATTTTCACTTGGATGTCCTATCGTTACCCGAAATGTAACACTTCCATAATGAATAAAAATACTCTCTTTCCTCATTTTGAAACATTCTCTTGTAATTGTATCTCCTTACCTTCTCAGAAACCTCGATATAACTGCAGACACCGCTCTCATGCCCCATTAGCCACCAAGTTCTGCAGACTACCCCTTCCATGTATCCCGCTCTTCATCCACTCCTTCCTTTCCAGCCTACTCAAGCACAGGGCTCTGGCTCTTCCCATCACCTTTCATTTTCTCTCTGCTTCCAGTCTCACTCTGTTCAGTTTATCTTCCACACTGCTTGCACAGTGATCTTTTCACTAAAACTTTAAATTATTTCATAGCATAGAGAAAATAAAAAACAAAATGCCTCACCCAGAGGCATTTGATTCTCTGCAGCCCCCATCGACTTTCAGTCCTTCTGTCTCTTCACTGATGGCAGCATCCCCTGCCAGGATGCTCTCAGCCTCTTTCCTTTCTGTCTAGCTCTCACCTGCTATTTTTCACTCTTAATTCAAGACTTTCCTTCTCTATAACTCTAAAGAAATGGAACCGAAGAGGTTGTAGTGGAAGGAACCTGTGGTAAACACACACACAAACATATATATCGCATGTATATTATATATATAATGTCATCTTATTTTTGTTAAAAACAGAAGAAAAGCCTAAGTGTCAGAAAGGAAAGGCACTAAAATTAATGCTGTTTTCCTCTGGGGCCTGGAAGTGAACTGATGTGAGGGTGGAGTGGTCTTAAAATATTTACCTTGAATAGTTTGTATAATTTCACCTTTTAGTGTTCTTTGGGGTTTTATTTTCTGTAATAAAAACATTTTAAAAAAAAGATTTCCCAATCTGAGGGTTTCAGAGGGGAGGGGGGGTGTGGGGATGGGATCGCCCAGTGATGGGTGTTAAGGACGGCACGTGTTGCAATGAGCACTGGGTATTACATGCAAATAATGGATCATGGAACACGACATCGAAAGCTAATGATGTACTGTATGGTGATTAACATAACATAATTTTAAAAATAAAATAAAAATAAAATAAAATAAGGATTTCCTTCTCTAGAAAGCCTCTCATATCCTACCAATATTGCGATACAATTTAGATGTCTTTCTTACTCAAATCACACCTTGTGCATACAGCCATTGCAAAATTCAATTATTTTCCAGTTGAAATATCTATTTTCGTTCTCACATTAGACTACATAATTCTTGAGAAAAAATACCATCTTAAGCACCCTGGCAACCAGCTGATAACCTGGCATACTGTAGCCATGCAATATGCGTTTGGAAGGATGATGATTCACAAACAAGGTTCTTGCTTTTTCTGTTGCATCATATTGTTCCCCCCCCATCTCTCTCTCTTCCTCTCTGTCTCTTTGTCTCTTTCTTTCTTTCTCTCTATTATACATACACATGTAATATGTGTGTGTATATATATACACACAATACAATACTATGTATATATTATTTATATATATATACATCAGAAATGTTTTTGTGTTATGTACATACTAAATAGTTCTGAAGGGTATTCACATGTTGACCGGAGAATCCGGCCCTATATTACTATTAAACTACTATGCTACCCTATTTAAATTAATTGGGCCTCATTTCCATATCTGTCAAATAAGATTAGATCAGCTACTTTTTAGTTCCTTGGGAAACTCTAAACTTTTAAATTTCTTACAATACTTTATTGCTTGATTAACAACTTTTTGGGTAATTCTAGATATTATAAAGATATATAAAATGATAGGAGAATGTGTGTTCTTTGGGGTAGATCGCCATGTTTTCGCATTTATTTTGTTTACCTTTCCTTTTCTTTTTACTGACACATTAATGTCATTTTCCAATAAGAGTATAGCACCTTATTTATATATAATAGCAACATCATAAATTGCTTGATCTATTGAAAACAATAAACTAAACATGTTACAGAAGAAACTGGTGCCTTTCATTGGTATTATCTCCTTCAAGATGACAGGCGATCTCGGGAGGCCAGAGAATTCTTAGTTGTATGAGTTTGTGACTAATAGGTGGTTTGATGTGACAAGAGCTGGCTGTCTTGGGAAATTGAACTATCTTTATGCTCAATACCCTTTGTGTCTCATTCTTTGTAGGTTATTGTTGGAGGCCTGTGGGGACCTCTTTTACAGTTTGCATTCACGGACAATATGAGATCAGCAAGAACTCTGTAGTTTTACTGTCATTATTGATCTGCTGCCATTCCATTCAGTAGCTAATTTGCTTGTTAGCAGTTATTTTAAAAGCTATTTCTATTTTTTTTAGCCTGATCTATGTTATGTGCCAAATTTTATTTTGTTTTTTTGCTGAATTAAAGAAAAATGGTATAACTTAGCACCAAAGGACTGCACTTTATGCTATTATTTATAATATTATTTCAGAATCACAAGTATATTATGGTGGATTTGATATCTTGGATAAGCAACATATAAGTTCAAAGAAAATAAAAGGGAACAGTATATTCATAAGAAAATATTATTTTTAAAACATCCTTTAGCCTATAAAATTTATATACAAATAGTAAGAAGGGTGATGTATTAGGAATTCATGAACACTGCTCCTAAAGTTGGGATTTATTTGAAGTCGAACACTCAATAAACGTGTGGGTTGATTGATTCTCTGCTCTGAAGGTGACCATAATATACCCTTCTTTTTCATACCAATTGTTGAAGGGAAAAAAAAAAAAAAGCTTCTTTCTGATTCTCTGGAAAAGATCTGCTTCCACTTTCTGAAACTAATTTCCAACACCTATTTATCTGAAATGACTTCCGCATCAGCCAAGTGTGCCTATGTGTGTGTCCCCCACCAACACAATACCTCGATAGGGAGAATCCATAGCTCTGGGAAAAACTAATAGAACACAAGGAAAAAACAAAACAAAACAAAACAAAAAAACCAAACCAGCAGGCTAGCGCAATATGGCATTTCCCCCAACTTAAATATGCCAAACTATTAAAATATATCTGGGATTATTTTGTGTAGCTGATATATAGTAATATATGCATGTACATCTATGTGTGTGTGTGTGTGTGTGTGTGTGTGTGTGTGTGTGTGTGTGTGTGTGTGTGTGTGTTGTTGCTAAAAATGAAACAAATACCAACTAGAGAACACTGGAGCTGATGTTAATGCTGCCCTCTGCTGGTGGGGCAGGGATAGAAAGATTATCTCGTTTAGAACTATAAAGGCTTGGATTTTTATCCCGAGGCAATGAAAGGAGCCGTGCCTGTAGAGTCATCACAGCATTACAAAAGGTAACTGAAACTCTTACATAAAATGTGGAGCATCAAGTAGTTACAAAGACACCGAAAGAGCGGGCTAGTGAGAAAAAAAAAATCTGACTACCGTGGAGTGAATTATAACAGATCTATAGTGGCAAGAAAGACTTCCTCTGTGAGACGTCACCGCGTGCATACTCACATATTCTAAACTAAGAAATGAATAGCAACAGTAACGATAAAAATGATCTTCAGGTAGAGAATCCTAGCAGAAGCTAAGGTAATATTGTTATGGAGATTACGTGCACAGTTTAGGATATAAGGGATTATCTGAAGAAAATGGAGACACTATGACAATAAAATATGGTTGGAGAGGAGAAGGAAACAGAGCTTCTAGAGAAAAAAGTCACTCTATGAAATAGAAATACCACTGGGAGTGTTTTAAAAGAGAGCAGTATCTTCTGGAGAAGGAACGATGAAAGTGAATGGGTGATTTGAAGAAATTGCTAACATTGTAGCATGGAGAAAGAGATAGAAAATATCAAAGAGGGTAAGGGCAGAAAGGCTTTATAAAAGGGGATAAAAAAGGATACTACTTCAAAAACTACCATCA
>CM052899.1:95616604-95679482 GCA_028534135.1 Potos flavus | reverse complement strand
GGTATCAGGATAATTGATTAATTGTATAGAAGGTAAGCATGAGACATAAAAAAGATTTGTGAATAAAAATACTTACTAGGTAGAAAGCCCACAATCATATGATGGGATTTATTCCAAATTTATCGATAATGGTAACAATTGTGAAAAGAAATATTTTCAAAGTGATTCTCAGGTGGGAGGACAAAAGTTACATGCAGTCATATGATAAAAAGTGCTGATTATAACTGGAAGGAAAAATATACCAGGCAACCACCAACCAACAAAAAAAACTGATACAGTGAGATTACTATCATTCTACTGTGAGGAATTTGCTTATGAGCAACAAAACCTCTGAAGTTCCTAGAAATAAATCTTACGTACATATACATATATGTATGTGTTTGTAAAATATTTACTTGGAAAATTAAGAAGCTTTATCTTCTTATTCCATAAACAAAACTCAACTTTCAACTCCAAGAAAATTAGAGTTAATATAAAGAGCAAAATTTGGAAACTATTAACAAAAACTATAGACAATGTCTTTATCAATATATTATAAAACTACAATAATTAAGATAATATGATATTGGCATAGATATAGACAAAAACTTCATGGAACAGAGCCTTGAAACTAACTCATGTATATGTCAACATGGTGTGGTAGAAGGAACATTGAAAATAAGTGGAGAATGGACTCAAAAAATTATACTTCAATTATTTAATCACATGGTAAAAGATAAAATTAGATACCTATATCATGTCATTCAAAACGTTAATTTCAGATGCATAAAATACCTAAAGCAGAAGCAAAATTTAGAAGTATTTAGAAGAATCAAACAAACATAATAAAGACTTCAGCATAGAGAAGAAATTCTTTCAAGAAGACACAAATATACAAACTATGAAAGAGAAGATTAATGTAATTTGCCACTTAAGAGCCCAGGTGTCCATTGACAGATGAATGGAGACAGAAAGGTTCCATATACATACAATGGAATATTTCTCAGTCATTGGAAAGAATGAAATCTAACCATTTGCAATGATGTAGATGGAATTAGAGGGTATTATGCTAAGCGAAATAAGTCAGGGAAAGACAAAGACCATATAATCTCATTCATATGTGGAATTTAAGAAACAAAACAGATGAACATAGGGGAAGGGAAGGAAAAATGAAATAAGAAGAAAGTAGAGAGGGGGGCAAACCATGAAAGATGCTGAACTATAGAGAACAAACTGAGGGGTGCTGGAGGGGAGAGAAGTGGGGAAAGGGATAATTAGGTGATGGGGATTAAGGAGGGCACTTGATGTAATCAGCACTAGGTGTTATATGCAACTGATACTATATTCTACCCTGAGACTAATAATATGGTATATGTTAATTAAATTGAATTTAAATAAAGATAAAAAGACACAAAGTATGAATTGTGAAAGAGAAGATTAAGGTAATTTGCCACCTTAACAGTAAAACCTTTCATAAAAGAACGGGTGACACAAAATGAAAATCTGTAGATTGGAAAACGATATTCGCAACCCATAAAAATTATAAAGAATTTGCATTCCGAATAGTCACAGCACCTCTACAAATTATTAAGGAAGAGTTGAACAACTCATAGAAAATACGGGGATATGAACAGGAAACTCAGGCAGGAGGAAATCAAGTGGACAACAGGATAAACAAGCATATTCAATCTCAATTGTAACCAAATCAACTAATATGAAAACAATAACATAAAGTTTCATACCTCTCAGATCAGAAAAACTAAGTCTGCTGATGCTTAGTGTTGCTAAGGTGAGGAAATGAGGACTCAGAACTTAAGTTATTGAATTGACTTTAGAGAGCAACTAAGAAACATCTTTACAGTCAAGGAAACTATGTATGTGTGTGTGTGTATGTGTGCGTGTAGCAAAAAGTCTTTTCAGGTACACATTTTGTGATTTGTTAAATAATGTATACAAACTTAACCGCATGCTCAGTAAAGAGCCTCAGCTGATCGTTTTAACAGGTGGCATGTTCCTCTTAAATAAATGTTTTAGATAAATAACCATAATTGCTGGAAAGAAACATTTGCATAATGGGGTTCTTATTTTAGAACAGAGTCTGTCTGTTACAGCTACATTAAATCAGCCCTAATTACAAAGCATAGTAACTTTCCATACTGTAAGAATAGTTTCTAAAAATTTCTTTTATGGAATCTTCCCCCCGCCCCCCCCGCCCCCCCCCCCCCCGAGCTTTCAAATATCTCCAGCTCACTGTTTGGAAGAATAAAAAGGAACATAAATTTCACTTATATCTATTACTTCTTGAAACCATTCTATTTCTTTCATTTATTTCTCTTTCAGACGAGGGAGGATCTATTTAAAAAACAACTAGGAAGGGGTGCCTGGCTGACCTCAGTAGAGCATGAGATTCTTGATCTAAGTGTCATGAGTTCAAGCCCTACATTGAACATGAAGCCTACTTAAAAAGTAAAAAATAAAAAATAAACAACTAGGGGTTTCGTAAAACATAAGATCAATTGAGCAAACAATGTAAAAAATGCTAAGTTATATTAAATATTTAGAGTCCAGATTAATTTTTAAATTTCCCTAGGAAGGACTTAAAATACTTCAATATGTTGATGGTGGGTCCATTTCTGGGTCAGGTTAAAAGATTAGAGACCTTATTGGAAATTGTGTTTGAGAGTCTGCCAGGGCTCAGACACTCTACAGCATTTAAACTAGGTTACTCATATTCCTGGAGATTCGGAAAGACTTTTAGGTGCTAAAAGGGCACAGGTAGTATTGGGGAAGTCAGCTTTTAAAAAGCTCCCCTTCCATATTCATTTTTATTTCTAAAATTATTCTGTTGCAGAACAAGCCTGAAACTGGAGCATGTTAAAGGTTCTCCTTTGTTACATTTTCTTTAGTTACCCCTTTCACACTCTACAAAGAAAGACATACCTCCCATCCATCCTGACTTGTAAGATGATACATTGGCAAGATAATGTAGAAGAAACCAGTCAGTATTTAGTACCTGGCAGAGCCTTCTTTATTCAAGGCATGAATAAAACACAGTAAAACTTAAACTGTCTTTCTGTATCGTATGCACATGTCTGTTAAGGCTAAGTTCTGGCTTTAGAAACAGGGTGTCTGGGTTCACCTTAGGAAATGCTGAACTAGATATTTTGTGCAGATATTTTGTATAGTAGGAATGGTCTCACCCCTTCCATCCCTCAATGTGGTAAAAGAAGGCAGGTTTCCTGAGAGAATATCCTGAGGGCAAAAGAGAGAGCTTCAGTAAAAAATATTACCTGTCATATCTGTCGACCTATATCTATCTGTTTACAGCTGTCTACCTATTCTCTATCTGCCGATCTACCCTCTTTCTCTCTCTTTTATTTATCAACCTATCATCATCCATCTAGTTTTACTTTTATAGATGCAAGCACTGAGAAATCTAGTGCCATAAATAAGTAACTAGAGTAATTGTAATTAAAAGGGTCTTTAATAAAGTGTTGAATAGCCGTGATGTTAGCTTGCATCTTTGTCTTATTTCAATCTCAGAGGAAGTTTTGATATTTTACCAAATCGATAAGCAATAAAAAAGAAAAGAACCAAGGTTAAGAACAGTAAAGACACAGTTCCTACAAAATAATATACTTTAAAAAGCTTCGTACATATGTTTGATAATTTAAATGAAATGGCCAAATTCTTCAAAAAATACAAATTACTAAATAACTTTAGAAAATCAGGAAATATAAATATTTATGACTCTACTAGTAAAAGTAATTAAAAAACTTCTATTCCTAGTTTAGTAAAAAATTTCAAATCATGAATTAATGCTGAAATTTATTAAGGCTTTCTTCCACTTTTTCAGATCATATAATTATGTTTATTTTCTCTTCCTCTTAATGTGGTTGTCAGAACTGGGATGAGTCTGAGATTTTACCCTACTTGCAAGCTAACAAGTTTGGCTGCCATGGCTTTATGGATGCTGGTAGAAAACATGTATGTATGTGTGTATACACAAATATGTATATGTATTTCTCTCTCTCTCTCTCTCTCTCTCTATATATATATATATATATATATATATATATATATATATGCACAAGCAGGGGGAGCAGCAGGCAGAAGGAAAAGTAGGCTCCTTGCCACGCAGGGAGCCCAATGTGGGATTGATCCCAGGACTCTGGGATCATGACCTGAGCTGAAGGCAGATGCTTAAACAACTGAGCCACCCAGGCATCTCTCTTTAGTTTAATTTTTAACACAAAGTAAAAGTCTAAAATTTAATATTATTGCTACTTTCTTCCTGAAAAATATAAGAACTTCAGGATGCTTAAATTCTAATTATCTTCTGTGTTTTTTTTTTTTAATATTAACATATAATGTATTATTTGCCCCAGGGGTACATGTCTGTAAATCATCAGGCTTACACATTTCACAGCACTCACCATAGCACATACCCTCCCCAATGTCCATCGCCCAGCCACCCCATCTTCTGTGTTTTATGCTACTATTGACCAGTATTTAACTTTCATATGGTTTTTAGTCTACCCAAATTTAGGATTTTTGTTATATATGTTCTATTTAACTACTTGGTTACTAATTTCATTTTTTGCCTTTTTTCTTGCATCATAGTTCTCACTTTTGGATCCAATTATGCCTTCCTAAAATATTTCTTTTTGTTAAGGGTAACTCAATTTTCTTTCTCAGACAATGTCTTTATTTCTCTTTTTTTCAAAAGTGATGATTTCACTAGGTATAAAAAAATCTAAGTTGACAACTATTTTCCCTCAGCATTTTGAAGGTAGAAACGTTCTGCCAGGCTCATCGTAGTTTTTTGTATTCTTTTCTCTCAGGAAGCTTGTGAGATCTTCTCTTTGCAAAGGCATGGAGAGGTGTTCTGCCATTTTACCCTAATGTGCCATTTATTAAAATCTACTTTTTTCAGCATGAGCATTCATCTGAATATTGATCAACTCACCTATTACAACTTTCAATCTTTTCTTTCTCACATTTTCTGTTTTTCTTTTTGGTATTCCTATTAGACAAATTTTGGACTTATCATTCTTCCTTTTTAGCTTTCGATTACTCCTAAGATTTTCCAACTATTCATCTCTTTGTGCTATATTCTGGGTATATTCTTCAGACCTATCTTCTGTTTTACCAATCATAACTTTGACTATGTTGAATATGTGGCTTAACCAAGGCATTTAGGTGTTAATTTAAAAACTAAACTCAATTTAATTTTTTGAACCTCTATTGGTTCCTTTTCCAATTTGCCTATACTTTTCAAAAACTATGCCATATAATTTTGATCATTTTATTTATTTTTTCTTTTAAAAATTTTTTTAAATTTAAATTCATTTAGCAAACATATAGTACATCTTTAGTTTCAGATGTAGAGGTAATTTTTTTTAAGATTTCATTTATTTTTTTTGTCAGAGAGAGAAAGAGAGAGAGAGCACAAGCCTGGGGAGCGGCAGGCAGAGGGAGAAGCAGGCTCCCTGCCCAGCAAGCAGCCTGGTGAGGAACTCGATCCCAGGACCCTGGGATCATGACCTGAGCCGAAGGCAGCCGCTTAACCAACTGAGCCACCCAGGCATCCCTCAGATGTAGAGATCATTTTAAATACACTTATTGTAAAGCATCTATTAAATTATTATATAATCAGAATTTCTTGGTCTTCTAAATACTGACTTGTGTTTATTAGCCCTTCATCAGACTGGAAGCAAAAGAGAAAAACTTGCTTTGTGCCCCAAAAAGAATAAGTTTTTATTTACTTATTAGAAGACTTAATCCTACTTAATCTATACCTTTGTTGTGAGATAACAGTGTAAATTTTTAAATATTTTATCTGTATAGTAATTCCTTATTGTTGTATATTTAAATTATATAGTCATATACAGATTGCCTTTTTAATCCCGTTATTCTCGACTTCAGGAAGGGCTTTTGAATGTAAATTCATTTTCAGTACCTTTATGGAAATAGAGAGGGAAAGAGAGAGATATACATTATTGAATTAATTTTTTTCCATGCAGCAATGTATCTTGGAGAGCTATTCCTACCTGTATTTGGAACTCTATTCCATACCTTTAAACTATTGTATGTGTCTTTATTTATTTGACTATGCTATTAGTATGTATTTAGTTGTTCTTTATTCACAGTATACATGATTTAGTGCAAAATTTGTTCATATAAATGATTTGTACCTAATTTTTTTGTGTGTTCACATATGAGTACTTCTATTAGGTACATTTCTGAAAGAGAAATTACTGAGCTTACGGTTATGTACATTTTACATTTGATAATATGAAATTGTTCCAAATTTTGAATAAGGGACTCTGGAGGACTGCCTTGAAGGATTAGAGCTAATACAACAATTGAAAATAGAGAGCTGCCTCGGTGACCAGGGCTCCTGCTCTTAGACACAGCATGCTTGATCCTGTTCTTATGCAGACACTAGTGGGAGCTTTGCCTGTGTACAAAGCACAGAAGCATATTTTCAAATTATCGTGAAGAGTTTGGGTGTTGTAGGACAAGATAAAGTGGTATCAAGTTGTTTATTGCAGAATGTCCTCTCCAGGATTTTAGCCAAAGTCTTGGCACTTCAGGTAACTTCTTGAGCTTGCCACGAGAGGAGGAGTTTCTTTCCAGCTGGGTGATGATTTTTATGGTTGTTACTGACAGCTGAAAATCATGTTTTGTTTTAGAACTTCCCTATGAAATAGCACATTCTCAAGTTTTTCTGTTTTCTTTTTCCTCTCGTCTCCTCTGGAATAGAGTTAGATATCTTTTAAATACATTTTTTCTTTTATAAAATACATCTTTGATTACATAGCGTTATGATATTCTTGTTAAAAACACATGTATTTTAGGGACTCCTGGCTGGCTCAGTTGGTTGAGTGTCTGCCTTTGGCTCAGGTTGTGATCCCAGGGTTCTGGGATTGAGCCCCACATCCTTGCTCAGCAGGAAGACTGCTTCTTCCTCTGCCTGCCGCTCCTCCGCTTGTGCTTTCTCTCTCTGACCAGTAAGTAAAATCTTTTTAAAAATGCATACATTTAATATTTAATATTTATAATATATTATAATTATTATAATATTAATTATTATATTACTATATATTATAATTACTATAATTATAATTATATTATAATATGTTAAATATTATATAACATAATATTTAATAATAAAAATCAAATTTTTGCTTTCATATCACTTAATTCTATATATTTTTTCTTTTCTTTTTTTTTTCTTAAATGCCTATCTAACTGATCAAGGGCATCTTCAGTCAATGACAAAGGAGAAAAGGGCAGAGTAGAATTTTTAATCTGCTACTTGATGACCTGCAGACTCAGTTTCATGGAGCTGACATTTCCTCTAAGTCTTAGAGAATCGTGCCAGTCTGATTAAACTAAGTGATTGGTAGAGATACCTTTTTCTTCAGACCAACTCAGAAAAGCAACAGTTAAATACAATGGTGCTCTAATGTCAAACTTACTGAACGTATTGGTTGCCTCCCACATTATCTACCTGGGAAAAGGCTACCAGTGCCCATGACAGACAAAAAAACTAGACTAGACTCACTGGATGAGGGATGCTATTATACCCATATTAACTGATATCCTTGGGGAAATGACAGTTGGGACATTTACAACATTCCACATCGAACCATGCAAGGCAAGAAGCTGTCAGAGGGAAAACATTTATTTTATCTGACTCCTTTGCCTATCATGATGGTTCACTACCTCTCTATTATAAAATTTTCAACATTCCCACGCTCACTTCTAAGAATGCCTTTTGGCATTTATACATTACATAAGTTAAAAAAATAATTTAATTTTCAGAGTTGACAGTTTTTATCTCTTTGAATAATAGAAGATACATTGGGATGGTTCAGATACATTGGATAGATGATTTGCTAATCCTTATTAGCAAACACTTGAGTTTAACTTTTAATATATTTATTATACTATTGATCGATTTACCAAAACATTCATATTTCTTTTTTTTTAAAGATTTTATTTATTTATTTGACAGAGAGAGACACAGTGAGAGAGGGAACACAAGCAGAGGGAGTGGGAGAGGGGGAAGCAGGCTTTCCGTGGAGGAGGGAGCCTGATGCGGGGCTCGATCCCAGGACCCTGGGATCATGACCTGAGGTGAAGGCAGAGGCTTAACGACTGAGCCACCCAGGCGCCCAAAAACATTCATATTTCAAGCATAGCATTGGACTAGGCACTTTCCGTTTTAATTTGTATTTCTCTAATGACTAATGATATTGACTATCTTATCATGTAGTTACTTGTCATTTATACATTATCTTTGGTGATGAGTCTGTTCAAATCTTTTACTTACTTTTTTTATTTGGTTGTTTGTTTTCTTAGTATGGAGTTTGGAGACTCTTTATATTCTAGAGACATCATTATTAGATTTTGTAAATATTCTCTCCCGGTCTGCAGCTTCTCTTTTCATTTGTTTAATGTTATCTTTCAAAAAGCAGACTTTCTTCATTTTGAAGCCAAATTTGTCACTTTGTTCTCTTATGGATCATGTTCTTAGTGTAGTATTTAAGAAATTTTGCTAATCCAATGTAATAAAGACCTAATTCTCTCTTTTCTTCTAGAAACTTTATAGATTTAAGCTTAAGTTTTACATTTAGATCTATGATACATCTGATTGAACCACCCAGGTGCCCTGGTCCATTGCATTTTAGAAGGGCATACAAATAAACTAAGGTGTTGGGGTGCCTGGGTGGCTCAGTGGGTTAAGCCTCTGCCTTCAGCTCAGGTCATGATCTCAGGGTCTTGGGATCAAGCCCTGCATAGGGCTCTCTGCTCAGCAGGGAGCCTGCTTCCCCCTCTCCCTCTGCCTGCCTCTCTGCCCTCTGATCTCACTCTCTGTCAAATAAATAAATAAAATCTTAAAAAAAACAAACAAATAAACTAAGGTGCATAAATTCAGTGAAGCAGAAAAAATGCATAGTATGTAAATCACCTTTAAAATGTTTTTCTTTAAAAAAATAAAATGTTTTTAAAAAATTAAAAAATAAAATGTCTTTCTTTGACTAGGAACCATGTTTGCTTGCGTTTTATACCTCCATAAAAAATAATAGAATGAACTTTGTTAATTTACCAAAGTGTCTCTAGGTGAAAGAAATGGTGATTAAAAGTCTTTGGATTTCTGCTTTGAGTGGAAGAGTGAAAAGAGTCTGAACAAATTTCCTCTTGTCAAGCTCCCCAAGTTGTGCTCAAAGACATGCAGCTGCAAATGCAGACAATCCCTCTTCTTGCTTTGTTATCAGGTCAAGCCCCAGAATTTATCAGTGAGTTGAAGAATCCCACTTCAAGGTAGATCTATCAATTAGGACTAGATCCATCTGCATGTCATAGGGACAATGGCTTAAACAAGATCAAAATCTATTTCTCTCTCACATAAAATTCCAGACGTACCAGTTCAAGGGTGTCGTGACTCTGTTCCACAAAGTTTTTTAAAACCCAGGTTCCTTTCAAATCATTGTTCTGTCATAGTAGAATATGATTGTTGCCATCCTGGTCCAAGATAATGGCTAGAGTTTTAGCCATCCTTATCAGGAAGGCAAGTATAGAAGGTGATGAAGAAAAAGAGGAAAGGGCATACACTGAATGATATCTGAAAAGGGATTTCAGAAGCTGACACCAATACTTAACTACTATTTCACTTGACCAAAATTCAACCACAAAGCTGCATTTAAATGGAAGGGAGATTGGAAACTGTAGACTTTTTATGGATAGTAATATATCCAGCTATGGTAAAAGAGAGGAATGGGAACTAGAAAATTAGTAGTCTCTGCTTAGATGAGTATTAACAAGCATTGTTATATCATCCTCTCTAACATGAGATCCGTCTTATTTTTTCTCCACACTTACTTCCTCTGACATAATTCTTATTTTACTAATAATTTGTTTCATAATAATAATTTTTGCTGACCAGAATGTGCACATTATGAGGGCAAGGATTTTTGTTTACCCTTATGAAGTGGATAAGAACAGAACCTGGCATGTGATTGATGTTTAATCAATACTTGAATGAAGAATACAATAAAGTAAACATGGGGCCTTGTAACCAGTCTCTGTCATTGTAATTAGAGTAAAAAACATTAATATTCTCAGAAAAGGCAAACACCTTTAATCTGACAAGACACAAGACATAAGTGGATATGTAATAAAAGAGATCAATGCGGACAGGAAAAATTAGGAGCGATATGAATGCAGTGGGAGTTAAAATGAATCTTGAAGGAATTTAAATTGTGAGGAAAAGAAAAGACTTTCCTGACAGAATAGTAGTGAGGAAAGCATACAGATGCTAGATTTCTTTTCTCCAGGCAGATGTTATCATAAGCAAAGTTGGTTAGATGGGTCTACTGTAGGAGTCAGGAAGGAGAGGAACTTGAGTCAATATTACCTCACATTTGAAGGCTTTTCCCTTGGTAAAGCCCTTTAGTATTGTTTGATCATTTTATTATCATCATAAGGTGATTTAGAAGGTGTTGTTATCACCAATTAATAGAGGAAGATTAAAAACTTAAATTTGATAAATTATTTATGGTCACATAGCTTATTCATTAATTGCTTCATATTAATTCATTCAGGTCCAGAAAAAACCCAAACACTAATCTATTGTGTTTAACTTGTGCTCTTTTGTTCAGATACCAGTGCTAAGGTAAAAATCAAAATATACACAAAGAACCATAAGTTGAATTGGGATATATCAAAATCATTAAAAACTATTTATTTTATATCAACTTCTGTACCTAGACAGTGAGAGCAACATGTTTCATACCTAACACTGAGGTGTGTATAAGAACAAATAAGATCCTACCTCACACTTTATATTTTCTGAATTTTATGGCAAAGAAAATAAACCAATTTCTTACATTTAACTTATGGACTTGAAGTTGCATATGCAAATTATAATAACATTTGCCTTTGTACACTTTATGGGGTTTCAAAGGTCTTCTTCCAAAGAAAACTACATTAAATAAAGATACTGCTTGCTCTTCATCTGTCCTCAATTTTTACTTTTCCTTTGGGATAGTGTTTCTGCTAATTTTTTTCCTTTTACTGAATGGCCAGTAAAGGGAAAGAAAAAAAAACAAAACAAAACTAAGGCTCTTAGTCACTAAGTGTCAAGAAATCAATATGAAGATTTCTTTGGGCAGATTAATGCGAAATGAATTAAAACTGAAGCCTTCTTGATGTGAATGTGTACATGTACACATTCTGCACAATTCAGAGTAGACACAATTCAAATATGAATAGCATTTCTTGTTTTTTCTATTTGAGTCATTGATTGATTGAAGTGGTGAAGAATATTAAAATCACCAGCAAAACTTAGCCGAACAAAGGTTTCACACGTTTAGTAAAAGATATATTATTAATCTCATCACACAGAAGCTATCACTGTTACAACTAACCCTGGAGCTGTAAAATGAGCTGTAAAATAGATTTGATTTTAGAATATTACAAGTTCTGTCATTATGGCTAAGATTAACTATATAGCCAGATAAAGGTCTATTGCTTTTAGTGATACAGCAATGTCGCAGACAGGAAACTGCTTGGTAATTATAGCTGACTTACTAGAAATAAAAGGGCAGAAAAAGGGCACCTTTGAGTAATTATCAGTAATAGAAAGACAAGTGATTGGAGCAAGGTAATAGAGAATAACAGTTTCATAGTGATAGATGATAGAAAGGGTTAAGTCCTAAGTAAGTTAGAGGCTTTAATAGTGGAATAGTTATAATTTATTTTGGTCCAATTGAGTGCTCATCTAGAGCCTTATCTGAGCTGAGGGATTTTTCTCTGGTGCTCTCTACAGATAAAATATTCTGCCTTGATGCTATAATGTGCAAACTTGAAGTTTGCATTGCACTGTAGCTCTTTGAGATTTAGGTCTTCCTCGTTGGTTTTTATTTCATTTACTGAAGGGTGAATATATGTATTCAGCTCTAACAGTAATCAAACCTGTATTTCTTTTCTGGTAGTATTTTCCTCTGTTCAAGCTCTGTTTATAATATTTAAGTGTTAGATGATGCATTAAGCCCTCCAGGCTATTGTATACCATATAAAGCATCATAGGTTGACTTTATTAAATTGCACTTTCAGAACTGAACCAGGAATAGCATCTCTACTCTTGGTCTTCAGCATGCTTCTTAGATTCTCTGTCTATAAAATAATGTCATTAAGTCCACTGGTTTTCTTGGCAAAACTCCAGGTGTGGCATACTTTATTTGGTCCTTTTGCCATGGACAATCTGGGAAGTGATTTTTTTTTTTTTAGATTTTATTTAAATTTAAGTTAGTTAACATATAGTGTATTATTAGTTTCAGGGTTAGAATTTAGTGGTTCATCACTTGCATATAACACCCACTGCTTATTACATCAAGTGCCCTCCTTAATGCCCATCATCTAGTTACCCCATCCCCCCACCCACCTCCCTTCCAGCAACCTTGTTTGTTCCCTCTAGTTCAGAGTATCTTATAGTTTCCCTCCCTCTCTGTTTTGTTTTGTTTTTTCTGTTTTTATCTTATTTTATTTTTCCTTCCCTTACCCTGTTTTGTTTCTTAAATGCCACATATGAGTGAAGTCATATGGTATTTTTCTCTGACTGACTTATTTTGCTTAGCATAGTATCTTCTAGTTCTATCCACATCATTGCAAATGGCAAGATTTCCTTCTTTTTTGATGACTGGGTAATATTCCATTGTATGTATCTACCACATCTTCTTTATCCATTCATCAGTTGATGGATGTCTGGGCTCTTTCCATATTTTGGCTATTGTGGACATTGCTGCTATCAACATTGCGGCACATGTGCCCTTTTGAATCACTATTCTGAAGAAGCAAGAAAAAATTTTAAATTCAATTCAAATAAAGTAGTAAGAAAAGATAAAGATATGAGCAGAATCAATGTAATAGAAAATAAATGTATAATAGAGAGATGTTTTAAAAGCCAAGAATTAATTCTTTTAAAATAATAGTAAATCTGGTGAACTATCAGCAAGACTAATGAAGAAAAACAAAGAAAATAAAAATTGCCTGTATCAGAAATGAAATTCTATGAATAAGATAAAATAAGAGATCAAAATGAAAAGCTTCATGCTAATATATTTGACAATTTAAATGAAAATTGTCCGACTCCTTGAAAAACACAAGTGGTCAAAACCAACACACATAGAAATAGGAAATTTCTATAGTCTCATATCTGTTAAAAATAAATAAATAAATCCTTATTTAAGAATTTATTTATAAAATTACATTTTCTGGTATTTTCTTCCAAATTTTTAAAGAGGACATAATGCCAATTTTATTTAATCTCTTTCAGAGACTAAGGGAAAAAAGAGCATTTCTCAACTCATGAAACTAGCATGGCCTTGATACCAAATCTGACAAAAGCATTACAAAAAAGAAAATTATAAGCTAATATCTCATTATATATGTGAAAATCCTATCTCAGTAACAGCATGTGGAATACAACTATGTAGAAACGATAACAGGGGAGCACTCAAGGTATGTAAATTTGTCTAACATTAAAAAATATAAATCACACCTATTTATTTTTTATAGAACTATAAACCACAATATAAATCACAAACAAAATACTGGAAAATAAATCTATATTCTCGATAGATATAGAAAAGGCATAAATTCAACACTTTTTTATGACACTCTATAATCTAAGAATAGACGAGGTCTTTTTGAATTGATAACAAAATATTATTAACAAAGTATCATCATACTTAAAAGTGAATGATAGTATTCATTTAATAATGAAATATTGAGTATTTTCCCCTTGAGTTGATGATACACATAAGAATATCCTCTATTACCATTCTATTCACTGCTAGTCTAGACATCTTAGCCAGTTCCATAAGACACATAAAAGATACAGATGTAGTGAAAGGAAGGGCCACATGTACCCCAATGTTCATAGCAGCAAAGGCCACAATCTCCAAACTGTGGAAAGAGCCAAGATGCCCTTCAACAGGTGAATGAATAAAGAAGATATGGTCCATATATACAATGGAATATTACGCAGCCATCAGAAAGGTTGAATACCCAACTTTTGTATTAACATGGATGGGACTGGAAGAGATTATGCTTAGTGAAATAAGTCAAGCAGAGAAAGTTAATTATATGGTTTCACTTGCTTGTGGAGCATAAGGAATAACATGGAGGACATTAGGAGAAGGAAAGGAAAAGTGAATTGAGGTAAATCAGAGGGGAAGACAAAGCATGAGAGACTGTGGACTCTGAGAAACAAACTGAGGATTTTGGAGGGGAGAGGGGTGGGGGGATGGGTTAGCCGGTGGTGGGTATTAAGGAAGGCATATATTGCATGGAGCACTGGGTGTGGTGCATAAACAATGAATCTTGGAACACTGAAAAAATAAAATTAAGTTAAAAAAGAAATAAAACTCTCAGAATACTGAATATTTAAAACAAAGGAAATTATTATTATTATTATTATTTGGTTTGATTATATAGGTAGGCAATTTTAAAATAATTTGGTAGTAATCCATCTGATTTAAGAAGTGATTTAAGCAAGGTCACTGTGAATAAAGTCAATTTAAAATATCAGTAGTATTTCTGTATAATGGTATAAAACAATTGAAAAATAAATTGTGAAACTATCACAATAGCATAAAATTATTACAGATTGCTGGTGAGTATTTAAATAGTGCTATTTCAGAGCACAAGTAGTATCTAGTAAAGTTAAATATAATCTTGCTTCACGACTCAGTAATTCCACACCTACATAAAAACCCCAAAGAAATTAGGGCATATATCTACGCAAATAAGAACATTATGTTCATATCACATTTATTAATATAGCTCAAAAATGGAAATAGTCCTGAGTCCATCAACTATAGAATAGTCATTGGAATACTACACAGGAAATTGCTAAGAAACAAAATTACTGCCACATTCAGCAACATGGATTAATCTTAGAGGTGTAAAGATGATCAAAATAAGTCAGGTACAATAGTGTACATACCCTTTTATTTAATTCATTGACATTTAAGAACCAGCAAAACTAATCTATGGTGAACACAAATAGATTCTTAGATTTATTATAAGATTATCTCTGGGGATTCAGACCTGGAAGAGACTCAAGGGAGACATCTATGTGTTAGAACTGTTTTATATCATGGGGCGCCTGGGTGGCGCAGTCCTTAAGCATCTGCGTTCTGCTCGGGTCCTGTTCCCAGGTCCTGTTCCCACAATCCTGGGATCAAGCCCTGTGTCCGGCTCCCTGATCAGCGGGAAGCCTGCTTCTCCCTCTCCCACTCCCCCTGCTTGTGTTCCCTCTCTCGCTGTCTCTGACAAATAAATAAATAAAATCTTAAAAAAAAAAAGAACTGTTTTATATCTTGGTATGAAGCTGGTCGTATAGTATACTTGTAAAACTTCATTTACTTATGCACATTTCTAATTTATATAATTTGCTATATTTTTGGAATCCTGAAATAAACCCATTTTTAAAAGTGACCCACAATAAATATAACAATAAACATGTATATGTTGAATGACCCACCAAGATCAAAATCAAATTACATCTGCACAAATTTTTAGGAATACCAAGGAAGTTGGTAGAAACTCACGTTTTTATTACAGAAACTAACATTCCCCTATATATACTGTAAAGTATAGGGTAATGACAGATGCATTTTGTTGAAATTATGTCAAGAGGACAAATAAAGGTGTAAGTATTATCAGCTAATAAATATAGGATAACATCAAATTCTTACCAATGCAATACAGCCAGAACCAGAGAGTTGGTTTTCACAATTCTAAGTTAATATATATAATATATGTTAATATATAATATATATTATATTATATATAATATAATAAGTTTCACAATTATAAGTTAATAAAGTAACAATAATAAGTTAATAGGATACACTTAGAGAACACAATTGAATCAATTTAAAAGTCCTAAGAAAAATTTGGTAAGGTAATAAAATATAAGAAACTATTTTTCTTATAAGAAAGTAACTATATAAATATATATGCACTTTAAAAATATTTTATATTTATTAATTCAAACATAATATGAAAAACATAGGATTAATGTGAAATAACCCTCAAATTATGAGAATAATCTAGAAAAAGGAATATATAAAATTATGGGAACGCTATGATCTTTCTCCTGAAAGATGTAAAAATACAAGTTGATTTGATGGGAAGATTTCTTATTTTCTGGAATAGAAAGAGTTAAGATATTCTTTTTTTTCTTATATTTTGCTTCTTTCTGATTATGACTCCATTGAAAAATTTAAAACCTAATAAAAATTTAGATCATAAAGTTTTGTGAAATAAAACTATATTCTCCTTTCATATAATATTATGAGCAATCTTCTATATTAATAAATGTTCAGAGAACATTTTTAGTAACCAAAAATTACATTTAGTGGATCATTAATAATTCACTTAATCATTTTATTAATTTGTACATTATTTTAGGAAAAGTCTTTATAAATGGAAGAATGGGAATAAAGGAAAATATATCCATTCTTCTCATAATTGATTCTTAGATTTAATATAATCCCAACCAGAATCCCAGTAGGACAAAGGGTTGTAAATAATATTTATAAGCTCATGCAAAAAAGGAAAAAAATAGAAAATATTGAGAAATGAAAGAAGAATAATGGAAAAGGATTTGCCCTTTTGTGTTAAGAATTACTGAAAAGAAGTATTTTTAACTGAAAGAAGAAATGCACAAGTTCTATATACAGATGAATAGCTAGAAAGACATTTCTGTCAAAAAAATAAAACAAAACTTTTAGCAAGCCTATAAGTTTCTTTAAGTAGGTGAAATATTTACAATGTATGAACACATAAATGTGTAGATGTAAGCATAGATGTATAGATATAAATATTTATACAAAGACCTCTAACAAGCACATTAACAACAACAAAAAAGAACTCTTGAAAAATCACAAGCTATGAAAAGTCATTCTTACAAGAACGAATCAAGATGGTTAATAAAGACATTAAAAAATCATCAAGGAACAAATTCAAATGGCCAGAAACATTTGGAAAACATACAAAATTTCTGGAAATGAGGGAAAGATAGTTACTTATTTTTTTAAAGATTTATTTATTTATTTTAGAGAGAGAGAGAGAGCAGGAAGGAGAAGTAGAGAAAGTGGGAGAGAAAATCTCAACAGACTCTACTCCAAGCTTGGAGCCCGATGAGGGGGTGAATCTCACAATCATGAGATCAGGGCCCTGAGATCAAGACCCTAAGATCATGACCTGAGCTGAAACCATGAATCATCACTTAACTAACTATGCCACCCAGGCACCCCAAAGAGGGGCAGATAATTTAAGGACAAGACTGTACTTTACACTCATCAGTTTGGGGGGAAAAAAAAAAAAAAAATATATATATATATATATATATATATATATATCCATTGCCAGTGGAAATGCAGGGATAAGGTTACTCTTGTACAAGACTGATGGCTAAGTTAATTTTTACACTACCATTTTTTTTAGAAGCAAAATGTTAATAGTGAACGCCTGGGAATAAAGGAGTAGTAGAATAAACAGTAGTGTACTCATACTATAGGCTACCATGTAAACATTCAAGGATCTTTAAAATGCACACCAGTTCATCAGTTCACCTGAACAGTGGAACAAATTACCTACAAAAATATCCGTTCAACGGTTTAAAAAAATTATTATTAATATTATTTAATTTAAATTCAATTAGCCAACATATAGTACATCATTAGTTTTTGGGATAGTGTTCAATGATTCATTAGTTGTGTATTTAAAAACAGCAGCTATAATGCTCACTTGTTCTGCCTTGAAATTGTAAATATGTTTAAATTTTTCAAAGTGCTCCAAGCCCTTGGTGAATTCTTCAATTCTTTGCTGTAAATGGGGACTTTCCTTCTTATCTATAAGCAGTGGAGAATAACACCAACAGATGCCAAGACAAATATCCTTTAAAATTTCTGAAGAAAATATACTTGAAATGTGTTTCAATGTGATTTTATGCAGTCAATGAACTTAACTTTCTTGGTATCTCTTGTCTGATTATCTACCTAAAATCTATTTATGGTTAATCTATCTATCTATCATCTATCTATCTATCATCTTTCTATCTGCACAAGACGAAGCAAGGATGAGAACTCAGAGATTATCTTCACTTTGTTTATTAAGCCACATAAATGACATCATAAGCTTCTATTCACCCTGTAGCCTACTAAAGCGTAGATAATCTTTGAGTTCTCGACTTTGTTTCATCTTTTGCTGCCCATACGACTTTTAGCAAAGCCTCCACTTTAGCAGAGTAAAGGCTTGAAGACACTGGGCATGTTGGATTAAGAGGGCAGGGTGGGGTTGGGGAGTGGAGAACTGGGGAGAATTCACACAAAGTTTATTAATAGTTCCTTTTGAGTGGCGACACCAAAAATGATTTTAACTTCATCTTTATTGGGCAAGGATCATTCATCAATGCCCTTATCACACAGCAATAATTGGGAATATTTTCAATAGTAATACTGGCAACAAGAAAGCCACGTCCTGAAGACCTAAGCATTTTGGGAACGGGGAATCAATTAAAATTAAGAAAAAAAAAAATAGATGGCTCTAAGTGTTCTAGCTGTGAAAATAGTCTGGTCAACAGGCCTAACTCTACTCTTTCCTCCTTCTCTTTCATCACTGAGATATGCTGACAAGAGAAATCCCATTGTCCACTTAAGTAATTTTTGCTTATGTACACTTGTTCCTTAGTGCTCTGGATAGAACACAGCGGTTTAGCAACATACAACTTGAAGCCTAATAAAGCATGGGAGATCCCAAAAGAAAATGCTTCTCTGAGTCATTTTATTCCTGACATAGTTATTGGTTTAATCACACATTTCTCTTTGTTTTCAATAGAGAAGTGATGTTAACGATTTAAATGTGTGGTTACATTCATGGTTCGGAAACTGTCACATTGTTTACGATTTCGGACATGAGTTCTGAGTCTCATTTTGACTTGGAGTTCCAGAGATCATTTTCATTTTTGTTAATATGGACGACTTTGCAATGAGTATGCATGAGATTTTTCATTAAGGCACTCTTTTGTTCACAGTTTTGTATCACTTTAACGTCTTTGTCCTAGTACTGTATGAAGAGCCTCGCTGCAGAGATGAAGAGAAAACTCTGAGGCACATGGCTTTGGTAGTAATTAAATGGCAGCACATTTCAAAGCTATGGATATTTAATGTCACCAAAGTATCGGTTTCACATTTGGTTCAATACTGTGTGTGGGAATTAAATGCAGAACAGTGTGTGTGTTATCACTGCTTAATCATGTAAATGGTATTCACATGTTAGGCCTCTGTTCTTAATTGAATTTTTGCTTCTTTATTTAGAAACAAAGATTTCTTGATAAGGTTAAATTGGTTTTAAGCAGAAGCATATTCTTAAGAAATTAATTTTCATATTTTCTCACTGGTACTCAGTTGTAAGTGAATGTCACAGCGTGTGGGATAACAATACTTCACATTTTATCTTTATTCTAGAGGTACAGCACAAAGCTGATGAGCAAAGCTTAAGCTGGAAAAATATCTATGGCAGCAATGTGCTTTCATTTTGATTTTTTGATCATGAAATGGCCTATGAACACCTAGAATTAATACAAGTGGACATTTAAAAAAATTCCTTAGGTATTAACTTCAGACGTACCTCATATATCTAAGTTACAGAAGACATTTAGACACTTAGGTCTTTTAGGCAGCAATAGATTTAGTTCATTTGCATCTAAGAGAAATTTCTTCTAACTTGCTAAAATTTTCTGTTACAGAACTTACTTTAAGGCAAGTGGTGAAAAACTTTCTGTTCTTGAAATTCCTGGTTTTGCTTCTTAATCCACATCAGTGAATTGTAAAGACTTTCTCAATTGGACTTCTGAAACTCTTTTAGTATGAAAATTATGAAATTTTTATAATATGAAATTTTTAAGAAGGAGCTAGTCCATTGCTAAATTATTATTATTATTACTATTATTATTTATTTAAATTTAATTAGCCAACAGATAGTACATCATTAGTTTTTTGGTGTAGCTAGTCCATTGCTAAATTATTATTATTATTACTATTATTATTATTTATTTAAATTTAATTAGCCAACAGATAGTACATCATTAGTTTTTTGGTGTAGCTAGTCCATTGCTAAATTAAACATGGATGTTTACATATTAATAACATGTATATAAAACAGTTGTTTTGAATTTCAGTTGAGTTTATTTGTAACAAAAAATAAAACATTTAAAACATTTGCATAGTTTTACTTCCAAAATTAAGGCATTCTTTTTATTACGATTATTACTGTTCACTGATTTATCATAGCAGTAAACTCTTGCTAATAATAAAGTATTAATTTAAACTTAGGAAAGTTACAATTAAATTTAGGAAGTTATTTGTCACTCTTTCATCTCATCGAGTGAGTAAACAGAATGAATTTATCATCCACCAAATCCAATTTGCATTGTAATAATATAGTCATTATCCTACACCAAGAGATGCTGGAGAAAAATATTGAGAATGACTGGCTGAATATTTTACAGGAGTCAGGGTTTTAAGGATTTCTGAATTCAAATCCCAAGTCTTATAACTGATCATACAGTTATTAGCTAAACATTACTTATTCTCTGCAAAAGTGAAAGCTGAAAAATACTAAGTATAGAATTAAATGGATCGTACCAAACCCATTTTGAGATAAATCTACTTGATAGGTGTCTGAGAAACTATAACCCATTTAGGACTCACTTCTTTTAATATATTCATTTGGATGAAAACATGTATCATCCAAGATTTCTGATCCAGGAGGCGTTCTCATCCACTGCATCTTTGACCTATATTAATTTCTTGCTTATAAATCTACTTTCTCTGCTGGGCTGAGAGCTTTTTGTAAGCAGTGACTTTCTCAAACATTTTTGCACTATAAACCTTATTTTATAGTACTTCATAATAATAAGTGCTCAATAACTGCTCCTTGGCTTGTATACATAATGGCTTGACCATTCTTCAATGACTTTAAACTCCTAGGCACAGGAATTTTAAAGTCCCTTTACAGCTTCAGGACCTTTCCAAGAAACAACCACAGGAGCAATAACAACCAAACCAAACCAAATGAAACCAGACCATCTGTATTCTATTACCCTTTATTCTCAGAAAAGTGGCTGGCTGCCTCATATGTCCATAATAAAAAAAAAGTGGGGGGAGGGGATCTTTGCTGGTTCTTTATAGAATTATAAAGTTCTCCTTCTAGGTAACCTGAAGGAGATGTTGGTAGAAAGATTAGGGGTGTGTGTGTGTGTGTGTGTGTGTGTGTGTGTTAAGCCACATTAAATTGACAGGAATTTGGAGATATTTAGGAGGAGGCATTGAGTTCAACAAGTCTAGTACACAGGAGAGAGGACTGGGATGGACATTTAGATTTGGGTATTCTGTGAGCTTTAAACATGCTTTATTTAAACTTTAAAATATGATGTGTTTTAGTAGATGAATCTTGCTTAGAATATGCAGTTACTATAACTATTGCATTTATATGCTTCACTCCAGGATAGAAATATTGATAATATAGCTATTTCCTCAGGGATGAACATATTATTTAAGGAGTACATACCTAAATATAGTCATCTGCGCTAGTCATTTCTCATGAATTCCTATTACTTATTATACCGAATATAATAAGTTTTTCTTAGATGAAACCTCATGCAAAGTTTAAGTCCCCAAAAGTATAAGTGCATAATTCTTCACCAAAGAAAGCAAACATTATTGGACAAAATCCATGTGTCCTTTAGTTTTAGAGATATGTAAGTTATTGTTTACGTGCAGAATAGGCAACAAAATAAGAAAAACACCTCTTGAAAAGCTCAGCAGAATCCCTGCCTACACAGGTGAAAAAGCATATCTTTACCACACCTTGGCGCTCCTATTACTTGAATTTAAAAGCCTGCCACCCGCATGTTCCTCTTTTTTATTAGGTTTTTTTTTTTCTGATTCCAGTATAGTTAACATGCAGTGTTACATCAGTACCAGGTATACAATATAGTGATTCAACAATTCTATACATCACCGAGTTCTCATCATGGTAAGTGGACACATAAGCCCCATACCCTATTTCACCCATCGCCAACCCACCTCTCCTCTGGTAACCATTAGTTTTTCTCTATAGTTATGAGTCTGTTTCTTGGTTTTTCTCTCTCTCTCGCTCACCTCTCTCTCTCTGTTTTTCCTTTGCTCATTTGTTTTGTTTCTTAAATTCTGCATGAGTGAAATCATATGAGATTTGTCTTTCTCTGACTGACTTATCTCACTTAGCATCGTATGCTCTAGCTTCATCCATGTTGTTGCAAATGGCAAGATTTCATTCCTTTTATGGCTGAATAATATTCTATTGTATGTAAATACCACATCTTCTATATACATTCAAGTATTGATGGACACTTGGGCTGCTTCCATAATTTGGCTACTATACATACTGCTATAAACATAGGAGTGCATGCATAAGAGTATATTGTACTTTGGGCATAAATACTCAGAAGTGCAAATATCCCGGATCATAGTTCTATTTTTAACTTTTTGAGAAACTTCCATAATGTTTTCCAGAGTGGCTGCACCAGTTTGCATTCCCACCAATAGTATACGAGAGTTCCTTTTTCTCCACATCCTTGCCAACACTTTTTGTTTCTTGTGGCTTTGATTTTAGCCATTCTGGCAGGTATAAGTAGATATCTTAGCTTAGTTTTGATTTGCATTTCCCTGATTATGAGTGATCTTGATTAATTTTTTCATGTGTTTGTTGGCCATCTGGATGTCTTCCTTGGAGAAATCCACATGTCTGTTCATGTTTTCTGCCCATTTTTAATTGGATTATTTGTTTTTGGGTATTGAGTTTTATAAGTACTTTATATATTTCGGATACTAACTCTTTATCACATATGTCATTGGTAAATATCTTTTCCCATTTAGTATGTTGTATTTTCTTTTTGTTGGTGGTTTCCTTCGCTGCCACGTGTTCCTCTTAGGTCCTAGATTTATCATTTTAGGCACCTCCACATCCAAACCTGTGAGAGTGTGGTCAAAATGCTAAGGCTTCCCATTCCAATAGTCAGTATGGTAGAGTTATTACTTTAAAATGTATTGATGCACTAGAGCAGATGTACATTTACATACGCAATGTATGCTTATTCAGAAAATTGTTTCATACAAGAAGACAGGGTTAGTATTTCAATAGTTCAGGAAAAGAGGAACTATCAGATCCTTCGTATTCATTTCAAGGGTGTAAAGTGTAAAAAATCACCTGACTCGAAGAATTTTTCTGTGGAGGAAATGATGAGCTTTAAAATTGGAAAAACCATTACCTTTGTTGTAGGCATTAGGTCAAAGGAAGTGGAGTTACAAGAGTCTCCTCTGAAGTATGTAATGATTCATTTATTAAGTTATTAACAATGCTGTTAAACATGAGTTAACAATATAACCTGGCTTGTCACTTAATAATTGCAAACATTTTTAATGATTGATTGATTGATTGATCGATGATTCCTTTGTTCTAGAAATCAGCTGAGACACTGAACTTGTCACATATAAACTCTGCATGAGAACACGTTGATCTATCTCTTTAAGATATTGGACTATTTAAAAAAAAAGATATTGGACTATTTTTATTTTAAGGGATAATAATACCTTGCAGGTTTATTATGACAATTAAATAAGAGAAGAAGTGTAAAATACCTAGCCTAGAATCTGGGATATAATCTGTTAAAATGGGTAGTTCTTATGCACTGATAATAAAGGCAATGATACATTCAGTAACAAATTCTTGTATCCTGCTCTCATAAAAATCAATTTTTTGCTCAGTGCTTACATATATATATATGTAAATTATATATATGTAAATTATATATATTGTATATATATATATTGTATATATATACAATTGTGTGAGGATTTTTTATATATTTTTTTATATATTGTATATATATATATATATATACAATTGTGTGAGGAGTATCTTAATGGTGTTTTTATATATATATATATATATATATATAAAAACACCATTAAGATACTCCTCACACAAACTAAAGAAAGTCAGTATCTCATTTGAATGTAGTTGTATAATTATGCAGTTGTATTCAATGAGTCAAGAACTTTTGCAAGAAACTATGACACTGGAAAGGATTTTGTAATCCTTGGGTTAGAAATTAATGATTAATAAGATCAATGTGAACATTTTATCATAGGGGAAATTTCTTACTTTAGTCTACTATAAAGGGAAGAAAAAACAAATAAAACTTTAGGTACACAGATTCATATGACATTTACAGAAGAAAGGGGGACAGGCCCTGACCACAAAGCCAGAAATAGATAGCATGTTATGTCCGCTGGAACTGAACAAACAGTCCTTTTCCATTGCTCTCAAAACAAGGAAAAGGTTCCTGTTAGGAAACTAGCACTCTATTACTGACCAGGTGGACCTTGTCCTTATAAACAAAACTTATTATAGAATCTTGCAGTCAGTGAGAGCTTATATCTAAATAGATCTCTGACCTGCTGAGGAGACTAAACAGCATACAAAACAGCATTGAGATGAAAGAATTTCAAAATGTTCACATCACAAAGAATGCTAAACCTTCTAAATGGCTCCATTTAATTATTTATGTCAAAGGGATATGATGGCTGTTTTAGAATCAAGGACTTATTTCAACCTTTACCAAAAGCCTTCTCTGTTCAGTGGGAATAGACAGAGCCCCTGTCATCTGGAATCTCATAGATTTATACCAGGGAGCTGATGGAGAACTAGGCAGAAAACTGATAGAGAATTCGGACTTTCTCACTCACAAACAAGAAACATGAATACCAGGGAGGGCATCCCACAGTTAATTACTGGGAGATCCAACTCTAATTCTCCAATATATGAATTCCATGAACACCAAGAATGTCCCAAAAATATTTTCAGTGCTATATATGAATGTTACTGCCTTTGAGTCAAAAGTACTCTTGGGCCCTTGCTGGGTCTGTCTTAGGTTTAAAAAGATGTCAACCATAATTTTTTTTTAAAATAAGTTAAAAATAAAAACAAATCTCCAGGAAATTAAAGAGTGAATTCTTAAGTGGCAATTTTCTCTCAGTATCCACAGGGTTTGTTAATGTTCACAGGCAAATAATTCCACCACAGAGTGGAGATTCCTGAGCTCATTCTCACATGCTGGTAATCTGGAACTCTCTCCTTTCCCTCAATAGGTTTGGGGAAATGCACATATTGTGCCATTAAAATTATCACTGTTTTATAATTTACAAGTATTTAGTATGTGCTAATTATGACAATGGACCCTATTCCTCATTTGTTGAAGAAAATAAGGAATATTATTGAATTGCTATAATACACAGGTAAAAAACTCAAATTCTGACAGACATTTCATCCCCTTTCTTCTGCTGTTTTAACGGCAAACCAAGACTTTACACAAGTAATTTTTAGAAGTGATTCACCCATTTCTCTAGGGACCCATTTCTCTAGAGCTGGTGACTTCTGTCAAATAATGAGCATACTAATTTCATATCCTTTATTGTTTCATTTATTATGAGCATGTATCTGAAGAGAAGAGAAAGCTGTTAAAATATTAGTAAAAGCTGATAAAGTGTTATGTTATTTTAAGTTTCCTCATAAATGCTATTATTAACCATTTAGCAGCAATTTCATAATAATGTATCCTCGTGCATCCACAATGACTGAATTTGTTTGTCAGGTCAATAAATATGACCTTCTAAAAATGTTTACTTTCATTTTTGCTATCTATATGTTTCAATTTTTGTTTATTACCTAGTGCGGATGAATGAATAATGTTTTTCTAAGTATGTAAAGGAATTTATGCCAAAGCTAGCAATGATCTCTGCAGAACAAAACAGTGATATAGGTTTAATAGTGAGGGGCAATATGGAAAAATTGTGACCAGATTTTTGTTGCCCTAAAATACAACAAGGAGCATACACCTGTTCTAGCACCCATATTTTAATGGCTTGGGACCTTTGAAATCTGTTACATTTACCATATGTGAAAATCAGGTTAGTTTTAATCATGGAGATATGTGTGCAGAAGATGGGGGGGAAGATGGTTAGAAAAATAGTAAAATCAGGTTATCAATGGATTTTACATATTCCTCCTCAAAATGAGAAAGGTAAGGCAATTTGTGACATTAAACTGAATATGGGCAAAAATTGAAGTGTCCATCAATGGATGAATAGAAAAGGATGTATTTGCATACATATAAACATATATATGCTTATATAAAGAATACATATATATGTGTGTGTGTGTGTATTATTCAGCCATGAGAAAAAAGGAAATCATACATTTGCAACATGGATGTACCTTGAGAGCATGATGCTAAGTGAAATAAGTAAGAAAAAGATAAATATTTTGTATTATTTATATGTGGAATCTAAAAAAGCAGAAACAGAGACTAGAATGGTGGTTACCAATGGCTAGGAGGTGGGGAAACAGGGAGATGCTGGTCAAAGAGTATAAACCAAGTTTCTTCACACTATAGTGATGTGCTTGGCCTGTGCTTTGGTCGGTCATTTGTTAAATATTTATAGTAACATGTCTGACTATAGAGATCTTTTTTTATGTGTGCTTTGGTTAAATCACATTTATTTCTGCATCATTATGTTTGAATCTTGTGTAAACTTATTAATTATTATGTACACTTATTAATTAAACAATATGAGTATCATTGACTAAGTATAACATAATTATTGCTGAGTCAAATACCTCTTAATCATCCAACTTATTATTATTATTGCAAATATCTAAGTGATAAATTTAATTCTCAATCTTTTTTGAGTGCTTGGATGTGTTATTTTAAGCACTTTTTATGTATTATTTTACCTTCAAGCAACCCTATGAAAAAGGTGTGATTATTATTCTCATTTCACATATAAGAATAAAAGAGACACAAAGATGTGAGTCACCATCTTGGAGTTCACACAACTGTAATTAGTCATAGAGCCAGAATTCAAAATCAGGTACTTTTACTCTTATTCTAATACTATATACTCATTGTGTAAAATTATCCCTCATTTGGCTGTAATTGTATTTTATGGCTTTATAGCTAGAATTTGGCAAATCAGACTAATTACCTTGGGAATAGTTCTTCATTTCTTCCTCACTAAATCATCAAAAAGAACAAATGATTAGTTCTGCTTCTCCCATCCTCATTTATGCAGGACCTGTAAATATTTCCACTTCCACGTTTCCAAATAAAATATTTGAGCAAATAGAGTAATGTGTCCCTGTGTAGGCCTATTTGAATTGATCTCAAACCTTAATAAATATCAAGATGCATATAAAAATGTGTCTAGAGAAAAGAGTTAAGATTTAACATACTATCATGCAAGTAGCAAAGTACAGAACTCAGGTAGACACGTTCATGGCTTTTTCAATAGTATAAAATACCTTACTTTATATATGATCATGCATTCAGTAGGGACTCAGCAAACTGAATGTGGCCCACTAAATGTTTCAAATAACTTACTAATCCTATATTTGTAAACAGCATCTTCTCTCCTACAACTTCTTTCTTCAGTATTCCTTAACTATGAGAATGGCCTTATGCCAAAAATATAGTGGCATTCTTGACATCCTTCTCCTTTACTGCATACCACAGAAAATTATTGGCCCTGGGCTCATCCAAATAGAAGGCTCACATTTGATCAGCCTGTTTGAATTCCAGTAAAGAAAAAATATTTATCATACATGGAGATCTTCTTGGGTTCTACCCAACAAGAAGAAAGTGATTATGATTATCCGTGGTGATATAAGTTAAATTGAGAATGAAATGTTTTAATTTATAAAATAGTTGGTTACTTGCCTCAAAGATTTCTATAATTACACATCACTATTTTTGCCTGTATGTGTATGTGTTTATGTATGTAAATACCTCCCTAATCAAAATTGGAAAAAAAAAATAGCTGCAATCATTTAAAAGTTACTGGAGAGGCATTGAGGGAATAATGGAATTACAATCAACATATGTGATCTAAATGAGCAGGTGTCTTTTATGAGAGGAATCGTGCAAAATCCAAACACATCACAATGGCATAAAATATAGTCATACAAAACTTGTTCACATAATCTTTTTTTATATAAAATTTTAAAAGTCTCAGTTATTCTAGTATACATTTATTTGAATTTTCTGATGCTGTTAGTCAGCCTTGGAAGAAAAATATATTATGATATCTCCATTTATTCACAGACTATTAGAAACATTTGCGTTTATCTTGAGGTTATCTGTAACAAAAGTTAATAATGCCAGTGTTCATAAAAAGAAGCAAATAAAGAAGCATAAACAGAAGTTTTAAATAAATGCTTAAAAGTATCTGGATACATTGTTTCACGGCTTAGATCTAGATATTGTTTAAGATTATATTTAAGTCCTTTTTCTTTATTTTATTAACATCTAATGTATTATTTGCTTCAGGGGTACAGGTATGTGAATCATCAGTCTTACACAATTCACAGCACTCACCATAGCACATACCCTCCCCAATGTCCATAACTCAGCCACCCTATTCCTGCCCCCCCCATCCTCCAGCAACCCTCAGTTTGTTTCCTGAGATTAAGATACTTTTATGATTTGTCTCCCTCCCCGGTCCCATCTTGTTTCATTTCTTCCTCCCTTCCCCTCATGACCCCCACTGCCTCTCAAATTCCTCATATCAGAGAGATCATATGATAATTGTCTTTCTCTGATTGACTTATTTCACTCAGCATAATACCCTCTAGTTCCATCCACATCATTGCAAATGGCAAGATTTCAGTTTTTGGTGGCTGCGTAGTATTCCATTATATATATAATGATATGTATATATATATATATATATCACATCTTCTTTATCCCGTTCATCTGTTGATGTATACATATAGGTTTTTTCCATAGTTTGGCTATGGTGGACATTGCTGCTATAAACATTTGGGGGCACGTGCCCCTTTGGACCATTACATTTGTATCTTTAGGGTAAATACCCAGTAGTGCGATTGCTGGGTTGTAGGGTAGCTTTATTTTCAACTTTTTGAGGAACCTCCATACTGTTTTCCAGAGTGGCTGCACCAGCTTGCATTCCCACCAACATTATAGGAGGGTTCCCCTTTCCATGGATCCTTGCCAACATCTGTCGTTTCCTGATAAGTCTTTTTTTCTATATATTTTCTGTAGCTTCTTTTTTCTCCTTTTTTCTTTCCTATTCTATGCTCTCCCCCCCCTCCTTTTTTTTTCTTCTCTCCTTCTCTTTTTCCAGAAAATCGGTGCTGGAATGATTATGATACAGGAGATCTCCTGGGCCTACCACCTTTAACATGCAAAGGGGCAAAAAAGAAAAGGAAAAACTTTCATTTCAAACAACCGTGTATACTGAACACATTTTTGGTATGAAATCTCAGGCTGGGAAAACAGAAATCTTTGTTACACAAAATACAATGAGTTTATTATACTATTTCTGGTGTGCCAAAATCCAGCAGGATGACAATGATATACCCCAATTATAAAGTGTGCAGGAAAAAACTATTGCCCTGGGAGTGCTGGTTTGTTATGCTTTGTCAACATATGGCAAGTGAAGATCTTCACTGTCCCTTATCTTACCTCATCTCGACCAGTTCCATAATTTGGAGACTTCCATTTGCAATTCTCCAAGTTAGGCAGGACCTTTGGATGAAAGAGACAACTCTAACTTAGAGATATAATTTATTGGCAGGATATTATGTAGTCTTACATAATTGTTGATGATATAGGGGTGTAGCTGAGAGACTTAGAGGACATTGGGACTCTCTTTCTTTCTATTTTTTTATTCCTTCTTTTTTTCTGGATTTTCTATTTCTTTTTCATACCATAGACTAGATTCCTCCAAAGAGGCTAGACCAATGCCATCAACAATATGGATATATTTGGGGATTGTCTACTTGAGAGGGCCTGAATATTGCTTTAGATAGTTCCAGTTCAAACATTATATTTTCTATTTCTATTTTCTATTTCTATTTTCTAACTTGAGTCAGGTGACCATCACATGACCAATCAAACGCAGTACACAGAAAAGAATCTCAGAATTCCCTGTCTATGCCTCAGGGCCATTGCAGAGAAAGAGAAATTGCTGGGAGCAGGAACTACGCTATTGAGACTCTACTATGTTCCTTGTCCTCAGTTTCTTAATTATGATTCCATTCTTAGTTTACTGGGCTATTTATTTAACAAATTTTTTGAGATGATTATGTGTTAGTGTATTTTGTGAATTTTTGAATATTTTCAAATGTCCTCCAATTACTCTGCACAAATAGTTTCGCTTGCTACTCTGAAAGTTCTAGTAAGTTTACACTACAGGAATTTGTGCATATTTCTCACACAAGATTTAACTGAGCTTTTTCCTCAATACCACCTTTTCTTGCAGAAATTAGGGTTTCTTACATGGTAATGGTATATTTTCCACTTTTTAGAGCCAATATAAGAATTTTCTTTGAAGATTTCTTTGAAATTTCTTTGAAAATAAATCTTTTTTTCATTTTTCTTTTTTTTTTAAACACTGGAGGGTATGCATGCAGTCCCCCAACCACAAATTATACAGTTGGGTTTCCCACATTTGGGGAAATTTCAGGGGTCAGCACACCCGCAGTGCAATTGACAAGAAAATCTTATATTTCTGAGTCCATTCAGTAGAAATACACATCAATGGGGTGATAAATATAAGTATTTATGGGTGTCTGGCTAGCTCAGATGGTTAAGCGTCTGCGTTTGGCTCAGGTCATGATCCCGGGGTCCTGCGATTGAGCTCTGCTTTGGGCTTCCTGCTCAGGGAGCCTGCTTCTCCCTTTCCTCCCTGCTCTTGAGCTCTCTCTCACTATCTCTGTCTCTCTCTCTCTCAAATAAATAAATAAAATCTTTATATGGATATATACATATATATGTGTGTGTGTATTTAAATCATCCTCTATAATAGGTGACTTTGTTATGAATAGAATACAGTAATGGGATTCTGGAATTTTTGCCTAAATTAAGTTTTTTATTGAATTCTTTTTACTGACTTACATTTATATTAAAATACTTATGTTTGGTCTTATTAATATCATTTTGATATATAATTTCTGACTTTTGTTTTCCTCCTGTATTTCCTCTTCATCTTCTATATTTTAATACTTGAATTCTGTTTATACTATTGAATTTGGTTCTGTTTCACAACAGTTATCTGGGAGCTATTCATTCTTTTTTCTCTGGGTGTATTTTTTTAAGTTAAAAAATGTGTGCGTGTGTGTGTGTTATTCAAGTAATGACTAACAAAAAAACAGAACCTAGCATAATCAGGAGTTATAAGTCACTTTCAGTCAAAGTTAGCAGTTGGAGTTCTTTGGGTAAAACTGCTGGAACCATAATCCAAACAAGCCTGACTAGAATAGCCAAAGCAATCTTGAAAAAGAAAAACAAAGCTTAAGGCATCACAATTACAGATTCCGAGCTATCTTATAAAGCTGTACTCATTAAGACAGTATGATATAGGCACAAAAACAGGCACATAGATCAATGGAACAGAATAGAAAGCCCAGACATGGACTTACAACTACATGGTCAACTAATTTTTGTCAGAGCAGGAAAGACTCTCCGATGGAAAAAAGACAGACTCTTCAACAAATGGTGTTGGGAAAACTGGACAGCAACATGCAGAGGAATGAAACAGGACCACTTTCTTATATCATACACAAAAATAAATTCAAAATGGATGAAAGGCCTAAATGTGAGACAGGAATCCATCAAAATCCTAGAAGAGAACACAGACAGCAACCTCTTTGACCTTGGCCACAGCAACTTTTTGCTAGACACGTCTCTGGAGGCAAGGAAAACAAAAGCAAAAATGAACTATTGGGACTTCTTCAAAATAAAAAGCTTCTGCACAGCACAGGAAACAATCAACAAATCTAAAATGCAACCTATAGAATGGGAAAAGATATTTGCCAATGGCGTACCTGATAAAGGGTTAGTATTCAAAATCTATAAAGAACTTATCAAACTCAACACCCCCAAAAACAAATAATCCAATTAAGAAATGGCCAGAAGATATGAATAGATATTTTTCCAAAGAAGACCTACAGATGGCCAACAGATATATGAAAAGATGCTCAACATCACTCATCATCAAAGAAATACAATTCAAAACCATGATGAGATATCACCTCACTCCTGTCAGAATGGCTAAAATTAACAACACAGGAACAACAGATGTTGGTGAGGATGTAAAGAAAAGGGAACCCTCTTACACTGTTGGTGGGAATGTAAGCATGTACAGACAATCTGGAAAAAGGTATGGAGGTTCCTGAAAAAATAAAAAATAGAACTACCCTACAATCTAGCAATTGCACTAGGTGTTTACCCAAAGGATACAAAAATACTGATTCGAAAGGTCATATGCACCCTGATATTTATAGTAGCACTATCAACAATAGCCAAATTATGGAAGCAGCCCAAATGTCCATTGACTGATGAGTAGATAAAGAAGAGGTGGTGTGTGTGTATATATATATATATATATATATATATATATATATATAATGGAATATTACTCAGAGTGTATTATACTAAGTGAAGCAAGTCAGTCAGAGAAAGACTAATACCATATGATTTCACTAATATGTGGAATTTAAGAAACAAAATAGATGAATGTAGAGAAATGGCAAAAAAAGAAGAGAGGGAAGCATACGATAAGACTCTTAACTATAGAGAACAAACGGAGGGTTGATGGAGGAAAGTGGGTGGGGGGATGGGCTAAATAGGTGATGGGCATTAAGGAGGGTACTTGTGGTGTTGAGCACTGGGTGTTTTTGTAAATGAAGAATCACTAAATTCTACTCCTGAAATCAATATTACACTACATGTTAACTAGAATCAAAATAAAAATTTGGGGGGAAAGAAAAGAAAACAAACCTGGCCAAGCAAAAACAAAAACAAAAATGAACAACAACAACAACAAAAAACCCTTAATTTCTTCACATTACTAAACTTTGTAAAAGATTGAAAAAAACTAGGTTAAAAATAATTGTAGCCAGGGACCAAACACTGTGAGAATCCTTTTTTTGTTTGTTTGTTTGTTTCTTCTCCTTTTTAAACCCTGGCTTATTTTGTTCATGCTAGCAATTCCTGTATGTTTGCAATTGAGATTTTTTAAGTAGCTGTGATTCTAATCCTTATGGTGTCCTGCCTATTAAAAAAGAATCTTATCCATCATATTTAGAAAAAAAAATATTAGGGAATTATTTTGTTTGGCCCAGACTAGGTCATGCACCATCCTAGTGACTAGGGACTTTAGTTTACTAGAATTGCAAGGCTGCACCATAAATCACAGAACATTTACACAAAACAAGAGGAGGGCTATTCCGTATAGAAAAGATGATAAATGCCCACCAGCTTTCCCACAATCACATAGCTGATAGCCATAGAATATGATTTGGACATGGTAATTATGACTATAAATTCTATAATCTTTCAAAAACAAATTGGCCACCCTCAAAATTCTGAACTTTTCATACACATTTTGCTGTGCATAGATAACTTATATGCTCATTTTCCACTACATCTAGAATTTAAACTGCTTGAGGGCCAGGTATATGCTTAATTTTTCTTAAAACTCTCCTGGTATATAACAAAATAATTTGTACTGAGAGTCAGAGTGCATATTTGGAGTTGGCTTGTAGCCCAATTGTAAAAATGTTTCTTCGGTGTATCTAGCAATTTTCCTATTTGCCATATGCAAATGTAAAAACCTTTCTTAAGTACAGTAGGAGTAAAAATAATAGAATAGAGAGAAAGATATAAAATACAAGACTGGGCAAATGGTTCTAAGAAGCAGTAATTTGAGCCACTGATATCCATCACTGTATAAAAAGCATGAAGAGCTCTGGAAAAAAATTGAACTGAGAGTCCTGGTTATTAATTAAGTGCATCTATAAAAATTAGGGTAAGAAGACCATCTATTTTTAAAAAATAATTTAACATATCTTTGATGATATGCTTTAACACAGAGTAGGACAAATTTATTTTTTCTTACTAATGCAGACTCGAATTACATTTATGGAATCTTAGAAAAAAAGGACACCCCAAGAATCCTACCATACAGTGGGAGAAATTTTCCTATTCAAATATTTTGGTATGGCATGATTGTACCGAAGAAATCTCTGTTACAGTTCCCAAACATAGACATAAATCCCACCAAATAATATTTCTAGGCATGCCCTTTCAGTTTGCATCAGTCTCCAAAGAAATGATATCATTTATTTGTGACTGCTTTTATTTCAGATGTAGCCACACCTCTGTATAGGATTGACCAGATTGGTGGTGGTTGTTAAACACTTTTTGAAGACATAATGGCATTGCCTGTGAAGATTTATTTTGTGCGAGGCTTTGAACTCAGCACCAGTACTGGAAGCTTTTCATAGCATACATGAGGGGGAGATTTCTTGTTATGCCAATTGCAAGCTTTACCACAGCTGTGACACAAAATCTGGAAGTTTGTGTTGGAAAGGCAGCAATAGGCACAGATGTTGGGAAATGATACCAAGCATTTTTCAGTCACCTTATAGAGATGACAACACACACACACACACACACACACACACACACTCAAATTAGCTCACAAAAGAGTCCTAGTTTCTTCAAATGATCCTGGTCCCATGGGGGTTGGTTACTTAAGAATTAGAGGAATCTTTATCATTACTGGACTCCTTCCTGCCTTTGTAAGGACTGATGATTTGGAAAATCCAAATTGCTTGCTTTGTATCTTCCAAGTCTACAGCTGAGGTTGGGCAGGCTTTCAAGATGAGCTACTTGAACAAATAGAACTGCAGGCACAGATCCAACATTTCCCAGGGTGCACTGCAGTCTATTTAACAGAGCGAGCTCCTTAGCATACAGAGAATGGCAGGGCATCTTATTTACCTTCACTTCGGATTGTATGTTTAATGCACCCAGAATAGACAAAAGACAATATGACTGCTAGGATCTGATTCACATTAATTTGTAGCAGATGGGAGAACCCTTGTTTTTCCAAGATGTTTGTGGTAAAGCAACTCTTACTGTAGAAGAAAAAAGAAATATGGCATTCAGCTGTTTGCTATATTGAATGTTTATATCAATATATTTTAGAAGCAATTATTTTATTAAGTGATTTTAATATAGTGGGCGTATGGGATTAGCATGGTGTTATGTTAGGCTGACCTAAATTAAAACTGTGCAAAACTAGCAAAAATATGATGTAATTGACAAAATGTCTTTTCTCCCCTTTGAATGAGGTTTTGAAACCTACCACATTTTCAGAGAATTTGTATTGACTCCAAATGGCCTAGGATATATGCATTTTAGAAATGTTCATGTTGAAATGTTAGTGCTTATGAAACTGGAGCATCTTCCTCAAGGGCCCCTCTGATGTTTTTCTATTTTTTTAACTCAGCTCTCTGTCATGTTATTTGCTTGGCTCAAGAATTTGTGGGACATCTGGTTGGCATTGCCCTAATTACACATAAACTGTAGATGTATGAGTTAGTAGCATTTTCTACTAAACCTGACTACACAGGCATAACATTAAGTCAGCATGCAAAAAGATATCCTAATTCTCCACTGTATTCACCAAGCACATATGAAGCTGTTAGTTGAAAATATGCTATACCCATGAAGTGATTTTTAGCAACACTGAATTTATTTAGCTAGCCCTACTACACATAGAGGGAATTTTAATATAAATCAGTTATTTCTAAGAGTCATCTCTTAGCTCAGTATATTTGTTCATAAACATTCGTATCATGACCATGTTATTAAAGCTTTCTTATCTGATAATTTTCACTCCATTTTTTGAGTAAGGCTAAAACAGACTCTCATGTTCTTTATATCAAACCAAAAGGCATTATTTAAACATTGTATAAATTTCAAAGTGGTCTATTTGTTTTCAGAATTCATAGACTTTCCTTAATTAAAAAACACAACATCTCATTTATGTAAAAGGTAATTTAGTCCATTTTAAAATAAAAAGGCTTTTAATACATATTATCTAAAAAATTATTTCTTAGAAAATTAAGCACTTTCCTCATGAGTGAACTAATACCAATTTGCAAGTAATACCAAGTGTGCAAAAGACCTAGAGCAATAATAATAAGTAATCTATACCTCTAACATCTCATTTATCTTCAGAAAACCTTGATGTTGTTGAATATTCTACCTCCCATTCCTTCATAAACATCCACAGGTACAACTTAACATAAATTCAGTGTTGAATGACTTGATGTTCCTAAAAAGGTGCTGATTCCCATCATTTTCTTGAACTTTAAATGCTGGGGTGTTACAGAACTTAGTCTCTTGACCGCCTCTCCATGTAAATCCACTCCCTTTGGAATCTTATAAATTCTTTTTAAACCATGTGACCCTATTTATTAATCTCTTATTCTTGAAACATGTTGTCTAGGCTTCAGCAATATCTACTCTCCTGATAGTATAATCTCCTATTTCTATTTGCCCTTTCTTAGTTTACTTTCCAGATTTCTCTTCTTTGACTCTCCCATAAGGAATTGTCCTCAATTTCTTGCCATTTTTTGTTCTTTTCTTAGAAAATCTTCTCCGTTATTAAAGCTTCAGTTGCCCTCTACGTACTGAAGATTCTCAATTCTCATTATCTTTAGCCTACACAATTGAAACTGTTATCTGATTGATCCAAATTCACTTTTGATCTAATGTAAGTAATTCAGCTCCTTTGATAAAAGTGATTTTTCAAAAATAAATTCTGAGCATGTTAGTTCATGCTTAAAATCCTTAAATGGGTTCTCATTGAGCTTAGATAAAAATCTAAATTCCCTTACTAGCCCCTGGGAACTTCGCTACCTTAATCCCCTAATTCAATCCCTCCTGAAACATATAGTATGTTGATTCTTTAAGTTCCTTGAATAGTGAATACACCTTATGGCTTCTGGACATTTGTATATACTGTACCTTTTTTATGGGAACACATAATTTCTCCTCTTCTCTTGGGTAATTCCAGAGCATTTCTTAGATTTCACTTAAATATCAATTTAAGAGCAAGATTTCCCTGACATAGCCCTTTACCTAGACCATATCACACTTTAATTTATTATTTAAATGTCTACGTTTCCTCCCTCAATAGTCCTTGAAATCAAGAATTATATTATTAGAACCTACCATAATTCTATCATACAGTACATATTCAATTAATATTTGCCAGGAAACGAAGGCGAAAGAAATTGCCTCTATACACTAAGATTTCAGATTGGTAGAAGAGATAGATAAGAAAACAATTAAAAAGAGTATAGAGAAGAAATAAAGTTCTTGAGAACAAGACCAGAAAGCTTATTTCAAGTCTCAGTAGAGAACTAGATTTTGACATACGATTCTATCTCAAAGCTGTATGGTCTCAGTGAAGTATGTGGTAAGTGAGAGGAATTTAAAGAAGTTGTAATTAACAATTATCACCATATGATGAAAAATGACTTTTCTAGAGAAACATAACTGGGCTTGTGGGCTTCTGGGCTATGTTGAGGGCCCATCTGAGCCTATCGATCATAAGTCAAAACCTTTAGACTTGAGTGTGTGATTTTTCCCCAGTCATAATCAGCTGTTTGGGTATAGGTGATGAAATATGGGTAGCCGAATTAGTACAGAATGAATTTTGAAAATACAGTGCAATAAGTCCTCTGCCAAGAGGCAAAAGAAGGACAAACAATTCAGATCATCAGGATCAAAGATTTCCAAAACTCCTTTGGGGGATTTCTTAGTAAAGAAGGGTTTGAAGAAAAAGTAAAATGGGACAATTCAGGCAAAAGAATGCACATATGCCCACATCCAGGCACGTGAAAGAGCATGGCATGTTCGAGGATCTGTAAGGAAGAAAATTAGGATGCCTGGAGCACAGGGCATAAAGTGATGGAACAATTAGAATGCAGTGGCCAGATCCTAAAAGACCTTTAAGAATGTGTTAAGGAGATTGGATTTATCCTGAAGATACAAGGTGCTATTAAAGGATTTTAAATAGAAGAATGACAGAATTCCTCTGGCAGTAGGGTGTAAAATGAATTTAAATGTAGGAGGCAGTAAAATTGTGCAATTGAAATTATGCAATTAGGAGAAAATGAGGGAGGGACTGAATAAGGTGTTGATGACCAGATGATGATGATGATGATGATGAATGATGATGAAAATGAATTAGATTATTCTGTAAGATTTTCAGAGACATTAAATAATTTTATACAACCCACAAGTCTTCAGTGGTAAACGTAAAACACCCAGACCTGGTTCCAAGACCAGTTCTCTTCATACTCTTAATGAGAAGCTTCCCAAAGTTGGAGAGTATAACTTGTTCATCTCTTTTTTGTCAATTTTTATTAGTGGGTTTTATTTTTAAAGCAGTTTTAAGTTCATGGCAAAATTGAGCAAAAAGTACAAAGATTTCCTGTATACTCTCTACTCCTACTCATGCATAGCCTCCCTTATTATCAATATCCCTCAACAGAGTGGTTTATTTGTTTGATGAACCTACAATGATACATCATTATCACCTAAAGTCCTTAGTTTATCTTAGTGTACATTCTATGGGTTTGGGCAAATGTATCCACCATTTATACTCGTTATGCTATACTTTGTATGTTATACAGAGTGGTTTCACCACCTTAAAAATCCTGTGTTCAACCAATTCACCCCTCCCTCCACCCTCCCAGCACCTGGCAACCACTGACATCTTTCCTCTCTCCATAGTTTTGTCTCTTCCAGAATGTCATATTGTTGGAATCATATAGTGTTTAGTGTTTTCATATTGGCTTCTTTCACTTAGCAATCTACATTTCAGGTTTCTCCATGTCTTTTCATTGCTTGATAGCTCATTTCCTTTTAGTGCTGAATAGTATTCCATGGTCTGGATGTATCAGAGATTATTTATCCGTTCATCTGCTGAAGAAAGTCTTGGTTGCTTTCAAATTTTGGCAATTCTGAATAAAGCTGCTATTCACACCTGCACACAGGTTTTAATGTAAACATGAATGAGAGTTCCTGTTGCTCCACATCTTCACCAGCATTTGATGTTGTCAGTGTTTTGGATTTTGGTTGTTCTACTAGAAATGTAGTGGTATTGTGTTGGTCTAATTTGCATTTCCCTAATGACATATGATGTAGAGTGTCTTTTCATGTGGCTATTTACCATCTGTGTATCTTTTTTTCATGCAATGTATGTTTAGGGTCTCTGGTCCATTTTTAATTTTTTTTTCCTTATTGTTGAATTTTAAGACTACTTTGTGTATTCTGGATAATAATCTTTTATCAGAGGTCTCTTTTGCAAATATGTCCTCCCAGGCTAAGGTTTGTCTTATTATTCCATTGACATTTTCTTTTGCAACCTTATTCATCTTTTATCCTCAGTGTCTTGCTCAGGTTTCAGTGATATGAGAGGAACTGAATGCTAAGAAGTTGAATTATCCCATGTTGTTCTGAGCAGAAGTCATAGAAATGGTTCATGTATCTTTTAGCAGCTATTCTTTTTACTAATGAAATAAAGACAAATCAGAAATTTGGGTTCTTCACGTAGAAATAGTGGAAAAGAATTTCAGGACTATTCGATTTGACTTTAAAATACACCCAAAGCAGGGTGCCTGCATGGCTCTGTCAGTTAAGTGTCAGACCCTTGGTTTAAGCTCAGGCTATGATCTCAGGGTTGTGAGATCAAGCCCCACACTGGACTCTGCACTCAGCAAAGAGTCTGCTTGAAGTCTCCCTCCATCCCTCCCCCCAACCCACACATGTGTGCTCTCTCTCTAAAATAAATTGGTAAATCTTTAAAATAATACCCATTGTACTTCATTATTCCATCATATTTTGTCTACTTTTCTTTCCAAAACAATCTTATCACCCACCCTCTCCAAACTAATTAAATCATTTTGAACAATGCAGCTATTTGCTGGTATCCTAATCTGAAAATTTTCTTAGCTCCCTTTTTTTATTTTATCATGAATACAGTACTCATCATATGTCTGAAAACCGAACACTCTTAGTAGCAGGGCCTATAATCTCTTGTACCTTAGATGATAAGAAATATGACAGACAGTACACGTGTAATGCTGTGTGAGATAGAAAGCAGAATAGGGCTATTTATTGTCAAGTGCCCACACTTTCACTTTGTAACCTAGGTAAAATCCAAAAGCTTAGATATGTGAGAAAATTAGTTGTTCTATCCCAGTTTTCTTAGCATTTACAAGTATGAAAAATAAAATATAATAAAATTTTGAACTAAGAAGGGGAGAGAGATGATTGAGAATAAAGATATGAAACCATCTGAATGGCTGTGCCACTATGGATGTTACAACTGACTTTCAAGGGTCTTAATGACTATATAACTTGAGACACAAGACCACTTGCACAAGCATCATATACACCACAAAAGTTATGGCTGTAAAGCCCACTGACCAATGGTCCTATGATTGAAATGTCTGTGTTCATGAATGTGATTAGTGTTCTTATAAAAGAGATTCCACAGAGACCCCTTGCTCTTTCCACCATGGGAAGATACAAGAAAGTCTGCCACCTAGAAGAGGGCCTTCAGCCAACCATGCTGGCACCTGGCTCTTGGACTTCCAGATCAATGAGAAACAAATTTGTTGTTTATAAGCTACTCAGTCTGTGGTCTTTTGTTATAGCAGCCTGAACCGAGAAAGACAAATGGGTATTGTTACATATTCTAATAATTTCACTTTTCGGTCAGAATTTAAACTGCTATTTTACTCTGTCATGTTTTGTTGAGAAAAATCATTGGTAGCCTAAGTGAATTCACAAAGCTAAGTAGGTAGGCCTACAATGTGTAATACATGGTGACAATATTAATAATGGCTGCTATTAAGAGTGCTTAATATGTGCTAACCACTGATTTACCTGACTTTTTAAAAACGATTTATCCATTTGTTTTAGAGATAGAGAGTTTGCAGGGGAAGGGGCAGAAGAGAGAGAGAGAGAGAATCTCAAGCAGACTCCCCGCTGAGCCCAGAGCCCAGATTGGGGCTCAATCTCGTGATCCTGAGATCACGGACTGAGCTGAAATCCAGAGTTGGATGTTAAACGACTGTCCCACCCAGGAGCACCTGATTTATCTGACTTTTAATAAATTAACTCATTTAGTCTTTGAATTCTATAAAACAAGAAATATCAATTTTATTTAGCAAGGACAAGCAAGACTGGACATTCATTAAGTTGATTAATTAAAACCCAAGTTCTTAAAAACTATGCTCTACTTCCCCTGGTATAAAACTCAGATTCTTTACCATCAGTGGACTATTAGATAAGGGTAGGTGTCCCAGTGTGTCATTACAATGCATCTGCTAAGTTGTTTTACCACCCTGCATTGCAACTCAGACAAGTATGCAAGTATCGGGAGAGTGTAATTCTTAAAAGCATTCAGATATTTATTCATTCATTCAATGAATATATATTGAATACTTATTTTCCAGGTACTCTTCTATTCCAAGTGCTGAGCAGAACATATAAAATGTGTATATCTCCATTGAATGAACTAGGAATAATTTTCTAACAAAAGTATGATTATTATCCTTGTGGAATATAAAATTAAAACAACTACATGTGAACAGAGGAAAAGGCTTTAACTAAGAATGTTTAGGTGTTTTTCAATTTTCCTGTTAGCATTTGCCACTCATTCATTTATTTACTCAACTGCTATAGATTACTGACAATCAAGCAGTAATATACGCACAAAAATAATTGAGAAATTTTAATACCTTTTCATGCAAGTTGAAATAAGATTTCTATTATTCAATTTGCATTCAATTCAAGTCAAGGATTATCAGTGTTCTTTTACAGCATAATTTCATAATTACTAACAATAGAATTCAAGTCTAAAGAGGAATTTGTATTTATACCTCGGATATATTTGAAGATTTTTGGTAATAAAAGAACAAAGTTTCTAACTACCATATTAAGAATCTTTTCTACGAGGTGCCTGGGTGGCTCAGTCAGTTGAGCATCTGACTCATGATCTCTGCTCAGGTCATGATCTCTGGGTCGTAAGTTCAAGCCCCAAGTCAGATTCTACTCTTTCGGAGTCTGCTTGAGATTCTCTCTCTTCCTCTCCCTCTGCCTCTTCCCCACTCACACACTCTCTAAATAAATAAATAAATACAGGGGCTCCTGGGTGGCTCAGTGGGTTAAGCCTCTGCCATCGGCTCAGATCATGATCTCGAAGTCCTGGGATCAAGCCCCGCATCAAGCTCTCTGCTCAGCAGGGAGCCTGCTTCCCCCCCACCCTGCTTGCCTCTCTGCCTACTTGTGATCTCTGTCTGTCAAATAAATAGATAAAATCTTTAAAATAAATAAAATAAGTACAATCTTAAAAAGAAAAGAATCTTTGCTATGTAGCAAACATTCTAATTTGTATTTCAAATGATTATATCTTTTATTATTCATAAAAAGTATGAAATAGATGTCCATTTGCCCTCTATATGCTGAAAATTTCCACCCCCATATTTTAGCTTTATTTTAGATGAGAAAACATAAACTAAAGAGGCTCAGAACTTGCTTAAGATCAAACATATTCATGAGCAATGAGTAACAAAGTCAGGATTTGAGTACAAGCATTTTTCCTTCCAATTCTAAGTAACTTCAATAACGAAATGATTTTCCTCTATGATCTGTTATTCAGGAAGAGAAAGTATCTAAAGCATGCTTTATAGAATATCTTTCTGAACACATAATTTGGGAAATTAATTCTATTCAATTTGACTGACTGCCATCATTTGGCCAGAGGAAGAAAACTAATGCTACATATGGAGGTTTACCAAGAAGAGTATAAAAGAAGTCATTTGATATATGTCCATTCAAATATCTCACTTTTGGGCACCTGGGTGGCTCAGATGGTTAAGCGTCTGCCTTCGGCTCAGGTCCTGATCCTCGGGTCCTGGGATTGAGTTCCGCATCAGGCTCGCTGCTCAGTGGGGAGCCTGCTTCTCCCTCTGCCTCTCTCTCTCTCTGTCTCTCATGAAATAAACAAATCAAATCTTTAAAAAAAACCCAAAAACGAATATCTCACTTCTGAGCAACAAAGCATGTCATAAATAATATTTTAAATATCACACATTTTATTATTTTGTGCACAGTATTCACACGGAAAAAAAGATTTTTAGGGACACGTAAAGTTAAAGAAACATAATATTTGTGAGGGAAGGGGGAAAATTGCCATGATGAGACTACTAATAAACCTGTGAAGCATTTTATGAGAGCAGAAATTTTTTTCATCTTTCTGAAATATTATCTATAATGTATATGTGCAAGTCTTCAGATTGCTAATATAGCTCTACCTTCTCATTCTATTTAAGAAACATGAGACTGAAATGGAATTCTGCAGGAGATTAATAGAAAAAAAAAGATAATGAAAATGTGACTTCCATACAGAAGTCATCTGATCTAGAAAGAAACGGATATTGGCTTTGTAGAGCTGCAGCTTTGTACTTTTGAAAGTTATATTCTTTCAACTTAAAAGTAATTGTATATTTTTTATATATAAAGGAGGGAAGGAAATATTTTTGTGAAAATATTTTTACAAAAACTATATATTTTTATATATAAAGGAAGGAAGGAAATATTTTTATGAAAAGAATGTACAATATATGAGTCATTTTGAATGAGAGTTTTCTTATAGAATAATCCATAACATATCTAAGAGGAATATAAAGGGACAATAATATTTATTAACATGAATATGAAGAAAACTTTAGTTATACAAAAAAATTTTTTTAAGTAAATCTTTTCTATGTAATTAGGTCATCAATAGCAGGGCACCCTGACAGGTTTTAGACCACATAAACTAAACAGTACAATATAGAGGTTATAAATTTGGACAAGCCAAACTAAGGAAAGCAAGACCAAAACTGTCATAACAGGAAATGTAATGAGTTAAATGACTCATTAGAAAATCTAAATAGCATTGAAAAATGAGACATTCATGAAGTGTTCCTAGGTCCTCAAAAGCATAAAAAATTATACTGGTTTCTATGGTATTTATAAAGTCAAAATATTTTCAACCTGTCACCTATATTCATTATATTTTGAAAAACAAAAAGTACATGAAAGGAGAACCCAAATAGCTACCTTATTTTCCATTACTCTGAAACTACAAAAGCAAATCAGTTCACTCATACAGCCAACTACAAAAGTACTTACGATAATTTATGATCGTGGAAATACCTGCATAATTCTAAACGCGCAGCACCCAATTTCCTGAATGCACCCAAAAAGAATTTTTCAAATGTTAAAACTTTTTTAAAAAAATTGTCTTATTAGATATTTCTTCTATTTTAAAGAGAAGACTCATGAAAAAAATATCAGATTTCAAAGTAAATTCCTATTAGTGCTATTTGTGGTTTTCAAAATACCTTTATTGGTTTTGCAGTAGAAAGAATAAATATATTTATACACTAAGATATAACTCTAAATTGTTCCATGTATATATATTTTAGACCAATTAATGTCTGGACAAAACATGGAATTTTAATCTTCATTAATTTACACATAATTATGCATAAACTATAACATTTTATTCTTTTCCCACTGACGAATCAGTTAAAATAGTGAAGTAGCCAAGTAACCAGTAAGAAAATCTCTCTCTATCTCAATATATATTCCTTAAGGACACTATGATCCTTTAAAATAATCCCTTCCATTCAGTAACTAATAAAAAGACAAATTATGAAATATTGTAGCTACAAGTAAACTTGAAAGCCAGTTTACCCACTATTACATATCTAGATTTAATATAGTCTCAGTAAATCATTCCTAAACACTGTAACATCATTAGCTACCTGTCCTGACCATTTTAAATACCATAAAATGTAAACATTGCATAAGTAGAGATGACAAAAAATTGCCTAACTGTTCAACTACATGGAACTTTAAAAATTAGTGTTACTCAATGTGTTTTAGCCAAATACTAATCCTGTAAGACATTAAAAGGATTTAAATAAAAGAAAGGCTCTTTGACAAAATAAGTTTGAAAAAAAAATTATGTTAACCAAACTTTAAAAATTTCTTCATGCGCAACTACATGGATGAGTTAATTTGCACATTGTAAATCCTTAAGAAAGGGATATACTATGCTGTTTTTCCAAATGTGTTTAACCACAGCATATATCTAGAACACCTTATGGGCTAATGGTTTTGCAGGATATATTTTGAGAAAAGTGAATTTAATAAACTATAGTACATAGAAGAAATAAAAAAAACATGAAATAGTCATTACAAGTGACACAAACTATTTAAAAGAAAACTTCGTGAGTTAAGCAGATTACAATATAGAGTAATATTTATTTATTTATTTATATTTACTATATAATATATATTCATGTATATTATATATATACATATATATATAATGTTATGAAGGCCAATTTAAACTTCATAAATTTGCACTAATTCGCTTTTTTAAAAAAGCCCATTACGACCATGCCTTGCAGTCTACATTTAAAGAAAATTTACATTACATACCCTGATCTTAAAAACCATCATAAAGTTTGCACTAGATTAAATGTTAAAACAGTAAGCAAAGGATACATGGAAATCCACATTCTCTCCATAAAACTGTTCCTTGGACTTTGACTTCTCCAGTTAAATTTTCACTTATTTGCCACAATATATTAGGGATCATGTTTTTCTTTATCCGTTTTGCCTTTGAAAGAAATTCCCTAAAGCAAATTCTCTCCAGTTTTTGGAATGATGCTGTCTTAAATTATTGGGGACAGATTTTAATACTGCATGTTTATCATGTTACATTTTATTTGCTTCTACAAAGAAAATTAAATCCGGAAATAATTTGAAATCGTATGTCAGAAGGAAGCTATTAACTAGGTCTGATTTCTAAACTGAAAAAGCATCCAAAAGCCATGTAAGACAGAGGTCTTATCATTGAATATGAGCACTATACATGCCAAATCTAACTTTCCCTTCTCACTTCTGTTAAAAGTAAGTGTGAAAAGACACCTCAGTTTGCTGGAAAAGTCCTATTATATCCATTTCTCTGGTTTGATTTTTCATAGCATCTTTTTTCACTCTCATAAGTGTCTCAGCTTGGTTGATAAATTATATGGTCATCTGAGTTCAGTAGCAAGAGCCACTGTTCTCACCATTTACTTATCTCAGGTGCAGAAAAAGTTCATAGGCTTTATAATCTGATCAAACAGGCTTTGGAGCTAACTTTCAGAATTTGTTATTATTTGTTATGTAAATTGCTCTCCAACTTATGGATCTAATGGTTCTGTTAGGTAACTTAATCTTAAAATTACAGAAGCAGAAACTATTTAAAAATTCTGGGTTATGAAAAAAAAAAAAAAAATTCTGGGTTATGCCTACTCTACTACCTCTATTATATATACATAGAGAGAGAGATTTCTTCTTCCACTAACCTTCTGCTTTTCCCTTTGAAGTACTCCTCCACTTACTGTGTTTTTTGGTTGCTTTTTTTCTTTGCTTGTTTTGATTCGTTTTATATTGCCTCAGGGACAACTAACATAATGACTTTAGTGCTTTTAAGATTTGGAAATTTTAAAGAGTGACTTTGAGGTTATTTCTGCTTTCTACTCTGCCATTTCTCCCTGAAGGAATAAATCCCAAATGGACAATAAAATTCAATGAGGTCAGAAAAAGGGAGGATAAGGAGAACATATTGAATGAAAAAACAATATTTAAAATTTATTTTTCTATCCATTTTTTTATTAAATATTTTTCATTAGGCATAACAAATGACTAAGGATGGACATTGAAAACAAGAAAACACAAAATAAATTTTGTTTAAAGAAAAAATTCTAGTCATAAAAATACCTTAAAAATAGTTTGTTGGTAATGAAACTTTATTTTAATTGAAAAAGGCATTGTTATTATACCTTGTCATTAAATGTAGTTATAATAAATATTGACAATCACTATGAAAATGTAACTTTGACTTCATGATTGTGCTAGTTAAGATCTTCTGACTACATGGGGCGCCTGGATGGCTCCGTGGGTTAAAGCTGCTGCCGTCGACTCAAGTGATGCTCTCAAGGTCCTGGGATTGAGCCCCACCTTGGGCTCTCTGCTCAGTGGGGAGCCTGCTTCCCCATCTCTCTCTGCCTGCCTCTCTGCCTACTTCTTATCTCTTTCTCTGTCAAATAAATAAATAAATAAAAATCTTTAAAAAAAAAATCTTCTGACTATAAGAAACAAAGAATCTTTACAAAGCTTTATATAAAAAATAATTTTACTATTAACTCACTCTCCAAAGATGGAAAGATCAATTCCCATCCCAATCCCCCAAACTCTATTATTATAAATATTTCATCTTTTGACTAAGATGGACGATCATGTAGCTGTCTAACTCTTCTTATTTGGATCTCTTCATAGAATTAATTTTAATTCATTATGCTTTGGTAGATTGAGGACTATTATTAGAGATAGGTCTTATAATGTACGGTTACTTTATAGAAATGGTATTCAACTTGAAACTTCTACTTTTTTTTTTGAAATCTCTACTCAGTGATGTATTTATTGTTTCAGCACTAAGAAGGTACTCTTAAATCAATTGTCCTGTTTTAATCCTATTAGCATTGACTTTTGTAACTGATTATATTTCTTTTTTCTTTGTTCTATAGGATGCTCACAGGCAGATATACAGAAATTAATAAGTATGTTTTCTGTAATAACCATGTCCTTTATTTCACTTATTTTTTCTACTTTTATTTTTTTCTTCTTCCTAGGATTTTTTTTTAATCGTGTTATGTTGTAAATTATTCCATCAAATGCCACAAATTGTTTTTAGAATAAAATAGGTTATAAATAACGCAATACCTTATACTTTAAAATATATGTATATATTGGGGTGCCTGAATGACTCAGTCAGTTAAGCGTGTGACTCCTGATTTCAGCTCAGGTCGTGATCTCAGGGTTGTAAGACTGAGCCATGCATCAGGCTCTGTGCTAAGTGTGGAGCCTGGTTAAGAGTCTCTCTCTCTCTCCCTCTTCCTCTGCACCTCCCTTCCTTATATATATATATATACATATATATATGTATATATATATATATGAAATATATATAAAAATATATTTAAAATTATAGAAAATGTTTCTTATTAATTTTCTTCTAAATAGGAGTGCATTTTTATATGACAAAATTATGTGTTTCAGAAAAGTAAAAGAGAAAAAGAATATGTTGATTGTGATATTTGCTCAACTTTCATAACAATTTATTTCATATTTACTTTCTCAAACTCTTAGCCATTATTTATATTAGATATATTATTTGCATTTTATACCATATAATATATAGCATATTATTTATATTATAGTCATTATATACATTACAATTTACCTTTAAGATATCTTTTTTTAATAAGGGAATAATATCGTAGTTTTTATTTAAGCAATTCAGTCACCATCTTAATTATGTATCTTCAGCAGAAAACATTTATAGCAAAAAGGTTGGTTTTAATATTCCTACTGCATAGTGTAAAATAGCACTCCACATTGAAGCATATGGAACAGCTGTCTTATTCCAAGAAAGCCCAAGCATTATAACCTCTGCCAGCTATAGGGTAACGAGGGAGAAAAATATATGTAAGAGTAAACATATATATTTCCTGTCTACATATCTTTTGCCTCTGTGTTTTTATTTTTTATTTTTTAAATTTTTTTAAAGGTTTTATTTGTTTAAGATTTTATTTATTTATTTATTTGACAGAGAGATAGAGAGCACAAATAGGTGGAGCAGCAGGCAGAGGGAGAGGGAGAAGCAGACTCTCCGCAGGAAGCCCAATGCAGGGCTCAATACCTGGACCCTGGGATCATCACTTGAGCCAAAGGCAACGGCTTAACCGACTGAGCCACCCAGCCACCCCTGCCTCTGGGTTTTTAAAGTGAAGTCGCTGCTACTATTTCCAGCACAAGAATAACAACTAGCAGCATGACTTACATTGGGCCCATTTTACAATCCTGGCTTCTGTTTTACCATTTAAAATATTTTCCTTGTTACCCCTTTATCTCAGATGGGCTCTTGATGGAAGACTCTCCAGAGAGAACAAGAATTTAATAAACATAAAATCGAGCTCAATAATTCTAAACAAGTGAGCAACTCATGATGATGAGCATGATGGCAAGTGCCCACACTATTCAATTTGATAGATGGTTTATGAGCATAAATGAGCAAGGGAATAATGCTTGGATACTCCTGATTTTTCTATAGAAGTTAATATAATTTGTTTGGATCACCGCTTAGTGGAACAACAATAAAAAGAAGATCGTAATTGTTACATTGGTCACACTCTGATGCAGAGCAACTTAGAAATCTGCCTTAGAAAGTGGTAACTTGAAAGACAAGTTTTATTTAAAGATGAATTCTCAAAAATGATGTGTCTTGTAGAAAGATCTGAAAATTGAGACTTCTAAATGTACAGCAAGAGACTATACGAATGTGGTAATAGCCAGAAAAAGATTATTGACAATCACCTTGTTAGTCCAATGCATCCTACTGAATTGTGATCACTGTCAACGACATCATCTTAAAAAGCAATCAAGGCATGGTAGTATACACACAGATACACATTTAAACTCCATCAATAATCTATATTAATTTCCTCCTGGCACTCCTAGATGTTCAAAAACAGCCCAATGAGGTTTATATTATTATCCCCATTTTACATTTAGAGAAAACTGACTTAAGTCAGAGTGAGTAGCTTCATATCCCAAATCTGAAAAAATTGCAATCAAGTTGCTCAAAAAACTCATGGAAGACATGGAGAAAGTCCAGAAAATGCCATATGCAAATAAATAAATAAAAATAAAACAAAAACAGAAACAAAAGATCCAAAATGAAAAAAAAAATTATGTAGAACAAGTGGAAATATCAATAAGGAGATCAAAAACCTAAGGAGAAGACAAAATAATTCTGGACATCTAAATGCAAAACAGGGGCACCTGGGTGGCTCAGTGGGTTAAAGCCTCTGCCTTCGGCTCGGGTCATGGTCTCGGGGTCCTGGGATCAAGCCCCACATCGGGCTATCTGCTCAGCGGGGAGCCTGCTTCCCCCCTCTCTCTGCCTGCCTCTCTGCCTGCTTGTGATCTCTCTCTCTGTCAAATAAATAAATAAAAATTTAAAAAAATAAAATAAAAATAAATGCAAAACAATGAAACTGGATCACTTTCTTATACCATATAGAAAAATAAACTCAAAATGAATTAAAGACCTAAATGTGACACCTGAAATCATAAAACTTCTAGAAGAGACCATAGGCAGTAATTTCTTTGACATCAGACACAGCAAGATTTCTCTAGATATGTCTCCTAAGGCAAGACGAACAAAAGCAAAAACAAACTACTGAGACTGCCACAAAATAAAAACCTTCTGCACAGCAAAAGTAACCATTAACAAAACAAAAAGTCAAGCTTTTGAATGGGAGAAGATACTTGCAAGTGGTATATCCAATAAAGAGTTAATATCCAAAATATATAAAGAACTTAACTCAACACCAAAAAAACACCAAAAAATCCAATTTAAAAATGGACAGAGGACCTGAATAGATATTTTTACAGAGAAGACATACAAATGGCCAACGGACATAAGAAAAGATGCTCAACATCACTAATCATCAAGGAAATGGAAATTAAAACCACAAAGAGAAATGTTACACCTGCCAGAATGGCTAGAATCAAACATATAATTAAGAACAGTATTGACTAGAATATGGAGAAAAAGGAAACTTTATACGCTGTTGGTGGAAATGTAAGTTGGTATGGCCACTGCAGAAAACAGTATGGAGGTTACTCAAAAATTAAAAATAGAATTATCATATGATTTAGTAATTCCACTACTGAGTATTTATTCAAAGAAAACAAATACACTAATTTGGAAAGATATATGTGTCCCTATGTTTATTGCAGGATTGTTAACAATAGCCAAGATAAGGAAGCTGCCCAAGCATCCAACAATAGAAGAATGGATAAGAAAGATATGGTATATATATGTACATACATATATATATGTATATATATGTGGATATAATGGATATGTGGAGATATATACATTTATATGATGAAATATTACTCAGCCATAAAAAATGACATCTTGCCATTTGCAACAACATGGATGGACCTAGAAGGTACTATGCTAAGTAAAATAAGTCAGACCAAGATAGACAAATACCATATGATTTCATGCATATGTGGAATCCAAAAAAGCCAAAAACCCCCCAAAACCTGAAACATACAAGTAATGAATCAGACTCATAAATATGAAGAACAAAAAGTGAGGGGATGTGGGTATGGAAAAAATGGTTGAAAGGGAGTGGGAGATATGGGCTTCAAGTTGGAATGAGTAAGTCACAGGAATAAAAGGTACAACACAGTGAATATAGTCAATGGTATTGTAATAGTGTTGCATGATGAGAGATGGTAGCTACACTTTGGAGAACATAGCATAATGTACAGTATTGTTGAATAACTGTGTTGTACATCTGAAACTAATGTAACATTGTGTGTCAACTACACTCAAAAAAGTTCTTGAGGTGAAAAGTACAATAACTGACATAAATTCACTAAAAGAATTCAAAGGTATATTTGAACAGCACAAGAACTGGTGACTTGAAAATAGGAAAATCGAAATTACTGAGTCTGAGGAAGAGAAGGAGGAAGTTTGAAGAAAAGTGAACAGAGCCTAAGTGATTTGTGGGACCCTATTTAACAAGCCATCATACACATTATGGGAGTCTCAGAAGAGTGAGAAAATGGCAAAGAGTATTTGAAAAAAATAATAGTTGAACATTTCCCAAATGTAGTGTAAGATGTAAATTTAAACATCTAAGAAGCTTATCAAATCCTATGTGGGATGAATTCAAAAAGACCCACAGTGAGACATATTATATCTAAGTTGTTGAAAGACAAAAACAAAGAGAAAACCTTGAAAGTAGCAAGAGAGAAGCAATTTGTCAAGTGATTCTTAATAAGATTCTCAGCAGATTTATCATCAGAAATTTTGGAAGCCAGAAGACAGTGGGCTTGATATATTTAAAGTACTAGAAGAAAAGAAACAAAACAAAATAAAACAATACAAAACAAAACAAACAACCCCGTCAATCAAAACTCCTATTTGGGGCAAATTGTCCTTCAGAAGTGAGGAAGAAATTAAGTGATTCCAGATAAACAATGCAGAGTGTGTTTATTATTATTAGACCTGTCTGCAAGAAAAGGTAACAAGAAAACTACAGGTTAATATAAAAGGACACTGAATAGTAACTCAAAGCTTTAAGAAGAAATAAAAATAACAGTAAAGGTAAATACATGGGAAATTATAAAATTAATTATAACTTTGGTTTGTAATGCCATGTTTTTTTCTACATGATTCTGTGTGTTATTTTAGTTAATTGATAAATTCAAGTAGAATGTTATAACTTTAGGATGTAAAATGGTAGCCATAAAGAAAATAGCTATAGAAAACATACAAAAGAAAAGGAAAAGGAAATTAAAAAAATTATACTACAAAAAATCAACTAAACACAAAAGTAAGTAGAATGCAGAAAATAAAGGACAAAAATCTATAAGGCACATAGAAAACAAATAACAAAAGACCATGAGGGACATTACATATTAATACCCAACTCAATACGGCAAGAAGATAAAACAATAATAAGCATTTGAACACAGAACCTCAAAATATATAAGCAGAAATGGACAGAATTAAAGATAGAAATGGACAGCTCTTTACTAATAGTTGGAGACCTCAGTACCCCACTCTCAATAATGGATAGAAGAAATAGAGTTCTTGAATGATGTAATAAGCCAATGAACAAATACAGAATACTCTACCTAAGAGCAACAGAATACACATCCTTTTTGAGTGAACATGGGACATTTTCTAGGAGAGTCTATATATTAGGCCACAAATGAAGTCTTAAAAATTTTTAAAAATAGATATCATAGAAAATATTTCTTCAGTCACATGGGATAATTTTAGAAATCAATAACAGAAGGAAATTTGGAAAATCTACAAATTTGCGATATCAAAAAACATACTCTTTAACCAATGGATCAAAGAAGAAATCATAAGGGAAATTAGAAAATTCTTAGAAACTAAATAAAACTAAAACACAACGTAACACAATTTATGGGTCACTGTGAAAGCAAGAGTAGGGAAAAATTTATGGCTATAAATGCCTATATTAAAAAAAGAAGAAAGATCACAAATCAAAAACCCAACTTTACAATTTTAAGAACTAGAAAAAGAACAAACTAAATGTGAAGATAGCAGAATGAAAGAATAAAGATTAGAACAGAAATAAATAAACTAAAAACAATAAAGAAAATCAATAAAACCAAAAATTAGTTCTTCAAAAAGATCAAGAAATTGACAAATCTTTGGCTAAATTGACCAAGAAAAAGGAAAAAAGATTTAAATTACTAAAATCAGAAATAAAAGTGGAGACATTATCACCAATTCTACAAAAATAAAAGGACTGTAAAAGAATATGATAAACAATTGTACACCAAAAAAAATTGGATAATCTAGATGAAATGGACAAATTCCTAGCAATCCAAAACTTACCAAGACTACCTCATCAGAAAATAGACTTAAAGATTTATAAATAGTAAGGAGATTGAGTCAGTAATCCAAAATCTCCTGACAAAGAAAAGCTCTGGACCTGATGGCTTCACTAATAAATTTTACCAAACATTTAAAGGAAAACCAAAACCAATCCTTCCCAAACTTTTCCAAAAAATTGAAGGTATGAAACCCTTCCTAACTCGTTCTGAAGCCAGCATTACTCTAATACCAATGCCAGAGACACTATAAGAAAACTACAGGTTAATATCCCTGAAGAATACTGATGCAAAAATTCTCAACAGAGTACTAGCAACCCAAATTCAGCAGCATATTAAAAGCATCATGAGCAAGTGGGATTTATTCCTATAATGCAAGAGTGGTTCAACATACAAAAAGTGATCAATGTAATACATCACATTAGAAGAATAAAAAAAAAGATAATTTCAGTAAATGAAGAATAAGTGTTTGACAAAATTGAGCACCCTTTCATGATAGAAATACTCAACAAATCAGGAGGAGACTATCTCAACATAATAAAACCTATAAATGAAAACCCATAACAAACATCATACTCAATGGTGAAAACTTAAAAGCTTTTCCTGTAAGATCAGGAACAAGGCAAGGAGGTTCACTTTCAGCATTTCCACTCAACATAGAATTAGAATTGCTAGCCTGAGGACTTAGGAAAGAAAAAGAAATAAAAAGCATCCAAATTGGAAAGGAAGAAGTAAAATTATCAGTTCCCAGATAATATGAACTTAAATGTAGAAGATCCTAAATATTTCACATAAAATTGTTAGAACTAATAAGAAAATTCAGCAAATTAGCTGGATACAAAGTCAACACACAAAAATCAATTGCATTTCTTTTTTTTTTTTTTATCAATTGCATTTCTAAGAACAATGTACAATCCTAAAGGGAAATTAAAAGAACAATTTCATATTCAATAACATCGAAAAATTCATAGGAATTAACCAAAGAGGTGAAAGACTAGTGAAATAAGTTATAAAACATTACTGAAAGAAATGTAAAAAACCACAAATAAATAGAAAGACATCCCATGTTCATAAATTGGAAGACTTACTATTGTATGATGTCAGTAATACCCAAAGTGATCCACAGATTTGATGCAATCCCTATCAAAATCCCAATGACGTTCTTGGTGGTAAATCCATTCTAAAAGTGATATGGAATCTCAAATGACCCCAAATAGCCAAAACAATTTTAAAAAGGAAAATAAAGCTAGAGGAATCAGACTCCTCATTGCAAAACTTACTAAACAGCTAAAGTAATCAAAACAGTGTCTACTGGCATAAAAACTGAAATGTAGATCAACGGAATAGAATAGAGAGCCCAGAAATAAACTTCACAAATATGGTCAAATGATTTTGAATAAGGGGCCAAGATAATTCTGTAGGTCAAGAACAGTTTTGTTTTTTTTTTAATTAATATTGCAGGGAAAATAGGATATCGAATGTGAAAGAATGAAGTTGGACCTTACTTAACAGTGTATACAAAAATTAACTCAAAATGAATCAAAGACCTAACTGTAAGATCTAAATGTGTAAAAGTCTTAGAAGAAAATTTAGGTAAAAACTTCATGGCTTGGATTTGGTGAATATTTTTTGTGTATGACACCAAGGATACAAGCAACAAAGGAAAAATAGGCAAACTTGACTTCATGAAAATTAAAAAAAAAAAAAAAAAAAAGGTTAAAAGATACTACCAGGGTGCCTGGGTGGCTCAGTCTGTTAAGCATCTGACTTTTGATTTTGGCTCAGGTGGTGAGCTCAGGGTCATGAGACTGAGCCCCATGTCCAGATCTGCCCTCAGCTGGGAATCTGCTTGGGATTCTATCCCTCTCCATATGCCTCTCCCTCCTGTTCATGCAAGTGCACTCTCTCTCTCCCAAATAAATAAATCTTTTTAAAAGAAAAGAGACTATCAGCAGAGTAAAAAGGCAGTCTACAGCAGGCAGTAATATTTGCAAATAATGTATCTGATAAGGAATTAATATCTCAAACACATAAAGGATTAATAAAACTCAACAATAAAAACCAAACAACTTGATTTAAAAATAGGCAAAGGACTTATATAAACATTACTCCAAAGAGGATAATGGCCAATAACTACATAAAAATATGCTCAACATCACTAATCATTAGAAAAACGTAAATCAAAACTACAATGAGATGTCCTCTCATACTCATTAGGATAGCTACTATCAGAGAACAGAATAAAGTAAACCAACCAAACAAACAAAACCCAAGTTTTGACACCTAAGTGTCACTTAGAACTTGGAAAAATTGGAATATTTTGTGCACTGTTGATGGGAATATAAACTGGTGCAGCTTTTACGGACAATAGTTTAGTGGTTCCTCAAAATTTTAAAATAAAAATGCCCTATAATCCAGCAATTCCATTTCTGGGTATATACCAAAAAAAGGAAAGTGGAGTCTCAAAGAAATATTTGTATACCCATGTACATAGCAACATTATTAACAATAGCAAAAAGTCAAAGTCATCCAATGCCACTGGTAGAAGAATGGATGAGAAAAATGTGGTGTACATATATATATATATAATAGAATATTATTCAGCCTTAAAAGAGGGGGGGAAATTTCGACCCATTCTGTAACATGGATTAACCTTGAGGACATTATACTAAATGAAATGAGTCAATCACAAAAAATTAGAAAAAAATACTGTATGATTCCACTTACATGAAGTATTTAGACTAGTCCAAATCATAGAGACAGAAAGCAGAATGGTGGTTACTAGAGGCTGGGGAATAGAATGAGGAGTTCATCTGAACGGTTATATAGTTTCAGTTTTGCAAAATGAAGAGTCTTTTGGTGATGAATGGTGGTGATGGCTGTACAACAACATGAATGTACTTAATATCACTGAACTGTATGTATAAAAACTTCTGAAAGGTAAATTTGATGTGAATTTCACCACAATAAAAAACACATTGAAAAAAATGGTAAAGACATATTGGAACCTAAGTTCCTGACTCCTAGTAGATAATTTTTCCCCCACCTATGCTACTCTATTGTTATGCCATATGTTGTAGATTTCGACCTCTCCTTTTCTAGCACATTCTTCCTGTCACTCTTATAAGCATGTTTACGTCTCTCTCCTCCTCCAAAAGAAAGTCACAATAGCCCTTTTTGAGCCCCAGTATACCATTCTTCCCTAGTTTCCCTTCCTGATTCCTAGACTACTAGTAGGGCAAGCATCACCTCATGACTGAGTTGCCCATATTACTCTCTGTGCTACTCTATGACCAGGTTCACACCTCTCCTGTAGTTCATTTTATGTTGCTAAAATGGCTTGTTTTCATATGTGGTTCTGACGTAATGTGAACACTTATGGGGCAATTGCTTCATGACATAACTCTCTTTGTCTCCAGTACATGGTCTGGTCCCCAAATCAAAACTTTAAAAAAATGAATAAAATACGTATTAATACAAATCTTATTTACATACAAAAATATGGTAATTTGGATTTAATAATTTAGAATTTCTGTTCATCCATAGGAAGGATTCAATAAGAACTATTTGCATTCTCTGGGGGACTTTAGCTTTGGAGGGCAGCTTCCCTTTTGCTTTTGACCTCCTTTTCCATCTAGAATGTTTCTCTCCTCCAAATATTGAGTACTCAAAAGAGTATCTGAATCAATATGTAAAGTTCTATGGCAAAAGAGTATTCACCATACTCCAGATGGGTTGTGGTTTTCTCTTTTGAGTTGATATGTAGGTAACTCCCACAAGTTTGAGGAGAAATTATACATCAAAAGCTGCATCTCTAGGTTCTAATTTCTCTCTACCCCAAACATTTTTAATAGGGGCCATATCATTCTTAAGGTTATGAAAAAAATGTTTTTGAGAGGCAAAATACCTTACAAACATAAACAAATATGCAGTATATTTATGCTATTAAAATGTCATGCAGAGGTATATTTGGAAAAAATGTCTAAAAAGGCTCTTTAAGGGGCAATAATAAAAACAAGTTTGAGAAACACTGTTTTACTTTAAATGTCTGGTGGCATCATTTTCTTCTATCCATGTGCAGATTTATCACCATCATCCAACAAGACTATTTGTAATATAAGATAAGAAAATTAGAAAATCATCACATATAAACTGTGTAATTGAGGTGGCTCACAGGCATGATCACTGACCGTTGCACCCAGAGATTTAAGTGTGAAATAACCCCTTCTTGTTACAATTTGTCTTTGTTTCAAAGGAAACATTTAAAAAATAAATACATTTAAACAATAAAAAAGATCCTGTCTTATGTTGCCGTCAAATGCACGCATCTCTCCCACATTAGACTCCGATCCTCCCAATGACAGTCATCTTTATACCTTTGGAAAAATAGCTTTTTTCCCCTGTTGAACTTCAAGGTGCAAGTTCCTTGGCATCCAGCCAGTGTTTCTAGTGTCTTGGGCCACATCACACAATTGTCTGGCCTGCATTCCCCTGACCAGATTTCTAAAAGCTGTTTGTGATTATCTCACATTCGGAGATAAGGAAAAGATAGCAAGTGTCTGTTTTATATGAACCCAAACTACTTCAACTTAAGAAAAAAAAAAAAAGCAAAAGTTTAACATGTTGTATTAATCAGCAAGATGTTTTAATTTTTGCTATTACTAAACTTTGCCTCCTTAGGCAAGATAAAACAGTGGAGTCAATCACAGTAAGATCCCTACTTCTAATTCATGTGTCTGATGTGTAAATAAGTCACCAGCACAAAGTTTCTGCATCTGAGCTACAACCCTGGGGGGGAGAACTTTTGACGACCAAGACCTGCGTCTAAAACACTAGAGCAAAGAGCAAGCGGAGAGTAGGAAGGGCACCATAAGGGACCAACCAATTCTTAGTCCAGTTGGAACCTGTTTAAAGGCTGGATTATTTTCATTTTCTCCTGGCAAGAACCTTGGCAAAGCAATAAAGCCATTGGCTGATCAGGATCATAGGACTTTGCGTTTCCTATCTCCACTGCGTTGCTCCTAAAGCAATATACCTGGACTATGATTATGTTCTGCCTTAGCAAAAGGGGTAGGAGATTGAGCTGAATGGACTTCTGCCCATTATTCTTTTTTGTTCACTGATTCTAATAAATTTATTACTTTTTTCTTTATTGCCATTCTGGATTGAAAGGCATATATAATCTTTTTTTTAATGTGGATCATGTAGAAATGTTCTTAATTCCTCCGGATTAAGCAGAGTCTCTCTATACAATTCTCTTTTTCTCCTCCCCTAAATGGGGAGTCCAAGAATTATAGAAGTTTAGGTCTATAAGAGACTCTTAATCTCACGAAACAAACTGAGGGTTGCTGGGAGGTTGGGGGAGGGATGGGGTGGCTGGGCGATGGACACTGGGGAGGGTATGTGCTATGGTGAGTGCTGTGAATTGTGTAAGCCTGATGATTCACAGACCTGTGCCCCTGGGAAAATAATACATTATATGTTAATAATAAAAAAAAAGAAATTTAGGGCTAACAGTGAATATAAGATCCAAGGGCTAGAACAAGGACTTCCCTTCTAATCCAAACTCATTTCACAAATAAGCTCAGAAAAAGTTGTTTTCCCAGATTCTACACTTAGTTCCTGACAGGTCTTAAATCAATAATCAAGCTCACTGATTCTCTATCCAGCACTTTTCCCACCATGAATATTCTGCAAGCCACCCCAATTCATTAACTCTCCTCCACCCCCACTCCAATTCTCCATACCCATTTCTTCCTTGAAGTTGCTCCCATTTGGCTGTTTCTCCATTTTGTATATCAACATCCTATTTCTCAAAAAGTACTGTAACACTGTTTAATTATCCATCAGGCATCTCTGCCCCATCACTAAACTGAAGCTCTCTTCATTTTCCCTTTCTCTATATATGACTCCCTTACATCATCACGCTTTCACACTTCCAAATTGTTCCTACAAAAATATTAATAACACATTATTTGCGAATTCAGTATTTCCTGAATAGTCATTTTCTTCACTGAACTTTGATTTGGATTTCCAACTCTCTTTAGATACCGCCACATGAGGGTCCTACAAGCACTCACATTCTGCTGTCTAAAAATGAACTCATTATCTTGTTATGTGCTCCCGCGACATTCTCCTCTAGCGTTCTTTGTATTTTGTAAGACAATGACATTTGCCAAGTCACTTAGACAAGAAACTGAATAGATATCTTTGATGTTTCCATCTTCTTTTTCTTATATGTTCTACGTGCAAATGGTCAGCAAGCTCCAGAAAATACTGCTTAAATGTCTCTCAAATATGTCCCCTCTGTTCTAGTTTCATTGCCCTTGACCAAGTTTAGGCCCTCATTGTCTTTCATCCGGACCATGGCAATGGAATTCCAAAGTGCCCTGTCTCCCCTTTCTAAACCATATTCCCCAATGCTGTCAGAATTCTCTTCCTAAATCATAGATTTAATTATGTGAGCCTTAAATATTTAAAAATTCACTAAATATGTTTTTTTTAAGATTTTATTTATTTATTTGTCAGAGAGAGAGAGAGAGAGAGAGAGAGAGCACAAGCAAGCAGAGTGGCAGGCAGAGGCAGAGAGAGAAGCAGGCTCCCCACTGAGCAAGGAGCCTGATGCGGGACTCAATCCCAGGACCCTGGGACCATGACCCGAGCCGAAGGCAGCCACTTAACTGACTGAGCCACCCAGGTGTCCCAAAAATTCCCTACATATGTTAAGTCTTCATTTTACACCTTTAAAGATGGTTTAAGTTACCTCACAGAAACAGGTAAAAAATGAAACATTAAAAAATAAAGAATTCGAAGGGGAAGAAAAATAAGATGAAGCCAGAAGTGAAAATCAATCCCTTGAAGCTTGTGTTTCCTACTGACAGACACGAATTTGGCTCTAAGTTTTAGAAGAGGAAGCAAAGACAGAAATATGACTTTCAGTAACTGTTTCTACATACGTTTGCTTCTTCTGGTTGATTGTAAGTTTCTTGTGGGAAATTACGTGTGCTTTTGTTTGTTTAATTTTTGTATTCACCAGAATTTAGTGTAACACTTTGTCTACATGGCCAGAAACACTGCCTTTCATTGAAATGCATAGTTCTGCCTCTTAAATATTTTGAAATTCATACCATTATTTCTTGCTGGTATTTGCATAAACAATACAAATTAGTAAGTGCTGAATATGATATCTAAAAACACATATGAAGAGTCTATGTCTTTAATATGCCACCTACTCCCAAACAGTCACACGCTTGTGCCCATAGTTCAAAACATTGCTAAGAAATCATTTTTTCCCTTGACTTTCCTCACCCTGCTTTATACATTAAGTATCTTTTCCATAAATGATTTTACCAGGTAAAACAGTCTTTCTGTGTTAGAAAGAGCTACATGATTTATTGAGAAACATAGTCAAGATTTCTACTCAGGTAAATACACTGTGGACATGACATAACAATACAAGCTCTCCACGGAACCAATGTACATATTCTTGTAACTATTACTGTGCAATCAGGGTATATAATGGGAAGGATGCATCTGATATTCATTTGAAAAATAAAGAGAAGTTATTATGAGAGATTACAGTTTGTCTTCCTAAAATTTATAATCTTTCTGAAATGATTCAGTTTCCTACAGTTGTGGGGCAAAGTGACATACTTTTCGCTCTTTTGAATAAAGGAGCTATAAGCATTTCCGTTACGTTCTTCAATTTGTATAATTATTTGCGTTCGTTGTGAAAGTTGATGTCTACAGCTAGGCAAAATAGCATTTCATGTGTTTTTGTTGATGGATCTGGAAAGTGAAGAAACAAACTTTTTCATGCTGAAGAATTGATTGCAGCCATATGATCTTTTCAATATTAGTGTGATTACCAGAGAAGGAAGCATCATTGATTTTATAAAGAAGCTATTCCACTGAAAACATGAGTTTGTGTATCCACCGTGTATAGCATCAGGTACTAATCACAGACACATACTTCACAGGTCCTGGTGTTTTTGTTTGAAAGCCCTGCTGCCACAGCATCGTACAATCACCGCCTCGACATATTGTTGACAAGAACTGCCAAGCACCTCGACTTCATTTCTCACACAAGAAAGCAACAGAGGGTTGGAAATGATCTCCAACATGACACCGCTTATATTTTTTTCAGCTGGAGCACAGATACTCTTCCATTTGTACCCTCTTAGCTAAGTCACAGAGTTTTTTTCAACACTCCTCTAGTTCTAGGAAATGCAAATAAAATAAGAAATGTGTGGCTGTGACACCATTTTAAACACACGTCATCCATTCCATACCGAAACATGCTTTTGTTAGAGTTTGGGTATCTCTTTCTTTCTCTTTTAATACTTTAGTACATAAAATATGAGAGGACTTGCACAAACAACACAAAATATCACTCTGTGTATTTTTCAGGTAGGTTTGATTTTGATCGTGGGGCGGGAAAAAGGAGTTTTGCTAAATATGTACTATGTGATTTATTTATGAATCTTTAACTCAGAATGATTTCCTATTAGTGTTGGGCTTATTCAGTTTACCCTGATCTTAAAGGGAAAGGAAGTCTTCTCCAGTCTCAAATCTTCCCTTTTGTCTCCCAAAGCCCAGATTATTCTTGCTGTCTAGTAGAATTGTTCTTCCCTATGTAGTAAGTAGCCTGTGCACAGTCTCGAAGTGGAATAGCAAAGCATCCTCACGGGCATGGAGACTCCAGGGCTATGTAACTCAGAGTTTTTTATCCCTAATACCCAGGGAACTATAAGATATGCCATCTATGCCATTCATTCCCAAATATTAGTCGTTGATTTCATTTGTTGACTAACTTTACATTTTAAATAGCCAATAATAAAATATGCCAATACAAATAGCTTTTGTGGTGTTCTTACAATGACTTTCTTGCTTTTGTCTTTTAAATGAGACATAACATAGAGCACAATCTTCTAGCCACAACTGCTTTCTAAAATCAAGTAGCATGATACTATTATTAACTATTTCAGATTAGATAGATGCACTAAATAATCACTCAAATTAAAAAATTCAGTGCTAATGCATAGAAAGAAATATGCAAGCACCAGGGCCCCAGGTATGATCCATGACCTAGGCTGGATTAAAAAGATTCAGCCCAAGGGGTTCTGTTTCCCATATTTCTTAAAAATAAGAGGAAAAGGAATAAGAGTGGCCAAGTGAATGGATTTAAATAACATCAATTTCTGAAATGACCAGCGAACAGTCTCATAAGAATCTAAGCAGAGTTCA
>CM052899.1:95599435-95616104 GCA_028534135.1 Potos flavus | reverse complement strand
TCTATACTGCCCAGAGCAATCTATACTTTCAATGCCATCCCGATCAAAATTCCACCGGCATTTTTCAAAGGGCTGGAACAAACAATCCTAAAATTTGTTTGGAACCAGAAAAGGCCCCGAATTGCTAAGGAAATGTTAAAAAAGAAAAACAAAGCTGGGGGCATCACATTGCCTGATTTCAAGCTCTACTACAAAGCGGAATGAGTGGGTTTTAAAAAATGAATTTAGGCAGATAATTCCAATAATTATGTATTCGAAACCATGCTTGCCACACAAAACCTTTTTCCCATTCCTCTTCCCTTCTATTGAAGGCTAATCACAGACCATGTTCCATGTAGAAAATGTTTTTCCAAACCAAAGGTTTGTATTTCCACATGATATAAAATATGTACTTCTGTTTGGGAAAGAATGTTTCAGAACTTGGTCTTTTCTTTTGATGAATAGCATTCTATATTGTAGTTTCTTGCTGATATATCCTCTTATTCTTAGCTTATTTTAGATTATAAAAATATTCTTCAGGGGCACCTGGGTGGCTCAGTTGGTGAAGCGTCTGCCTTCGGCTCAGGTCATGATCTTGGGGGTCCTGGGAGCGAGCCCCTCATTGGGCTCCCTGCTCAATGGGGAATCTGTTTCTCCCTCACCCTCTCCCCCTGCTTGTGCTCTCTCTCTCTCTCAAATAAATAAATAAAATCTAAAAAACATATTCTTCAAAAATTGATAAGTTCTGACTATGCATTAGAGTCTTAGGATATTACTTCAAAATCCATCCTATGTTGGTTATACGAATATACAGATGAGCTGGCCTTGAAGCCGCCCACATCCTGGTACATACTAAACACAAATCAAGCCCCCATTATGAAATAGGAATCAAATCCACATCCTCTGTGCCACACGTTGAAATTCTTGCCTTTTTTAGCTAGTATATATGTCAGCTCTTTCTTTTTTTTTCTTTTTGTGAACTTGCAGCCTCAGATGTTAGTTAAGTTTTAGTATTCTTCAAAAGCATTTATTTGAAAAACATGTGAATGGAAAATGAACATGCTAAACTAATTAGGATATGCAAATGTGGTTCAGTGGGACTGCTTTTTAAGTGAATCATACTCATTTGAATACACAAATAAAAGAAAATTTGTTTCAGTAACAATCTGGAAGTTAGTTCATGTGGAACAAATAAGGGCTTAAATTATAAGGATTAACTTTTCAGAATCTACTTTGCAGTTCACCTTTTTAATAGAAGGAAATGTAGACTTGAGCCAGAGGCCTCTGTTGGCTTTCAGGGAGGTTTGGTGAGCCATAGAATACTTACCAAGTTCTTGTTCTCATTTAAAGTGAATGAAGAGACTGGGAAAAGGGAGTTCTGGTGATTTATTTATGTCTTTCAAGGCAATTTAAGGGCAAGCAGGTGCAAATCTAAGAAACTTTTCTTGTAAAAAAATTTAAATCATGGAATGAAAAATATTTGGCATGTTCTAATATTCTGTTCTTGCTGCAGAAAGAACCACAAATGATATTGAAGGAGAGAAATAACATTAAAAGAAATGGGGGAAGGACATTAAAACAGGATAAAAAGAAGTCAAGGCAAAATAATGTATGAAAGAAATGGATTTTGAGGATACTTGGACTAGGAATATATCCCCAAAGTACTAATGTTATGTTTAATATTTTGGATTCACTTAATGTAGACAGAAAGGATTGGGATTTATTAAGTTACGGTTAAATCAAAGAATAAGCCATAATGACTAAAAATGTTATTCTAACCCACTTTACTACTTAATCAATATATGCACCTTTTTTGTAGGGGTATTCTAGCTTTATGTGTGGTTACTTATAAACCTGTTTAATTAAAAACACTGCATTATTCCGATGACATAATTTAATACTTTATATTAGATCACCTACCATTAGAATCTTTAATAATGTTTCATTTGTTCCTCAAACTACGAATATTTGTTCAGCTCCAACTATATGCCATTCACTCTCAAGGTGCCTTGGAGAATACAAAAGTGAGTATGACATGGGCATGACCTCCACTTAGCTGGCCATCTTGTAGAAGAGACTGTGTATAAAATACTCATTCTCCAAGAGAAACATGTCCAGCTAAAATGTTCTAGGTGTCTAACTACATGAGTTGATTTGCTTGAGGACTTTAGTTTTTGCCTGGAGGGGGAGTGAAAACAAATATTGATACCCAAATGCTTGGGGGACTGAGGAAAATAAAGCAATGGAAAGTAGCTTCCATGTTGATTACCTGTTGACACCAGAGGCTGATTTTGAGTCCTCATGGAGATGAAGAAAACAGGAAGGAGCTAAAAGAACTATTTTCAAGAAAGACTTAGAAAGTGTAGAGCAAAGTAGTATTTGCTTTGGAGCATAAACATAAATATGTGATGCAAAGTTAGGGAAAGTCAGTCTCTTGTGATAATGTCCCTTTACCTTGGAATACTACATGATTTTGTCCATTCAGTGGCCTCACAGGGGATAGGCTTCATATAGTGGGAAAATCCTACACATGGCTTTTCCAGAGATTAGTTTCAATAGACCATTAACAAGCCGATGTGGCAAATCTGCTATAGTAACTTGGTGGCAAAATAGCTTAAAGGTCTAAGTGTGCTACAGAGGACACAGAGGCCCTGCCATGAACTCTCAGAGATAACTAGAGACTTTGTGAGATGGGAGTGACTTGGAGGCCTGAAGTCACACAGTGGGGACTTAGGAGTCAATGAAATATAGGTATGCGAGTTGAAGCAAATTTCAAATTTACAGTTATTTAACTGCATCATAAACTATAATGTGATAAGTGCATATTAATGGCATAAACTGTGAGTTGTTTGATCTCAACAACCTAGTGTTTCTAGAATGTTCGCTCATTTGCAGAATGAGGGTTTAGACTGGGTAGCTTTCAGTACAAAACCTCCTATAAACTATGTGGCTCTAAACTTAGTACATAAGAGAATAATTAATTATAAAATCACATTCATGGAGTGATATTTATGTTTAATGAATTTTGACATCTAGACAGAGGAGAAAGGTAACAGACCAAGGTGGAGCAAGTGCAAATAATGAAGAGACACAGTTATGTTCAGGTAATAGCCAATAGTCTCATTTGCTGAATTTCAGAATGTAGATCACCAAAAACATAAGTTAGTAAGGAAAACGTAGGCTAAAATCAGATTGTATAGTTGTTTGATTACCATCCCAAGTACTTCAAAATTGACATTGTAGGTAGTAGGAGATTCAAAGGTCTTTGACTTGACAAATGAGGAAAAATATGTATGTTAGGGAGAACATCCTATTCTTAATGGAAGATTGAAGTTTTCAGAAGACAGATTTGAGGCCAGAAAAAAATGAAGACTCTATCGCAATAATCCAGATATTGAAAATGTAGGAAATGACCAAATTACAGAAATGGAATCCGTAGTACTTGTGTAGGTGTGGGAGTTGGAGGAAGGATAGTTGAGGAGGATGAATACAAAGTCACCTGGGGGACTGGAAACCACTCTTATAAGTTTGTTAGTTTGGTTGGTGTGGAGATAAGTAGGTAGTATTTTGGAGGAGACCTAACCAGAACACCATCTTAATTTTGTGATGATCAAGAGATCATCTAGCTCTGATGAATAGGGCTAGTATGAGAATTGCCAAATCTTTTAATCTGTATAGATCACTTATGAGTATTCTCAAGTTTTCTGATGGAGGTAGACACACACAAAAAAGAAGCCCAGCTAAAGTTGCTACTTGTTACTAGATTAGATTAGGTTCAAGCCCTTATATGAAGAATTGCTGTAGGAAATGTGTGAACCAATGAGATTCGCTAAGTTTGTCTACACAGGCAAAACTGCCCACGTGGTTATGCTTCTATTTGGAGTCAGATTCAAATGTCTTAGGGTGAGAACTTGTCCTGAGTGGGAATTATCCCAAGGTTTGTCTCATCATTTCAACCACACATAGTTTCAAAAAGAAAATTAGAATAGAAAATAAACAACAAAAACAAAAACCAGACCCCAAAAACATGAATAAAAAAATCAATAAAAACACATAGATAAATGGCTATAAGAACTTTTTAACATCTTTTTTCTTACCAGAACCAAGTTCTAATACCAACACTGTGGTTTAATAGTTGCTTGATGTTCATCCTTCTTCAGATAAATATTCCTTCTCTTTAGGTAGCATGAGGAGTTTCCCTTTAAGAACCAAGGGGCCTTAATGGAGTTGGAAGTCCTAGGATCCGAGCTAAAACTATAACGTGCTGTCCTAACCTCAGGTACCTGTAAAGGGGAAAGAACATCCTATAGTCTTTCGAAAGTTTTAGATTTCAAGTGTCTAAGTTCAAGGTGATGAACCCAAAGAGAAGTGGTTCTCAAAAGAGGACACAAGTGGGAGAGGTGTAATCAAGTCAGAAGTGCATCAAAGAAAAGAAAGTGAGCATCCAGGCAATGACTATAAGTGTAGATACAGAATTTGCAGTTCATTTTTATTGACACCCAGAGTAAGGACCTTGGGATTATAGATGAGTTTAAATATAGAAAATTAAGGCAAAAACTTAAAAAATAGAGATGTCATTGAACTCAAGGTAGAGTTTTGGGAGATCACTCTACGTTTGATGTCTTTCCATGATATTCATGGAGAAATTATAACATGAAAATAGGAATATACATAAGAAATAGAATTTAAAACTTGAGTTGTAAATTTAAGAATTATTTGCTTATAGGACAATAGAAGACACAGGAATGAAGTTAACAGCAAAGAGAAAAAACTACATGATATTTTATTTCTTCCTAATAGGTTATGGACTATATATTATATTTTGATCATTTCTTCGAGTATGTCTTAAAAAAATCCCTAATCCTTGGTTTAAGGATTAGCATAGAGATAGAGCCTTTTGCACCCTGGGAATTCTATGGTGATGAATATATAATCCTAACCGTAAAATCGAACATGCTTAAAAATAGGAAGAGGGAAAGGATGCATGCCAAATCTTCAACCTTTCCTACAAATTTTGGTGCTAAGTAGGTATTTAGAGTTTCTTTTAATATATCAATGCGCATTCTATGATCAGGAAAAAACAGCACTCGACTTCTACTGCGTTCCAGACCAATAGATGAACTCAAGATGTATCCCCGTGTGGTAAACTCATGGGATTTTCAGAGCACCATAAAAGCTTTTTATTGTACACGCCAATGCTGTCATCCGCAGTTAGCTAACAAATATGATAGGTTTTTAATATAATCCAACCCGTCCTTGCCAGTGCTCCTTGTATGTTACGTCATGGTTCTGTGGGCCAAGAGTTTGTTTTCCCCAGATGGCCTTCGTGAAGCTGCTGACAGCCCTTCTGACTGAGAAACTGTAGAACAGCAATCTTCCAACTCATTTAGTAGTCCTGACAAAGAGAGAGCTGTTGATATCCCGATGCAAAAGCACTCTATCAGGCATTACATAGTGTCTGTGTTCTCAGCATGTTTGGGGCGTGATAAGTCATAGCACATGCTTTCTGACATCTTTCTGCATTTCACTGCCGTGTAGAGTTTCCTGCAGTTGAAATTAGGGTGACAGACTGTAAAAAGCCAAGTGTGACATCATCAGCAACTGGTAGCAGTCACTGTATCATAAATAATACTTTGCAGACGTGTAAAAAAATTAAGTTGTGAAAAGTTCACGACAATTCCTTTGAAGAAAATTTGAAATCAACGGTTTCGCTAATTTCCACCCACTATTTTATCCAAGTAATGACAACATCCAGGAATATCTGTAATGTTTTATACTGATAAGCCAAAGATCTGCTCAGTGAAAGAGCTGGAGATTTTTTTAGCAAATTGAAAAAAGGTTTTGTGTGTGTGTGTGTTTAAAAGATTGCTTTTCTCTTTAAAGGGAGATCACGTATCAGTGACTGCAGGTCCCACAAAGCAATGGGTGGCTCTGCACAGGAGGTGGCTCTACTTTGGATGGAATGTCTCCTGATTATGATTATGCCTTGGTATTAATAAGGACGGCAGCTGCAGCAATCTGTTCAATTTTATGCAAATTAGCCCTGGCCCTCTGGCTTCTGGCTAGTGGCCAAGGCAGCCTTTGGCTGGGCAAAGTTTGGATGTACGCTTTATTCTACTGCTGCAAAGGTTTATTTAATTATCTGTATTTATTTAAAGCAGGACAGTACAAAGCATTTCTTCATCTTGGTCAACTTTGTGATGGCTGAATTGTATGGGATTTCCCACCTACCCACAAACTAGTTTAAATCATTGACTATGTGTTCCATGGACTATGTCCCTGAAAAATAAGAAGGGTTGACTTTTCTCACTGCTTTCTCTGGTCATAAAGGCCTCAAAGTGGTTTCTCCTCACTGCAACATTGAAGGCCTTTGAAATCAAATAGCGCAGTTATCTTTTAAATGATACTGTAAATCTTCACTAGCTAGAACTTAATGAAGGATACAATCTGGATTAGAGACCTTGATTTCTATAAAATTTTTCAAGAAATGGGAAATTTTAAAAGGAATGAGTGAAGGTGGGCAAAGGTACAAGTTTCCAGTTATAAAGTAAGTCCTGGGGATGTGATGTACAGAATGGATATGACAAGTAATCATACTCTAAAGCTACTAAGAAAGTAGATCTTAAAAATTCTCATCACAAGAAAAAAATTGTGTAACTATGTATGGTGATGAATGTTAACTAGACTTCTCGTGATCGTTTCACAATGTATACAAATAATGAATCATGCTGTTCACTGAAACTAATAGAGCATTATATATCAGTTATATCTCAATAAAATTTTTTTAAGATTTTATTTTTTTATTTGACAGAGAGAGAGAGACAGCGACAGAGGGAACACAAGCAGGGGGAGTGGGAGAGGGAGAAGTAGGCTTCCCGCGGAGCAGGGAGCCTCATGTGAGGCTCGATCCCAAGACCCTGGGATCATGACCTGCGCCAAACGCAGCTGCTTAAGGACTGAGCCACCCAGGCGCTTTCCAATAAAAATATTTTAAAAGAAATGCATACCTATTATTTCCAAGTATATATACTTAATAGTCCAAAATGATTCAGCATGCTACGGTTCTTTTCTGCCTGTTTTCATGTATCCATATAATGATTTGTACTAATCATCTAAATTTTATATTCCTTCTGTATAAAATGTTAAAAATAACTTATTACCACCTTGTGTGAATTAATTATTCCCTTTACAGACTTGCTTACAGTCTGGTATAGCAGACTGATTTCTTACTGAGGAGTATATAGGAGAACGGGAGACCGGCTCATGTCTTGCTCCTCAAACATCAGAATTAACAAGGTTATAGCAAAATTGGAAATGTAGTTACTGGCCACCTACAATTCGTCAATTTCATATGCAGTGAAGTAATATGAGACAAGGCTCCACACCCATGTCTGAACTTGCGTTTCAGGTTTTACCATAATTATATTTGTGATCCTTCTTGGTTTTCATATATTCCGTTGTCATAAATACTATCAATTAAATATTTCATAGGGCATTGGGTTACAGCAATCCTATATCCTATTTTATCAGCAAAGTCATCTGCAATCGTATTAAAAGCCACAAGCAATGTAGGGACAGCACCCACCATTTTCAGCTACTTGTACTAAGATTTCAGCATTAGATTGTCCCTTCTTCCTGTTAATCTAGGCTCTTATGGGCCTTCTTTTATTTTAAGCACAGATTCAGCTGACAGCCAGCACTTGTTCTGGTTTTGAATCAAACGCTGGCAGTGATCCCAGAATAGGAACCAGTTGTTTCTTTTACACACTCTCTCATTGTCCGCCACCATCGTGACTACTTTCAAAGCAATGTGCCATAACCAAACTTACACTTGCTTTAATGAGAATTAAAGTGCATGAATCAAAGCAATGCCTCCCATGCGGCCACTGACTACCTCTGGGGTGAATTAGTCAGTTGATATGCAATGTAGTAAAAGAAAAGGCGAAAAAAAGTGTACAAAGACATTTCCCCTTTCGAACTGAAACAGAGAAATTTTGTCTTTATAAACAAGTTTTCCCTGAATTACCCATTCCCACCTCCCTCACTTTAGCTATTAGAAGCCTAGTCTAAGACTTGTCTTAATTTTTCTCACTGAAACTGAAAGCAACTCTTCCACTTTTGCCTTTAAACAACCTACTACTCTCATTTTTCTGATAACGACCAATCCTTTATTTTCAATTTCCCATCCTCTTTATTGCTAATGTGTATTTTTAGCACAACATTATTTCTATTACAGCAAAGCGTCCTGTAAACTATGTTTATTCTGGGCCCTGTTCATTGGAACTGCTTTCTAAAGTTCTGAGAGGATGTTCTCATTTAAGTTTTTCCTGGGCAAGGATTCGGAGGACAATGTAATGGAAGGACCAATGAACATCTGAATTTATACCACAGTGCTAAGACAGTAATCATTATTTTAAGTATGAACAGTTTAAGCATCTAATCCTTTTACATTGTGAAATATCATCACCTAATTTAGCTTTTGAAAAATGCTGATTTTAGAATGTTTTTATTCATAAAACAAAAAAGGAAATAATATAAACGTGTAATAAAAGAGGGTAGGTCAAATCAGTTATGGCACATTTAATATATGACTATAAAGACATAAAACTAGAAACATTGAAAGAGTGGTATTTTATACATTAAAAATAGGTTATACTAGTTTCTATTTCACACACACACACACACACACACACAACTGAGACATGCACACACATATAGCACAGTTGCCTATTTAAACTCTGCTCCCTAGATGGGAAATAAGTATAGCTTCTTTATGTTCTATTACTGATCTGATTTCCTCACTATTTCCCATGCTGCCGGGTTGGAAGGGATAGATAATAAGTGGGGATAAATTGACTCGCAAGTAATACGTTTTTCCAGGGGAATAGTCTGTTCAAAAGATCCAGTGTCTTTGGGGGAAATGCATAGTTTCCCTATATGCCCTCCCATGCCCATGTCCACTGATTCTTTCTAGATGAATCCGAGTGGATGGAAGATTTATATGACTCTCTGGCTGTTGAGCAGAAAGACCCCTTTCCCCACAATGACCTTTCATCTGCACTAGTTTCTGCAGCTCGTTTCTCCTCGTCCTTGTTCTGGTATTCATTATGGACAGACTAGTCCCATCTATTCTCTTTGGGTTCCATAAAGTACCAGCCATTTATGTTCATGGCCTTGGCTCCTCACATCTAGTTTCAGTCCCTATCACCATAGCCTATTTGTCCATGCACTTTGTTTCTGCTGTCCCCTCCCAGCCAACCTTACAATTATGTGTTCCTTCAGAGAGGCTCAACAGGATTTCTAGACCCCCAACCACAACCCCCTTCCAAAGGCCATGGGGAGCCAGAAGGCCTGTGTCAGGCTCACCGCCACTGCCAATGTCATGTTACTGGTCACCTACCTTGTTTGTTGTGGTTCCAAAACGGAGTTGGGCTTTTTCTAGCAGCTTGCATTTTTCTAGGAAAGTGGACACTAGCTCAAATGTTCTCAAGATTATATCATACCTATCTGGATGGTTCAATGGCATCCACCTTCGAGGTTAGTCCAAAGTGGAATGGGAATAAAATGCTAGCACCTGACTAAAATTTCTTGCCTCTTTATTTCTTCTTTCTGTGTTACTTTAGGCCAGAAAAGGTAGGCTTTACAGTTATCTGTGCTCTCTAGAAAGGGTATTCCCTATTTCTTGGGGGCATTAAGATTAGTTTTCCCTTAATGGCGGAAAGACCATATTCCCTATACAGATAAGTGTTGCTCTTTTTATCAGTGTAGTAAGACAACTAGGAACTAGGGATTCCTAAAAACAAAAATACATAGCTTACATGAAAAATTCATTAGCCTTTTATATAAGGCATATTTATAGGCATTTACATACATATGTATGTACATATATATGCACATATATAACATATTGATATATTATGAAGTGTACATTATAAATATTTATATTTTTTATATTTTACAACATACCAAAATGTTATCATTATTCAATCCGAGTGATTATTATAAGTGATTTTCATTTTCTCCCTCTCGCTCTTTTATATATTCAAAGTTTTCTAAAGTTAGTACATATTATTGTATAATTGAAATAATTTATCAAACAAGAAAATGCATATTTGCAAAAACATCATTACATCAGTCTAAGAATTTGATCTAATTTGAATAGTATTTCCCATATTTGAAATTGTTCTAGTAAAAGCATCAATAGAACAATTACTTTAAAAGTCTAATTTGAAAGGGAGCCTGGCTGGCTCAGTCAGTTGAGCACGAGACTCTTGGCTCGGGTCATGGTCTCAGGGTGTTGAGATCAAGCTCTGCTGCGGGCTCTGCACTGGAGCCTGCTTGGGATTCTCACTCTCCCTCTCTAAACCTCCACAGCCACTCCCTTTTGCACTCAGTCTCTCTGTCTAAAAATAAATAAATGTCTAATTTATAAGTTACCAAGGGCTTAAATATTTAAGCAATTCCTCTGAACTTACAGTAGCCCCCTCTTTCATGCAGTTTAGCTTTCCATGGCTTCATGGTTTCACTTACCCAAGGTCAACTGCAGTGAGGAAGCAGATGACCCTCCTTCTGACATATCATCAAAATGCCAATAGTAGCCTAACACTACGTCACAATGCCTACGCCATTCACCTCACTTCATCTTATCAGGCGGGCATTTTATCATCTCACATTGTCACAGGAAGAATAAGTGCAGTACAATAAGATATTTTGAGAGAGACAACATTCATATAGCTTTTATTACAGTATATTGTTATAAGTGTTCTATTTTATTATTAGTTATCACTGTTAATCTCTTACTAATTTATAAATTAAAATTTATCACAGTTATGTAAGTTCGTATAGGAAAAATAGAGTGTATATAGGGTTTGGTACTATCTGCGATTTTAGGCATCTACTGGGTGTCTTGTAACGTATCCCCGTGGAAAATGGGGACTACCGTATATGCTGAGACGATTATCACATTTGACATTTGACATTTTACATTTAGCAGAGGTAGCCCTTGTTCTCCATTTGAAAACTGAAATTCTGAGATAGTTACCTATAAATGATTCAAAGAGGTCCCTCTCTTGATCCTTCTGGCAGTGGTTGTGGACAGGGATTATTAGAATCACATGGGTGTGACCTTAATGGGTAATTGTCAAGAATTTTAAGTGTTGTCTACCAAAGCTACTAACAGCTGATCTGCATGTGGAGTCCTGGATGTGTTCCACTTCTCCATTCTGAAAATCACAATACATCTTGTCACCTTCCTCCCCTAGATGGGCATGTGCGTGCAAGCACACACACCCACCCTGAGTTGGATCAAGACCTCTAAGCACTCTAGTTTTGAAACCAAATAGCCCCAACATAAAGATTTTCTTTCCCACTCATTCCTTTCAGATTGATAGCCTACTTTTGTAAATGAGTGTGCAGACCGCCAAAACAACTTATGCAATGTGTAAACTGTACATAGAAAACAATTTTTTAAAGATCTCTCAAAATTTGAAACTATGCAAGTCTAATATACATATCAAAACTTGTTTGGATTGTTATATTTAATAATTCCTTATTTTTAATTCTACTGAAGCTAATTCTAAACTAACTTAAGAGCTTAGTCTCATGAAAGTCAGGCTGAAAGTTCTGTTTATGCATGTTAAATAACAGTATTGAGCTCTGTTGAAAATAAAGAATATTTTTATACTCTGAGCTCAGTAAACATTACAAATCTAGGGTGCTCTGCCCTATAGACATCAAGAAGAATATTACACTATTCCTTTTTTTAATTAAAAATTTTGGTTTTTGAAAACACAACATTACTTTCAGCAATTATTTGAAAGTTCACTCTACAGAGTATTTGCAGAGCCAATGGAGAACCACCTCTGTGAGACAGTATGGTGGGGGGAGCAAAAATTAATGTCTTTTGTGGAAAGACAAAGCTTGATCTTGAAAAGTTAGGTCTTCTACTTTAGTGTACATCAACGATTATCTGGCATTTTATGTGTGGTGTTAAGTAGAACGATATTCATCTGAATCAGTACTTGCACTATTATTTGGACAAGATTTTTTGCTCTTCAGTATGCAATCTCGAAAATAAGTCTATTATTCCTGGGTGGTCACTCTAGAGATAGCTTCAAGCATACAGAATATAAAAAGCATGCATGAAATATGCCAGTATATTAAATTAACATCTTGCAAAAGCCCTTCTCTAAAATCCAGATGCTTATATTGCTTTTGACAGACTGTAGGCGGTAACGTTTTAACTTTAAAGAAGGGGCTTTCTGTTTCTGTTTTCAAGTTAAAAATAATGAAAGGAAAACACACTGAAATTCCCACATTATTAAATAAAACATTTAAGTGGCCAAGGGCCAATCATTGTCACGCCATGAACAAATGCCTTACGGTAATATGTTCCATAACTGTTTGTTAAAAACTACCAATTTTAACACATTTGCACATGATTAGACACTATAAAAAGTTGCTTATTGAAGCCAGTGTCATAACACTGTTACTCATGCCCAAGGGGAGGGAAGCTTCAATGCAAACCTGAACAAGAAAGGTGGTGTGAAATAAGTTCCATGTTGTGAAAACAGATCCTAAGTAGATTTGCCAAATAGCTGACTCCACTCAATGGTCAGAAGTTCATAACATCAGCATCACGAGACTGTGCGGGGCTAAGAAAATGTTAACTGAAGAGTTTCCTAAACAATTAAAGTATGCAAAGATGGATGATTAAAATTAAATTTTGGCAAAACCTATTTGACCCGAGAAATCTCTTTACGCAGAAAATAAATGCTTTATGCGAAGGGAGAATCTGGGTCAGCTTTGTTTGAGTAAGGGCTCCTAAAAATAAGTAAAAAAATATTTAAAAAGCAAAGGAATTTTTCTATAATATCTTACCATTAGTATGCTAGGGACGAAACAAAACAGGAAGAGTTTTTCAAGTTTTAATATAATGAGAAGTTATCGCTTCATAAAAACCAAGACAAAAATGGAAAAGTGAAAAACTAATCTAGCCATCGTCAGTATTTCTTGGCTCTCAAACTGCATAACTATAATCTCTGTCTTCTTCATCATGTGGTGTTGTCCTGTGTGCCTTTGTTTTCACATGGCTGTATGGCTGTCTACTACTGGGACACCAGTCATATTGGCGTAGGGTTTACCCTCCAGAATGACATCATCCTAACTAATTACATCTGCAACATTCTTACTTCCAAATAAGGTCCAACTCCAAGGTACCTGGGCTTAGAACTTAAACTCACCTTCCCTAGGAAGACACAATTCAACCCATAACAGTATTTGTGGAGTCAAACATTTACAACGATGAATGATAAATAAATACTAAACAGAATGATTCAATAATTCAGAATGCATTCAATAATTCAGAACTTGTATTAATTCATATAATGTTAACATTGTAAAGGTATTGAGCACACATTTTCAAAATTATACCCCCGATTAAGGAAAACAAAGCTCAGGCTTGGGGGGCAGATTTTATTATTTAATTTAGGTTCCTGAGAAGAATTTCTTTCTTTTCTTTTTTTTAGATTTTATTTATTTATTTGGCAGAGAGAAAGACAGCGAGAGAGGGAACACAGGCAGGGGGAGTGGGAGAAGAAGAAGCAGGCTTCCTGCTTGGCGCGGGGCTCGACACCAGGATCCTTGAATCATGACCTGATCGATCGGAAGGCAGATGCTTAATGACTGAGCCACCCAGCTCCCTAGTGAGGAGAAATTTTAAGTGTAATTAATCTCTTGAATTTCTCTACCAGGCAATTTCCAGGTACTTAAAGCTATAGATTTCTAAAAGATGGTGTCTCACAAAATTGTGCCTATAGAGGTTGTACATTTAAAAATAGCATTAACCTTAAATATAGTCCCCTTCTGTCACTGAGAAAGTAAGTTACCAAATTACAAAACTACTATCTTAGTTTCTCTGTTTGTAAAATAGAGGCTCTAAATGAAGACTGACTTCATTTAGTTAAGGTAAGTCTGAAGTAAGATAATCTATACAAAAATACTATACGTAGTAAGACTGAATTTCATAAATTATTATTAGTATAATTCAGTTCATTTATCATAATAGTTCCAAGTTATGTCCTATTAGGCATGCAAAGAGGAAGACCCAAAGGACTGCATTATGGTATTCCTAGCTCCCACCTCATGCTGTTCTCACTCCTCTTGAATACTATTCTAGTGGTTTCAGCTTTTGGAATCCTATTTGAAAAGAGTGAAGATGTGGTATGTGTGTACACACACACACATATACATGGAATATTACTCCACCATCAAAAGGAATGAAATCTTACTATTTTCAATGATCAGGGTGGAGCTAGAGTGTATTATGCTAAGTGAAATAAGCCAGTCAAAGAAAGACAGATACAATATGTCCTCACTCATATGTGGAATTTAAGAAAGAAAACAAATGAACATATGGGAAGGGAGAAAGAAAAAAAGGAGAGAGGGAAACAAACCATAAGAGACTCTTAACAATAGGGAACAAACTGAAGATTAATGGAGGGAGGTGGGTGGGGGATATGCTGGTTGGGTGATGGGTATTAAGGTGGGCACTTGTGATGAGCCCTGAATCACTGAATTCCAACTCTCACTTTCTTTTTCAAGTACAAATACCGTAAGTTTAAAAGTAAACCTTTCAGAAAAAAAAAAAAGATTAGGAGTAATTTTAAAACACATTAGATCAGAAAGCCCTATTGGGTATTAGAGTAACTTCTTATTTATAAATTTCTACCTCTTTCAGAACTTTGGGCTTCGAGGCATTTTAAACTCTTCTGTTTCTGCTTGTTACGCACTGGGAAAGTAGGAGCAAAGGTGAGTCCACAAAGAGGTGAAGTGGGATTCTGAGGCCAGTACTATTTTATTTTGATTTTAATGTACATACTTTTAAATTGGGTATGATTTCATCCTAACAAAACACACAGTTGTTAAGTATTTATTTTTTGAAGTTTTGATAAATGTATGCATTCATAAGCTCTCTATTCCTATTAAGATAGAGAAAAATTTTTATCACTCCAGTTAGTACCATACCCTCCAGTGTTTTCTAGCTAATTCTCACACACTGTAATTAAGAGATCACTTCTCTGATTTCTATCATGATAGCTTAGTTTTACCTTTTCTAGAACTTTATATGATGGAACTATATAGCACATGTTTTTTGTGTCTGGCTTTTTTTTTTTTTTTTTTAGATTTTATTTATTTATTTGACAGAGAGGAGAGAGATTCACAAGTAGGCAGAGAGGCAGGCAGAGAGAGAGGGGGAAGCAGGCTCCCCACCAAGCAGAGAGCCCGATGCGGGGCTCGATCCCAGGACCCTGAGATCATGACCCGAGCCGAAGGCAGAGGCTTTAACCCACTGAGCCACCCAGGCGCCCCATGTCTGGCTTTTTTTGCTTAATATGTGAGATTCTTGCTACATTTTTGCATTTATCAATAGTCTGTTCCTCTTTATTGAAGAGATATTATATCATATGGATATAGCACAATTGGTTAATCCATTCCCTTATTTGTAGGTATTTGTGTTGTTTCCAGTTTTTGGAATGATAAACAACACTGTTGCAAACATTCACACAGAAGTTTTTTTTATGGATCATAGTTTTTATTCCTTTTGAGTAGCCATATGATAGTGGAATAGTCATTGGGTATGTAGTTGGTTTTGTAAGGAACTGCCATATCTTTTTCCAAAGTGGTTGTAGCATTTTACATTCCCTCCACAAAATTTTAGTATTCCAGTTTCTCTTCCATCCTGATAAATATCTGATGTTGTCAGTCTTTTTTATTGTAGTTATTCTCATTGTGATTTTTTAAATTAACATGTAATGTGTTATTTGCCCCAGGGGTACAGGTCTGTGAATCATCAGGCTTACACATTTCACAGCACTTACCAGAGCACATGCCCTCCCCAATGTCCATAACCCAGCCACCCTATCCCTATCCCACCTACCCCCCGGCCACCTTCAGTTTGTTTCGTGAGATTAAGTCTCTTATGATTTGTCTCCCTCCTGATCCCATCTTGTTTCATTTTTTCCTTCTCTACCCCCCATGATCCCCCACCCTGCCTCTCAAATTCCTCTTATCAGAGAGATCATATGAAATTGTCTTTCTCTGATTGACTTATTTCACTCAGCATAATACCCTCTAGTTCCATCCACATCATTGCAAATGGCAAGATTTCAGTTTTTGATGGCTGCATAGTATTCCATTGTGTGTGTGTGTGTGTGTGTGTGTGTGTGTGTGTGTGTGTGTGTGTATAAAGAAGATGTGATATATATATATCACATCTTCTTTATCCATTCATCTGTTGATGGACATCTAGGATCTTTCCATAGTTTGGCTATTGTGGACATTGCTGCTATAAACATTTGGGGGCACGTGCCTCTTCGGATCACTACATTTGTATCTTTAGGGTAAATACCCAGTAGTGTGATTGCTGGGTTGTAGGGTAGCTTTATTTTCAACTTTTTGAGGAACCTCCATACTGTTTTCCAGAGTGGCTGCACCAGCTTGCATTCCCACCAACAGTGTAGGAGGGTTCCCCTTTCTCCGCATCCTCGCCAACACCTGTCCTTTCCTGACTGGTTAATTTTAGCCATTCTGACTGGTGTGAGGTGGTATCTCACTGTGGTTTTGATTTGTATTTCCCTGATGCCAAGTGATGCTGAGCACTTTTTCATGTGTCTGTTGGCCATCTGAATGT
>CM052899.1:95488239-95599335 GCA_028534135.1 Potos flavus | reverse complement strand
GTGGAAATGTCTGTTCATGTCTTCTGCCCATTTCTTGATTGGATTATTTGTTCTTTGGATATTGAGTTTGATAAGTTTTTTTATAGATTTTGAATACTAGCCCTTTATCTGATATGTTATTTGCAAATATCTTCTCCCATTTTGTCAGTTGTGTTTTGGTTTTGTTGACTGTTTCCTTTGCTGTGCAAAAGGTTTTGATCTCATTGTAATTTTAATTTGCATTTTCTTGATGGCCACTGATGGGGAGAATCATTTCACGTGAAATTTATTGGCCATTTCTATACCTCGTGGGAAAATAGTTAGTCTTTTACTAATATTAATTGAATATTTAAACTTTATTGAACTGTAGGAGTTCTCTATAAATTCTGGATAGAAGTCATCTGTTAAATACTAGTATTGAGACTATTTTCCCCAAATCTTTGGCTTACCATTTCATTTCTTTAGTTGAGTTTTTTAAAAAAGCATGGGTTTTAAATTTCAAAAACTTGCAATTTATTCATTTATTTTAATGATTAATGTTTCTTTGTATTAAGAAAATTTGCTATCCCAAGTTTCTTAAGATAGTCTTTCATTTTTTTTTTTTTTCTTCTGTAAGATTTAATAGTTTAGCTTTTATGTTTAGGTCTGTGATCTCTCTCAAAGTTTTTTAGTGAGGTATGAGGCAATAATTGTGGTTCCTTTCTTTCCATAGGAATATTCAGTGGTTTCAACACCATTTGTTGAAAAGAATATCTCTTCCCCATTGGATTATTTTGGGTGAAATTCAATTGATCATATGTATGTGGATCTATGTCTGGACTCTTTATTATGTTCCACTGACTTGTTTGTCTCTCTTTAGACCAATACCACACACTCTGGTTTATTGTGGCTTTAAAGTCTTCTAAAGAACATAATTCTTCCAATTTTGTTCTTTTTCAAAATTACTTGAAATATTTATGTTATTTTGCATTTCTGTGTAAATCGTAGAATTGGGTTGTCATTTTTTTTTGTCAGGAAAAACAATGCTGCTAATATTTTGATGGAAATGGTCTTAAGTTTATAGATAATTTTGGACAAAATTGGCATTTTAGCAATATTGAGTATTACAACTAATTAGCATGTTATATTCCTGCATTTTTTTGGTGTTTTTACTTTCTTTCCAGGATTTCATGGTTTCAGTGCAGAGGTCTTACACATTTATCTTTGTTATATTCCTAAATATTTTATATTTTTAATTTTAATGCTGGTATACATTTTTTAAATTCCATTCCTCGATTGTTTGTTGCTAGTATACAGAAATATTTCTACATTATAGTTGCTAGTGTTTGAAATTCACATATTTTGGATTTGTTTGCTATAAACCTATTAAATTATCAATCAGTTCTAGTAGGTTTCCTAGGTACCTTAGTGTTTTCTATATAATCAATCATGCTGTGTGAAAATAAAAACAGGGTTTCTCCTTCCTTTTTTAATTTTTCTAATTTTTTACTCATATACAGCACTGGTTAGTATCTCCAATATAATGTTGAATAAAAGTGGTAAGAGTAGATATCCTTTCTTTCTTCTTGGTCAATATTCTATCATCAAGTATAATATTAGCTGTAGGTTTTTTGTAGATGACCTTTATTACATTGAAATACATAAATAAATAAGCTCTATTCTCATTGAGCTTTTATAATATAAATGAACATTTAACTTTTTTCCAGATGCTTTTTCTGCATCTATTGGAATAATTCCATGATTTTTCTTCTTTATTCTACTAATGTTATTGCCTACACTGGTTAACATTTGAATGTTGCACATTGCATTCCTGGAATAAGTCTAACTAGGCCATGATTTATTCTTATTTCTATGTATTTCTTTATATTATTCGTTAGTATTTTTTTAGTATTGTTAAATCTTTGTATATGAGTGATACTGATATGTAATTTTCTTTTCTTGTAATGTCTTTGTAAGGTTTTGGTACAATTTTTATGAATGAATTAGGGATTGTTCCCTCCAATATTTTCTGAAAACCTTTGGAAATACTGGTATTATTTCTTGCTTAAGTGTTCAATGTAATTTGTTAATGGAATCATCCAGGAATGGAGTTTTCTTAGTGGGAATATTAATTTTGTAAGGCTGCTGAAATGAAGTATCACAACCCAGGTGGCTTCAAGCAATAGAAATGTATTGTTTCACACTTCTGGAGGCTAGAAATCTAAGGTGTTGGCAGAGCCTGCTCCCTCTACAACCTCTTAGGAGGTGATCCTTCCTTGTCTCTTTCATTTTCTTATAGCCCCAGACATTCCTTGGCTTGTGGCAACATAACTTCAGTCTCTACCTCTATTTTCCCATGGGGAGCTTCCTGTGTGTCTTTGTCTTTGTGTCCAAATTTTCCTCTCATAAGGACACAGTCATATTGGATTAAAGGTCCATCCTACTACAGTATGTCCTCATCTTATCTTAGCTAATTACATCTGCAATGACACTATTTCTAAATGAGGTTACATTCTGAAGTACTAGGGGTTAGGCCCTCAACATATCTTTTTTGGGCAAAAACAATTCAATCCGTAACAGTGGATATTTTAAGAATTGTATCAGTGGAGTTCCTCCTTTGTATTTAGGTATGACTGATATACAACTAAACACACAGGTCATAATTATTCAGTAAAATGAGTTTCAACATTTTTACACCTCTGTACATCCATCATACAAAATAAGACAGTAAATTTCTATCACTCCAGAAAGTTACTTACACTGCCATCCATCCATCCTCCTCTTCTCCATATGTTAGTATTTACCATTATTAGATTTAATATAAATGAAAAGGCATAGCATGTGTTATTAATGTATGGCTTCTTTCAGTAAACGTAGTACTAATATATGTTACTGATTACATCAGTAGTTTTTTTTGTTTTGTTTTAGTAGTTAAGTAATATTCCATTGCATAAACATACCATCTTCTCCCCTCCCCCCATTATTGTGTTGATAGACTTTTGCTCGTTTATAAGTCTGGATAATTATGACTAATGCTGCCATAAACATTGTTAGATAGTTCCTCTTTCTTCTTGATATAAAGTCTATAAGCATTAATACTAGTTGTTAATATTTTTATTCAATTCTATCTACTTATTTTTTGTCTGCTTGTTCTAAGAATTACTGAGTGAATTAAAATCTCTATTTTCGTGGATTTCTTTGTTTTCCTTCCTTTTTTTTTTTTTAAGTTTATTTATTTAAGCAATCTCTACATCCAACACAGGGCTCAAACACACAACCCCGAGATCAAGAGTCACTTGCTCTACTGACTGAGCCAGCCAGATGCCCTATGTTTTCTTTAGTTCTTAACTTTTGTTTTCTGTACTTTTTTTTTTTTTAATGAGAAAGCAGACAGGGAGGGGCAGAGGGAGATGGGGAGAAAGAATCTTAAGCAGCCTCCATCCGCAATGCAGAGCCCAATGCAGGGCTGGATCTCACAAACCTGAGATCATGACCTGAGCTGAAACCAAGTGTCAGAAGCTTAACCAACTGAATCACCCATGCCCCTGTTTTATGTAATTTTTTGTTTTATTTTGTTTTGTTTTGTTTTTGTTTTTTAGTTAGTTAACATAAAGTGCAATATTGATTTCTGGAGAAGAATTCAGTGATTCATCACTTATATACAACACCCAGTGCTCATCACAACAAGTGCCCTCCTTAATACCCATCATCTGTCCTACGCATCCCCCACCCAACTCCCCAGATCAATCGTCAGTTTGTTCTCTATCATTGAGTCACTTATGGTTTGTTTCCCTCTCTCCATTTTTTCCTTCCTCACTTCCCATACGTTCATCTGTTTTCTTTCTTAAATTTCAACTAAAAGTGAGATTATATGGTATCTGCCCTTCTTTGGCTTATTTCACTTAGCATAATACACTCTAAATTCCACCTTCATCATTGCAGTTGGCAAAATTTCATTCTTTTTGGTGTCTGAGTAATATTTCATTATATATATATATATTATATACATATATATTATATACATACACACATTTACATATATATGTATATATATACACACATACCACTTCTTCTTTATCCGTTCATCAGTTAATGGACATCATTTGTGTTCTCTCCATAGTTTGGCTATTATTAGTAATGCTGTTATAAACATCAGGATGTATGTGCCCCTTCAAATCTATATTGTCGTATCCCTGAGTAAATATCTAGGAGTACAATTGCTGGATGGTAGGGTAGTTCTATTTTTAACTTTCTAAGAAACTTCCTTACTGTTCTCTAGTGACTGCACCAATTTGCATTCCCACCAATAGTGTAAGAGAGTTCTCTTTTCTCCACATCCTCTCCAACACCTGCTGTTTCCTGTGTTGTTAATTTTAGCCATTCTGACAGGTGCGAGGTGGTATTTCACCATGGTTTTGATTTGTATTTCTCTGATGATTAGTGATGCTGAGCATCTTTTCATGTGTCAGTTGGCCATCTGGATGTCTTCCTTGGAAAAATGTCTTTGTTCATGTCTTCTGCCCATTTCTTAACTGGGTTATTTGTTTTTTTGGGTATTGAGTTTGTAAGTTCTTTATAGAGTTTGGATATTAACCCTTTATCAGATGTGTCACTGGCAAATATCTTCTCCCATTGCACAGGCTGCCTTTTATTTTTGTTGATTACTTCCTATATTGTGCAGAGGCTTTTTATCTTCATGAAGTCCTAATAGTTCATTTTTGCTTTTGTTTCCCTTGCCTCTGGAGATGTGTCTAGTAAGAAGCTGCTGTGGCCAAGCTCAAAGAGGTTGCTGCCTGTATTCTTCTCTAGGATTTTGATGGATTCCTGTCTCACATTTAGGTCTTTCATCCATTTTGAATTTATTTTTGTGTGTGGTGTAAGAAAGTTTCTTCTGTAGGTTGCTGTTCCCAATACCATTTGTTGAAGAGATTGTCTTTTCTCCTTTAGATATTCTTTCCTGCTTTGTCGAAGATTAGTTGACCATAGAGCTAAGGGTCCATTTCTGGGTTCCCTATCCTGTTCCATAGATCTATGTGTCTGTTTTTGTTCCAGTAACATGCTGTGTTGATCACTACAGCTTTGTAATATAGCTTGAAATCTGGAATTGTGATACCTCCAGTTTTTTCTCTTTTAGAATTGCTTTGGCTGTTCAGGGTCTTTTGTGTGGTTCCATACAAATTTTAGGATTGCTTGTTCTAGCTCTGTAAAATTTGCTGATAGTATTTTGATAGCGATTGCTGTTTTATGTACTTCGAAGCATTGTGATTAGGTATATGAATATTTAGGAGTCTTAGTAAAGAACTGATTATTTAATCATTATAAAATGATCTTTTCTGGTCACATGTCTTTTTTTGAGACTACTTTGTTTTATATAAATATAGGCAACTCATTTTTCATGAGTATATCTTTTTCAGGGCATATCTTTTGCATCATCTTAATTTATTTGTTGGTATACTTAAATTTAGTATCTCTCTTATAATCTGTCTTTGTATGTGCCTCCTATTTGCCTATTCCAGTCTGTCTTTCATTCTTTCTTTCTTTCTTTCTTTCTTTCTTTCTTTCTTTCTTTCTTTCTTTCTTTTATTCTTGTTTTGCTCTTCTTTCCCATGTTCTTTTGGATGAATCAAGTATTTTTTTTTTATTATTTCACCTAAATTTCTCTATTACCTTTACAACTATATCTCTGTATTATTTTTAGTGATTTTTTTCTGCAAATTGCACTCTGAATCCTAACCTATCACAGTACTGTAGTGTAAGAATATTATAACACCAACTGTTTGATATAAGAAATTTATAGCAGTGCTATATTTCTCTTTCTCTTTATTTATATTGCTGCTACAATTTATTTTGTTTCTCTTCATGTTATATACCCCATATGCTTTGTTATACATTTGCTTTATATAGGCAGTTAAGTTTTCAAAAGAAAATTAGGAAAGGAATATTTTATTATTATTTAGTGATCTTCCTTTTTATAAATTAAATTTTCCATCTGGTGTCATTTTCTTCCATCTGCAGGACATCCTTTGGTATTTGTGTGTGTGTGTGTGTGATGTGCATATGTTGCTGACAATTTTCTTCAGCTTTCATTAATCTGAAATTATGTTTTATTTCACATTGATTTTTTGAAGGCAATTTTTTTTCATGGTAAATAATCCTATGCCGATAGGTTCTATTTTTTCTGCATTTTAAATATTTCATTCCATTTTCTTACGCCCTGCATTATTTCTGATGAGAGGCCTACAGTAATTCTATTCGTGGGGGGCACCTGGGTGGCTCAGTGGGTTAAGCCTCTGCCTTCAGCTCAGGTCATGATCTCAGAGTCCTGGGATGGAGCCCTGCAGTGGGCTCTCTGCTCAGCGGGGAGCCTGCTTCCCCCTCTCTCTCTGCCTGCCTTTCTGCCTACTTGTTATCTCTCTCTCTGTGTCAAATAAATAAATAAAAATCTTTTAAAAAAATAATAATTCTATTCTTGGTTTCTCTAAATTTAATTTGTCCCTTTCTTCTGGATGCTCTTACAATTTATTTCTTCATCTTTTATTTTTAGCAATTTGACTATAGTCTATGGAGCTGGGTTTTTTGTTTTTGTTTGTTTGTTTGTTTGTTTTAATTTGTCTTCCTATGAATTATCCAGCTCCTTGGTTCTTTGGGATGGTGTTTTTATCAAATATGAAACATTTTGACCAACATTTATTAAAATGTATTTCCTGCACCATTCTTTCTCTTCTCACTTTCTGGGACACCAATCATACAAATGCATAATTATACAATTCTATAAGTGTATAATATTACCTCACAAGGCATTGATTAAGACTTGGCTTTAATAATTTTTATCTCTCTGTGCTTCAATTTGTGTGATTTTTAAAAACTATCCTCAGGTTTATCGATGCTTCTATTCTCTCCAATCTACTGTCAATCTAATACAAAAACTTTTATTTCATATATTGTATTTTTCAGTTTAGTAATTTCCATTTGGATCTCGTTTATATTTTCCAAATGTATCCTGACATCCTCATCTTTTTGCCAATTTTACCACTTTGCTCTAGGTTTTATAAAATATTTATCAAAAATATTTTAAAATGTTTATTTGGCAATTCCAACATTCAGGATGTTTGTAGGTCTGTTTCTAGTAACTGATTTTTTTCTTGACTATGGTTCACATATTTCCATTTCATTGCATATCTAGCAGTTTTTTAATAATGTACAGGACCTTGTAGGTAATACCTTGTAGAGATTCTTGATTATGTTCTTGTTCTCTGAAGAATTTTGTTCTAAAAGGCATTAAATTACTGGCACATAGCCTTGAACTTGTAGATAGTTGGTTTTAAGCTTTATTAAATTGGGTCCCTGGTTTTGATCATAGTCCAAGAGAAAACCCCCTACTCCTGGGATATAGTTTTTACTTCTAGAGTGTGGCCCTTCCAAGTTTTCAGCAGAAAGCACAGTGTGCTTACCAAGCTTCTCTAACTTGGCAGGATTGAGACTTCAAATTCTGTCTCCTCTACAGCAGCAGCTGCTAAAAAATCTGGTTAGTTCCTCCAGATTTCTTGGATTATTGCCCAGGCATGCATAACTTTGGGGCAAATCATAGATTCAGGGGACTTATATACACATTTTGGGGCATAATTTCTAACTGCTCTTGCAGTTGTGAACATCTCCTCTCACTTCTATGGCGAATAAAACTGTGCTTTTCTGTTTAAGTTCTGGGTGATTCATCTCTGTGAGCTGTGAAGTGCCCTTACAGGAAAAGCCGTGTACATCTTATGTCTCATCCATTATGGGTTTCTTCTTTTAAAAGTTACACAGAACAGGGGCACCTGGGTGGCTCAGTGGGTTAAAGCCTCTGCCTTTGGCTCAGGTCATGATCTCAGGGTCCTGGGATCGAGCCCTGAAGTGGGCTCTCTGCTCAGCGGGGAGCCTGCTTCCTCCTCTCTCTCTGTCTGCTTCTCTGCCTACTTGTGCTCTCTCTCTCTCTGTCAAATAAATAAATAAAGTCTTTTTAAAAAAAAAGTTACACAGAACACAGTTTCCACCAGATTTGGATACCTTCGAAGAGTTGTCTTTGTATTTTGGCCAGAGTTTATAATTACTGTTTGTGGGAGGATTAGTCCAATTAAAGCTTTCCTCCATTACCAGAAACAACCTCTGGACCAGTGATTTAGCAACTTGCTCCTCTGAATCATATTCGAAGAGGATGTGTCACTTTTCGTAAGATGGTGTTTCACTACCTCCATTTATATGTGTGTATCTTTAACCCATTTTGCATGTTGAGCTTTCTCTTAATATTTTACTTGAAGGAAGTGTTCCACTATTTGGAAGTCATTATTTTTAATCTTAGGATCAGTTTCCAGTTTGGAAAACAAAATTATTCTTAAAAATATGATTTTTCTGATTGAGTATATTTACAAAGATCACATTATGACAGAACCTGTGAGAATGTTGCTCTACTCCTGGGTTATTCAGAAATATTGCTGACCCACGGTTGGTTCTAAATGCTTGGGCCTTATTAGAACATCTTGAAGTTACCAAGGCCGATGCCAATGATGCATGGATCTCAGTGTACTTCAGAAGGACTCCAGTCCTTCCACGAAATTTTTATTTTCTGGAATGATCCTGTTTGTACTCTGACTTAATAATAATGTCCTATATTTTTCTTGTGATTTAAAAATTCAAAACCAGGGGAAACTGAGTGGTGCACTTGGTTAAACATCTGGCTCTTGGTTTCAGCTCAAGTCGTGATCTCAGTGTTGTGAGATCAAGCCCCGTATCTGGCTCTGTGCTCAGCATGGAGTCAGCTTAGCACTCTCACTCCCTCTGCCCCTCTCCCCCACTCTCTCTCTCTAAAATAAATAAATAAATAAAAATTAAAAAATCAGAACTAGCTGTTTATTAACCATAACAAAATGCTTATCTGATCATAAGAAAATTGATATAAAACTAGAGCTGCTTGTCACAAGTTGTTTTACAGAGATTTGAGAAATGACACATAAAATGTAGTATGTAAAAGAGTTAATTGATATGCATAGTTTATTATGGCCACAACTCAAGTTTACTTGCAGACCTACAGAAAGAAATGACTGAGGACTCCTTCATTTCCTGCTACTCCTAAAATAACTTTGGTCTTGGTCAGGAAAAATATAGAGAGAGAATGCAATGAAAATATTTGGTTATTCATTTACAAACATGACTATGAGTTGCATTGTATAACTTTGTTTATATGTGCACAAGTACATGATATTTTGTGAAATCATCTCATACCATAAGCAAAAGTCAGTGCCATGAAATAACATCCTATAATTGAGGTGGAGGTTGAGGCAAGAAGAAAACCCTCATGTAGAGACACAGTTGCCTTTTTATAATCTCTTTGCTATCATATTCACCAGTTTGCTATTAATTTTACATGCATTTCTAATATTATAATAAACTTGTCAGAATTACTCAACAACTAATATTGAGGCAATAAATTCACAGACACTATGAAAAAAAAAAAAAGAATAAGAAACAATCCTGAGCTTGTGGAGTACAGTTTAACGAGATAAACTGTAATGGAAGCTGATGAGTGCTATCAATGACACTTATTCATTATGTTGTGGAAACATTAAGTCTGCATGGATAACATACTTTACAATACTTTTGTTGTGTGGTATAGTAAACATAAAAAATTTGTAGAGAACTACATATTGCCAATACACTTTACCTATGGTTTAGCTATTAGAAATTCCTAACATTCTGAGTTAAAAATTTTAACAAATAAAATATTAAAGTAAACTTGAATTCCCTTTTGTACTCCCTCTCCCTCTCTTCCCTGAAGATAATTAGTATAGGAAAGTTGTCATAGTCTTTTTTTCCATGTTTTTGAAACTTTGACTACACATGTTTATATCTGGGAACAACATGTACCATTGCCTGGCATTTCAAAAAACTTCCACAAGTTATTCTATCACTCAACATTATCCTCGGGAAGTTAATCTATTTGATACACAGAGTCTACTTCATTCATTTTCATTGCCGAAAAGCATTTAGTTGTGTGAATATGCCACCATTTGCCATCAGTTTTGCAATTGCTTTCAGTTTTATGCTATTAGAAACTAGGCCATTATGATCATTCTTGCATACATTTCCTTATTTACAGTTCTAAGAGAAAAACTATCTCTAGAATATTTATGTAAGTGTGGAATTGTTTCGTTTTAAGTGATGCAAATTCTCAACTTTACCAGATATTGGAAAACAAGTCTCTGAATTTGTTGTAACAACTTTCACTCCCACTGAGTGAATATGAAACTGTGTTTTCCTCTACATTTTAACAGCATTTGATATTGTTAGACTTTTAAATATACTGGGTATCACAGTGCTTAATCTGAGTTTCCTATTTACTAATGAAGTCTGTTGATATGTTTATTAATCATTTGGGATTCTTCTACTGTAAATTGCTGGTTTATGTTCTTTGCCCATTTTCAAATAAATTATGTGGGTGTTTCTTTTTGATTTATATGATTAGGTTTTTTGGGTTTTTTTTTACTTCTTCTAAGTCTCTCTCAATATAAGGAGTTAAAAATTGATCGCACATGTGGAGAAAATTGTGCTCAAAACAATTTTCTGTGAAACATTAGTAGGTCGTCAAAATCCCACCTATACTTCACACTTTAAGGTGAAATTGCACACACATACGCACACGCATGCACACACTTTACTTCACATCTTAGAATGTAGGCATCATTACTGAAATAGGAAATTAGTTCGTTTATATAAGCTGTAATACGCAACAAATCTAGAGAGGAAACAAATACATCTCGATTTTCCATGTGAAAGAAACAGATTAATCTTGGACAATACTAGAGAAAAGAGACTTTAAGTGATGGTTCTCTAGCCTAAGGGTATACAAACCCAGACAGGAATTTGAAATAATCACTTTTGTCTTTATGGTACATCCATCTCTGTCTCTACTCCTCTGCAGTTTGAGGTCTTCTGGCATCTCATCTTTTCCACTCTTCATTGGTTCAGCTCTCTTAATACTCCATGCCAGTGAGCACTGAGCTATAATGTTATTAGATATCCAGAGAAAAATGATGTGATTCACACTAATGTGAGAATTACTGATTACATTCCAAAGTTGCTGATATTTTATAAAGGACACCAATGACTGGTACAATTTAAAAAACAGACAGGATATATATTAAACAAAATAGTGGCAGGAGTTAAGCTAGTGTCATGTGTTTTAATTTTCAATGCCCAGTGTACTTATAAAAGAGAAAAAAAAAAAAAATATATATATATATATACCCTTTCCATAATGTAGAAGCATATTCAGGACATACATAGTAGGAAGTTGGCAGTGGAAATCTGTCTTCCACCCATCAATTACATTACTAGGATGGACTAGGCAGAAGGCCTCTCTCTTACCTAGTGCATGTTGGTGTCATAGCAGAGGAAATTGCCCTAGTTTAGGGGGGTTAGAAAAACCTACTTGGATGTAATGTCTGAGTCCAGATACAAAAGATGAGTAGAGATTAATAGATGGAGGAGAGTTTAGGGAAATAGAAAGAAGGAGATCTTTCCAGGGGTGGAAATAGCATGTATAAAAGCCCTGAGCCCAACGAATTTGGGATGTTTGAGAAGCTGAATGAAAACCCATGTGCTACAACCACCAGGAACAAAAGGAGATTCAATGAGAAGTGCCATTGGAGGAATAGGTGGGGGGGGGGGGGGGCCGGCAAATCACCCAGGGCCCTGCAGGCTATATTAAGAATCTTGGCCTTTATCATAAGATCAAAAGAAAGCCATTTAAAGGTTTTAATGATGGAAGGAACATAAAGTTATACTTTGAAAAGATCACTTCAGCCATATTGTAGAGAATAAGTTTAAGGGATTTGGGTGAACCAGGATTGTTACAGGATTTGGATGAACCAGGATGAACCAGGACCAATAGTATCAAGGTAGAAAGATCAGGAATAGAGAGAAGGTCCAACATTCAAGAGATTTTCCGAGGGTGAAATCAACAGCATGATGATAAACTTAGCACAAAAAGTAAAAAAAGAAAAAAAGTAGAAGCTGTCAAAATAGCCTTCATATTTATAGCTTATGAAACTAAACTGATGGAGGTGCCATTAATTGTGGGAGACATACCAGAAAATGACCAGGTTTGGAGGGGATGCCTACAAATCCTATGAACATGTTGAATTTGACTTTACTTGGAAAAAACTAACTAGAAAATATATTGTTCTCGAGTTCAAAAGAGAGTTATTTAGAGATTCTAAATGTCTTGTACTATGTTTTCCTTCTTTACTCATGAAAATTTTATTGAGAGAAATGAAGGCTTAAATAAAAATATCTATGGGATATGCCCGTTAAGTAATTCATGCTAAACCTTGTTCTAATTAAATTTGGAAAAGTATAAAGGTTGAATAACATAAAGTTTTAAAACATAATACTTGCCTGCATTAAAAAAAAAAATCCTGATGAGTAGATATGGTCTGACTCCAAAGTGAATCTTCTAGCCAGTACCAGTCTGAACCAGCTGTCAAGTCAGAAACAAATGCAACCTGTTGTCATTATGTTATATGTTTCACCTAGAAATAATTTAAGAAGAGTAAATTTGCTGCCAGACCACACTCGATGCATACCTAATGTGTAGCAAAACTATGCATCTTCAACCCTAGTAAGATTCCTAGTTAGGACAATCTCAAAGAATTTTTCAAATGTAGACAAGTATAAAAAATGAGCATGTGAAAAAAAAAAAAAATGAGCATGTGGAGAAAAATCAGAAAGTGCATGAGAACTGATCATTATGAGAGCTATTCAGTTTATTCTTTTAATAATATCTAAGAGGCTAAATGCACTCTGTAACTGGAGTACTCAAACACTATGTCTGAGCCAAGGGCCTCATCACTGATATGAATTTTGATAAAGTAATCTGACTTGGGGAATTTAATCTATATCAATTAACAACAACAACAAAAGTATATTGTTGCTACATTCTTGCACATACATCCCTAGTATACATGTACATATACACATAAATCTACAGGTACACACACACGTATATATATAGGGATATATCTATAAGAATGCTTATAGAAACATTGTAAGGACAAGAATGTACCAGCAACATAAATTGTCACCAATAAGAGAATGGTTGCATGAATTATGATAAAGCCAGGCATGTTTGTGTGTATTTACTTGGAGAGATAAAATAATATAAATTAAGTGAAAAGGAAGTTAGTTTATATAATACAAACTCATTTTGGTAAATAAACAACATATGTATATACTCATAAATGTTTAATATAAATATAAATGTGTTCAAGGATAACTCTTTCACTAAATGAGTTGGGCCTAGTAAGATTTAAGCACACACAAAAAAATGTATTCTTTCTCTCCACTCCCCATTGAACTCTCTATGTTGACATTTTCTTTCCCAGAACTCTGTGGAATTTCAAGCAAATCTCATAGTTCTTACAATCCCTCTAATATAATTTTTAGAAGTCCTCCGACAAGGCAATATACCTACAAGTCAATAGGGAAAAAACAAAACTAACAGAAAAGCAATAGAAATGGCAAAGTTCTTTCTAAACATACACTCTACAAAAAAGTATACCAAAATAGTCAATAAATTTTTCTAGCGATATTGAACATATCTATACCCCATGACCTAGCTATGCTTAGGCATATAATGATCAAAAATGTGTACATACGTTCACCTAAGGACATACACTCCAATGATCATAGTAGCACTTTCTGCTCTAGTCAAAAACCAGAAACTATCCAAATATCCATCAACAGTATTTTTTATAAGTTAATCGGAACATAGTTTATGAACAGACAACTTTTGTAGGCAAGCCAGAGAGACTTCTTCAAATGAGGATGATGTTTATCTCCTCTATCTCTGTGACGTCTTGTCATACTGTTATTACCTCCTGTTTCCCCCCGTCCCTCTAGCCAGACAGACATCTACACAAACTTTAAAAATAATAAAATATTATCTATCCCACTAAATATTTCCTGATTCAGCAAAAACCTTCTCATTACCTGAATTCCTGTTATGTTTTATTGGGTCCACTCTTTTAGAAGTTGGGATTCAAAGGGGCTAAAAAATAGCACTCTTTGTTCCCTGTTGTCTGAGTTATGAATCAATCCAAGGATAGAATGATAGCATATTCATTACTGATAACAACTAGAACGAAAGTTGAGGCCTTAGCAACAATGGGCTTCCTAATACTGAAGCCCAGAATTATATTGATTTACTAACTCAGTTACAGAAGGTATTGAATGAAAACAGCTCTCTGAAGAAGACCTGCTTTTTTGGAAGCTGATCTTAGAAGCAACTGACTTCTAAGGAAAGAGAGGGAAAGACTGAAATATTCATGTCCAATTTCCTTTCCACACTCCCAAACCTAGTAACTCATTCTTTCACCCTAGGGAGGAACACAAAGGGAAGAATAATTAGCAGTGTTGAGGGAAAATCCTACCTCACAGAAATCAGAATCATGGGGAATAAACATTTTTCTAACAGAATTTGTCACATTTTAGGTAAAGAATTATCAGTAATCTGTCTTAACTCTGGATTATAAACTGTGTAGAGTAAGGAAGAGTCTACTTAAGTTTTTGTTACTCTCTATACCGTAGTAGGGCTTTGCTGTTAATAGACAATAAGTAATATATTTAATTTATATATAATTGTGTTTGTGTTCTCCATTGAGAGTATGGGAATCACAATTTTGGAAACAATCAAAATTTAAGGAGTTTTTTTTTAAGATTTATTTATTTATTTTGTGGGGAAGGAGAGGGAGAGAGAATTGTAAGCAAAACCCACACTAAGCTCAGAAATTGCCAAGGGGCTCAATCTCACAACACCTGAACCAAAACCAAGAGTCAGATGCTTAACCAACTATGTCACCTAGGTGCCCCCAAATTTAAAGAAATTATTAAAAAAAAAAAAAATTGAAACTGGTCACAAAGATCATTACACTAAAAATATTTACCAAAAGATCACTAAACAAAAAATTTTGGAGCAACCATAAATGACACGGCTACCTCATCTAACATTTTTTAAAAATTATGAAATTAAATACTTGAAAAAATTAAGAAAGTAGGATTCTCTACAATGGATTATTATTAACAAAAGAGATTCTGTTCTAAATGGATTTCTTCTGGAACTTGTCTACATATTTTACAAAAATGAAGCATCATGGTCATAGTCTGCCTTTAAAATACCTAATTATGTTTCCTAATTTTGCACTAATAGTTTAAAAATAATTATAATAGCTACCCCAAGGGTTGCACCATAAGTTACTAAAACACTCCAATAGCTGAACATTATATTCAAGTCTTCTTATTTTAGGGAATATTTAATAACAACATCTTTTGATTTTGGAGAATTTTATCCTAAATGTAATTTCCCGTTAGTGGATTTGGTCAGTCAAAAAGAGTGAAAAAGCATTTCTTTCTTTTGTTTGAGCCATTGGTAAATGTGGTCTCTGATGAAGTAGTCGAACAAATAACCTATCAGGAACAATATTCTAATATCAACCGACCCACCAGGATTGTGAGTTAAGAGAGTTTAGACTTTCTTTATTCTAGCTCTGAATGTCTGGCATTTAAGAGCAGAGAGCATTGTCCTCACAAATACTAATACCATGTCCACAAATATTTTCTCACTTAAGTAATTAGTTTATCTAGTCCAATATATTAATCAAAACTCAAAAACAACTCCAAATCAATTCAATATTAAATCTTCCCGTTCCCCAGCTCAAGGCCTGCTCCAGACTGGAAATCTGAAGTGGAACAGGATGGTGTTTGCAATTTCTTCTCTGTCTCCCGCTTTATTTTTCTTCCTTCCCAATCCCTCCAGGTACCAGTTGTTTCTGACTGCTTCAAGGTCAGATTTGCTAGGTAAAGAGGTAAGCACTTGATTGATCAGGTACTATTGCCATAGGCTTTGTTCTCTAGAGACCTGGCCAATATTTACATATGACTCATTGTCTTGAAATGTAAATTTCTGGGCTCCTGGTAGGACCTACCACCTGATACTTCTCTCATGCAGATCTCTTCACTCTGGAAGATGCTTTTGTATTCCTAATGGTCACTTGTGACTCCTCCCTCAGATCTTAGTAAACTGATTTTTACTCCAATCTTCCTGCTTCTGAGATTCCAGTGTCCTTCTAGGGTCCATATCAGTTCCAAGGAAAACACTCAAGCAGAGCCTTTCCCCTGACAAGTCTTGGAGAAGAGGACAATCCTAACACAGTCCCCTATATCCTATACACACTACTTTCCTTAACTTTCTCTGGAGTGAGTATGGCCCCAGACCCCTGGACTTTCCAGTAGCAGAGAACAAATTTCAAGCTCGTTAAGTCTTTCCAAGGAAGAGCCCATCATTAGGCTTGAGATGTTTCAGATAGGATCCCCCACCTCCTGCCCAGTTCTAGAACATTTATTTTAAAAGTTCCATACTAGAAATTTGTCTTATTTTGATATCTGATCCTTTAATGGCACCTCAGTCCAAACTTAGGGAGGAATAGTTCTGTCCTGTGCTATATTCTCTGTTAGAGTTTTCAAATTTATGAGGATTTTGGTGAGAGTGTGTATTTCATTGGCCATTACATACAGTTGCAGATGTGCATGCAGTAATGTCCATGTGCCAAGAACTACATATGGGAGGTAACAAGGATACCAACATGATTAATACTGGATCCTTATCTCATTGTTAGTTTCATGATTAAGGCAAAACAAATATCAGAATAATAATCTAGCTCTGAAATAAATATTCCAACACTATTTAGCACTCGCTTTTTAAAATTTTAACATATTTACTAACTTCTATCTGGAAAATATAGCAAAGAAGCACCAGCATAATTTTGTTCTTTTTCTGCTTCATTGGATGCCTACTTCCATGCCTGATCCTCATTTTCTAAGGTTAATGACCAAAGAAAATAAGTTTCCTTTATAAACCCTCCATATAGGAAACTCTGTTTTTACTTTCTATGACCTTGGACTCAGTATTATTTCAAATACATGGAAAACTGGTTGGCATTTTTAAACATGTTTCAGAGGTTTCAAATGACCCAGCTTATACCAAGAGATCTTATCAGAAGCCCCAAAGGATTTTCTAGGACATGGAACAACATACTTCCAAAAGACTGTATAGAGTCACATAAAAAAAGCAGAGATATTTGGGTTACACTAAAACTGACTAATTCTTTTAGTTCTGTGACTTTGGCTAGTTTACTAAACTTCCTGAATTACAGTTTCCTCCTCATCCTTAAAAAGATGATGTTGCAGCCCACTTTAGGAACTTGTTTAAAGGATTCAGGGATAACATATGCATGATGCTTGGCATCAAATAATACTTCTTATCCACTTCTCTGATAGTGTTCCTATGTTAAAATGTTCTTTTCTAACTAAAGTTTGTTTCTAGTTGAAAAACACTTTGAGTCTTAAAAATTACTTTTGTATTGTGATTATATTTTAAAATACTAAATAAAGTAGTTAATGGATACCTAAATGTTTCACAAGCACTGGAATACAGAGGTGTGGTACTCCTGGGCAGGAAGCAGATGGCACAAAGGGAACAGTTCTTACCTTCTGCACTTTAATGAATTTACGGTAAATAATAAGAGCATCACTTGGGGTTGGTCATTTTATCAGGATCTGCACTACATAAGAAGAAATAAATGTAAAACTTAGACTAGAAAAATATTCAATTCATTCTCAAACGATTAAGAAAAGCACAACTCTTTTTTTTTTTTTCTTTTTGACAAGTTGATGGTGGGTGGTGGGGAGGGGAGGTGGAAAATGGCCCTACTTCAGAAAAGTAAGCAAAGTATTGGCAGGCAGTGACTTTAAATTGCACATTAAACTAATCCAGGGCTATGCCTTAATAAAGGCTAGGGCTGGGAATTCTTATGGATTTTCTAGCTCATTGCCGGGACAACATCGAAAGGCAATAAATGTTCTATTACTTACACAAGCTGCTAGTTTTCAGAAAATTAGTCACCAGTGACCTTTTACCCTTTGTCTTGCTCCCCTTCTCAGTAACTGTACCTGATCTGAATCAAATGCAGACCAATCTACAGAGAAGTTTCTTTTCTAACCTGCTGTGAGTCTAAATAATTGGGTATTGCTATAAGCAATGACATTGACCTCTTAAGAAAAAATATCATTCTAACCATTTTTTAAAAGCATTCCCAAATTATTGTTTTAAGTGAAATAAATTAAATTACATGTCAAACTAGTAAATCTCAGTCCAAACAAGTTGAGTATGAAAATAACGTTCAGCTAAAAGTTCTTGATTTTTATGCACTTAGCCAATATTATAAGGTCTTTACAATTTTTTATTAGTGTGTGCCTAGCAGGACTATGGGTATGTGAGCAATGGGATGTGGGGTGGGGGAAGGGACCATGAGGTGGAGGAGGCCGAAGTCTCAGGGTTGATAATGGAGGGGGACAGAGAATGAGAGAAGTTATGTGATTTGGGGGCACCAGTCCTTATACTGAATTATATTGATTAGTTTTCCAGTTAGCAGGGATACCTCCTTCTGACCCTATTTTCAGGGTCACTAGATCATAATGCAATCTCACGAAGAGTCTAGTATCCCTCCCCATATTGCTTTCTGAGGAAAGTATGGACCTGAAAATCGCCCTTTTAAAGCTTTCTCTTTTTTCCTCCTTTTGCTGGACTCTACCTAATAAATGCATATATAAATTGCGTATACAGTGTAATAACATATGGTGCAATGGACACAAGATAAGATATAAAAATGATTCCAACCTTTGCAAAAAAAGCTATTTTAGAAATTGAATTTTGTGAAACAGCATTCCATCTGAATCAGGAAAATAAAATGATAATATCTGACAAACAGGTGAGTCTGCTATAAGATCTGGACCCCTTACCAGAGAAACCTTAAATTTGTGTTAAAGTATGGTTGAAGCAAACCACAAACACTAAATATTAAAGTCATAGAGGAGATATTTTGATTTATTCATGTACATTTACCGAAGCATGAACAATTAGACCAAACATGAATGACTAAATGGTAGACCAAATAATTTCATGTTCCTATGAATATTTATAAACGAAAAAAGTGCCTGAAGTTTCTTCAAGACAATGGCATAATTTCAAGACTTTCTAAGTCTTACAACATTTTATTGATATGAAACAGCCTGGGAAGTCTGTAGTTTCACAAGCCACTTACTATAATTCACAAGAAACTAACAAAGAGACGTTTGACATTATGTGGACAAAGTAAATTCACATTTTTCACATTTTAAATAGTTGTACTGACTTTGGACTATCATACTAACAATCAGTAGTATGATGTCATTTGACATGCAATTATAGTTATTAGGTAGGGCCTGTTAATGCTTTAGAATCTTTCCTTATTTGATATGCCTCTATGTCTTCACATCTTTTTGACTAAAGGAAACTGTCCCGTCCTTGAACACTGATTTGTCCATGATGTGGTAACCCAAACTTCTGACTCTGTGCTGAATTAGTAGTCACTGAACCACACCTCTCCCTTAGTTTCTATGTGTACACTTAATATTTTGTTATTAGTATAATTTTCTCTTCCTCTAGAGAAATCCTGGGCTACTAACATCACTCCATAAATCAAAACCTTTGGTTGACTCACCAGACTTGACAGATCATATCATCTCGAAGATGCCATGGAGCAAACTTCTTTTTATTAATTTAGGTCAGCCTATAATATACAAATATTAATAAAGTCTGTGGGTAGAAATGTTGCTGGAGAGGATAAATCATAGTATTGCTAGAACCACAAAAACACAGTAGTTTTAAATAATTCTCACCAATGAATAAGATTCAACCAATTATACCCAAGTCCTTAAAATATATCCCAGAGCATATCTATATCCAATGCAAATGTTCCCATTGTCTCAACCTGCCAGAAAAAACAAGGAAGAGAGAGAATGAGTTATTTATTTTTTTTAATTTCTTTCATGTCACTGCCTCTGACACTTTTATACCCAAAGTGCCCACATATTACCATCAACACATTTTTCCCCATCAAATATGCTAAGGGGCCTAGGTTCCCTGGGTATGCGGGTGAAAGTAGCCCACTGACTGTGACTTTGATGTCATTATTTCTCGAGCATATACTGCTCAGCGGAGCAAATGTGAAGCCCCGACCTGGGAATTGGCGTTTTGCTGCTGTTGATAGTTACGTGCCCACAAAAAATATGTTGAAACTACCCAAGGGTTGGTTGAGATTTCTGTGGAGAGTAAAGGGCAGACTATGGAAAGAGAAATAGATCTTGGCAGAATTTTTTTTAGCCCCATTTCTCACTGAAACCCTAAAGTGTCTTGTTTTATTCACATTACTTTGGTTACAGGTAAGTTATAAACGAGACTGTAGCCCAGGTAGTGCACTTGCAGATATCTTTGAAACCCTAAGTTGATATTTGCATTTTGGGCCATATACAGACATTTGTTTCTGGCAGAAAATTATATGCCTGCCATCCATCCATGATACTGTGTTAATTATAATCTATGCAATCACATAGGATTCCTTTTCTGTTTTTACATTATATTTTATTTGTAATATAATCATAATCAAGAATAAACAGAAATAATCTTGGCTGACTGTCCCAAATACTTTATTCTTTTTTTTTAAGATCTTATTTATTTATTTATTTGAGAGAGAGAGAAAGAGGGAGCAAGACAGAGCACGAGCAGGGTGAGAAGCAGAGGGAGAAGCAGACTCCCCTGCTGAGCACAGAGCCCGACATGGGGCTTGATCCCAAAACCCTGGGATCATGACCTGAGCTGAAGGCAGATGCTTAACTGACTGTGCTACCCAGGCACCCCGACCAAATAGTTTATTCTTTAACTCAGAGCAGTGGTGATTTAAACTCTCCTTATTTTATTTTGGGTGGATATCATAATAAAACTGGTACTTGTTAAACAGCTTATTCTATTAATAAAGAAAACAAATAAAACAAAATGCCATCATTTTTTTGATGTTTTGACCAATATTCTGCTGAAATTACCTTATAGTCATCATCAGATGCTTTTAGAAGTCCAATTTAGCAGTGTATAAATTAATAGGTAAGCACCTCAATATTGTCAGTCTATTGAACTTTCTTTACTCCCCTTCATAGTTTGACTGGAACGATTGCTGTGGGTGTGGCAGAAATCGTTTTTCTTTAGTATATACATCACAACTTGAAATGAAAGAATTAACTAGCCAATTTCTTACACAGAACACTATGAAATTTTATAGGTTATATCTGTTAACTTAAACATGAAAAAGCCCATACTCTCACCTGTAATTAACTTTTACCAAACAGGATATTTAAAAAAAAAAATTAAAATCTAGAAAAAAACAATTAATTTGAATAGCTTGAAGAAATTGTTACTTGATTGATTTTATCTGATCAGCAGTCATTTCTTAAGCAGCTATATGTTTGATGCCATATAAAACGAGAACACCAGAGGTGAAAAAGACATTAAACTTTCCATTCAAGAGCAGAAAATGATATGCCTGTTTAGCATATGAATAGCCAAGAATGCAGTATGCTTAGGAACGATCAAAATTTCCCATGGAATGGTGACAAATTCATTCATTCTTATTTTCATAAAACCATGTTTCACCAAGCATCTGTCCAGTTTGGCTGCAAGAAACTGTTCTTGGGCACCTCGGTGACTCAGTCAGTGAAACAAGAGTTTGACACTGGATTTCAGATCAGGTCATGATCTCAGGGTCGTGAGATGGAGCCTTGCCATCCTGGGGCTCCGCGCTCAGTGGGGAGTCTGCTTGGGAGTCCCTCTCTCCTTCGCCTCCTGCCCCTCCCCCTCCTGTTCATTCTCTCTCTCAAATAATAAATAAGTAAATCTTTAAGGAACAGACAATTCTAGCTACTTGAGTTGGAAAACAATTTAGTATAGGAAATGGGTGCTCCTCCAATGCTAGAGGAGTAGAATTTTGACAGGGCCTCCAGGAAATCTCCTGAAACACCATCACCACTTTGGACGGCCTAGGGTCTGCACCCTACACTCTGTGGGGGCGTGGGGGCACAGGAAGGCTTCAGGGAACTGCTACGTCCAAGAGGGCTGTGTCCACAGCTGCTATCCAAGGCTGAGGAAATCCCTGCCAGCCCACCACCAATGCCTCTTGACACCCACAGAGCTAATGTCCAGACACTCAATTTCTTGGGCAAAAATACCTAATATCTCCAAAATCATGCCTGTTAGCAGGACTGGCTGAGCCAGTGGAAATAGAGTCTTTCAATTCTGTCTTCAAAATCTCATGCAAGTTCCAGCTTCAAATTAGTACAATATAATTTGCATCCTGAGCTTTACCTTTGAAGAAATCTAGTGAATAAAGTGGTCAGCCTTCCAGGCTTCGAAATCTAGAAAAAAACATAGGGAGGGCTGCTGCCTGCCAGCACACCACATCTGATACGAATTGTGCCAATTCTAACCTTTTTTAAATTTTCTTCAAAATCTTTTAGTTAATTAAAACAGAAAAATACTCAATGTATGTGTATCCATGAGACATAAATTTTTCTTTAACTTTGTATTTCCTTCACAGTGAATTACTACCTTTGGGCTTTCTTCTGGGACATACACACATTTACCTCTTCCCGGAATACCTAACATCCACCAGGCTTTCCTCCCTCCAGGACGCTATGGACACCCCACTGGGGGACCCGTGCCCACCTAGACCATAACACTTTACATTCTGTGAATAAATTGGCTTTTTGCTGGCGTGTTTCCTCGACATGACTATAAGCTCATTGAGAGCATGAAATGAGCTTTGTATTCAGAGCAACTAATTTATTGCCTGCTACGTATTGTGCATAAATGAATGAGTGAGTACTTTTAAACATGACAATTTTTTTATTTTGTGTAAATATTTTTTTCATACTAGACTATTCATATATGTATTTATTCTGCGAGAACTGATTAACAATCTGCTATGTGCAATGCCTGGCAGATTGTGTGTGGTCCTTGACATACTCTAACTATAAATTTAAACCTATCTCTATCCCTGATTTTAAATGGTATAAAAGAGAATTTATTTCCCTGAACTTTACTTTATATATTTTAACTTTCCCAGGATGCTATATAACAAATCTTTTAAAAATAATCTCTTCATTTATTTGCAATATTTCTGCCTTCATAAGAGAAAAGGACCAGTAAAAGATATTCTGATGAAAAATTAGAACACAGAGAAAATGGAAAACATATTTTAGTTCTAGTTTTCTCATTGATTTGCTGGGGGACCTTCAACAAATCACTTCATATAACCGTATCACTATGTATTGATTTTCAAAGTAAGTCTGTTTTAGTTTCCACTGCTTACCTGATATAAAACTCAAACTCCTTGAAATATTAACAGAAAGGATAAAGAGAATAACAGACAGAAATTTTCTCTGAACTCATCAGAGAAATTGGCTATATAAATCTAGATGGTATTATATATGTTATATATATACCATATATATATATATAATATATATATGGTATTATAATTACACAAAGTGGCATAGTGTTTAAAGAAGCCTCCTCAGACAGACAAGGACTTAAGATTCTTTTCACCACAGGTGAGCTAGAGATTTGAGGCCATGTACCTGATTTCTCCATACCTTAATTTCCTCATACTTAAAACTACTAAATATTAAAAAATAATTTCTACCTCTACACATTATTTCAAGTTCTAAATATATAATTTTATGCTTCATTTTAATTGACTGCAAAAGCTGCATAAATGTAGATTAAATGATGCACAAAACAGACTCATGGTTGCCTCATGTTGAAGTATTAACCCACCTTAGTGTGTAGCATTTGGATTCGCAGAATCATGCGGTATTTTATAAAACATTCTTTTTAGGAAAAATTAATTGAAGGCATGGATTCCCTCATCAATATATTATCACATCATTGCTGTTTTTCCTAAGAAAACAGTATCATTCTTTTGCCTAGATTCCCTTTAATACTATAAAAATTTTTCATGCTTCATTCCCATAGCAACTTATATTGTTGCAATAAGGTGTTCATATGCTCTCCAAAATACACTTGGCACATAAACACTATCTAAATTACAAATTCATACTGAGATGCAAAAGCTTTAAATAAAACTAGTGAATTAAATTTTATTATGTGTCATCAGTGTAGTTGAAAATAGCCAGGTGTTGTGGAGTCATACAGAGAAAACTAGAAGTAGAAGATACAAGTTCAGAGTTGACATTTTTGAAAGGGTAATGAAAGTAATTTATCCTAAGATCATTCCTTTATCATATTAGACATATTTATGAGTCTCATTTTACAGATAGTATTAGTCTTTGCTCGTTTCTTTTTGAATATTTTACATAAGTAGAACTTGCATGATAGGTAAATTTAAGAACTCAAATTGACATGAGAGAGAAAGATACCTGTTATAATATAGTAGTCTTTAAAAAAAAAAATATAGTAGTCTTTAAAGTTGAGCCTGTTTTTGTCATGTGTATATATACGTTTGTGGAATAAGATCTGTTTATTAATACAAAGCAACCACAGACTTTCTTAAGAACACAATTGTATGGATATATATTAAATGGCTAAGTCAGAAAAGAATAATCATAACTGCTTGTTGGGGCAACTGGGTGGCTCAGTCAGTTAAGCATCTGCCTTTGGCTCAGGTCATGATCTCAGGGTCCTGGGATCGAGGCCTGCATCAAGATCCCCTCTCCGTGGGGAGTCTGCTTCTCCCTCTCCCTCTGTGTGCTCTCTCTCTCTTTCCCTTTCTTAAATAAATAAATAAATAAATAAATAAATAAATAAATCTTAAAAAATCGGAACTGTTTGTTTTCAGTCCCAAATGAAATAAGTACAAAAACTGAGTAAATGCTTAGAAACTTTCATGGTAATTTAACAGAGTAATTTTATGCCAATTAAATTTAATGATTAAAGATGTGACTTGTATTTTGACATTTGAGTTCTCTTTTTTCTTTTCAATTTTCTAGTAATTAACTTTCATAGATTGCATTTTACAGAAGTATGATCTGCAGTGTGTTGGAATAAAAACATACATACATACATACATACATACGTACATACGTGCCTAGTCCTTCCCTTCTAGACAGTGTGAAAAGTGCTGCTCTAAATTATTCTCTTAAATGGTCCTATTAGACACATAGAACAGATGCCACTATCTTCACTCACATATAGAAAATATCTGAGAGGTTATGTAATATTGTTAAAGTCACAGAGCAAGTAAATGTTGAAATCAACCTTCAAGTTTTATTATTCCACTATGCTCTTCCCCTTATATCACACACTTTCAGAAAAAGTGGTACCTCATGCTAAAAATCTATTTGCCTAGGTAGACTTATCTTGCTTAATTATTAGCAGTGCGAGGAGAAACATCAAGAAGTTAGAAGATAACATCATCTTTCATCTATCTATCTATCTATCTATCTATCTATCTACCTACCTACCTGTCATCTTTCTATTTATCTATCTATCTATCATCATCATCTACCTGGAGATAGATCTCAATGTCAAAGGAACATTTAAAAATTGTCTCAGTATAAGAGAGAAAGAAGCAAAGTCCAAAGTCAAAATACTTCTTGGGCATATAAGAAAGAAGAAGAAGAAGTGAAATATATATATATATATATGTATTTCAACAGAAATATATAAATATATATATAAATATATATACATCCTGTTGAATTCAAAGTTCAAAGTCAAAATTCTTCTTGGGCATATAAGAAAGAAGAAGAGGTGAAACATATATATGTATGTATATATATATACATATATATTTCAACAGAAATATATCAATTTCTGAAATATATATTCTGTTGAATTGCTGTAAAATTTTCTAAGCATTTACTCGATTTATGTATATGTGTGTGTCTAAATATGTATATATAAGTGAAATTATATAATAACATTATAATAAAAACAATCTAAGGCTTGCAAAAGATTTAGAGCTTTAACCAGTTACTTCCTTGAGGCTGTCTATAAGGCAATCTTCTAGAAAACCCAATGTTTGCGGTTGTCATTCTAAAGTTACTTTGGATTTAATTCTCAATAATTTTGGGAGAAGTCTGCATGATATTTGTCATAGGCAGTAGTGGTGTTTGATTAGGCCAGTGATAAGGCCTGTGTTTGCAAACTTGGAAAATAAATTTAAATTTAGTTTTATTTCCCCACCTGTCAAATTACCTGGCTGGGAGAAGACTTTGGACCAACCAAGACTCTTGGACCAAGCTCTGAGACTAAACAAGGTACTACAGTTACCTAGTAGCAGTTTCTTTGAATTTCTGACATGTGGTCCCTAGAATTTTAAATGATTTGCTAGCTGATATCTTGCTCATTAGCCTGATTTTCACGACATTAGTGTACAACATATACCAACTCTAACAGCCATTATAATTTTTCACTTGACGTCATTTGAAAACATACTAGTTTTACCTAATGAAGTGACCAAATTAAAACTTTCATTTATCATGCAAAAAAGTTATTAATGCAGAATATGAAGTTTATTATCATTTTAAGTAAACGTGCTTGCTTGTTAAGAAAATAGAGTTATTTATTGAAACAACCACATACTAACTGTTAGGTATGCAATTATATCTTTATTTTGCCTACAGGTTCTTAAAACTCAGAAAAGTTCAAATAATTATCTTTCTTTCATTTGTAGGGTATTTATGACTTAAAGACAGTACTTAAGGATTGTGTTAATGCTGCTTTCATCCCAGCGACCCTAGCCTTCTAATAAATTCTGTCTTGATATTAGTTTTCATGTCAGGAAACATTTTCCAAATGTCATGAAGCATTATCCAAAGGAAGTGCAGAGCCATAGTGTTCATGCTTTATCATCATCACTCTGGCTGAAACAAAAGCTCTTCTCAGTGATAGCACTCATCTGAGAAATCATACAAAAGCATTTTTGGTACACCATGGGTCTCTCTTTGAGTCATTTGCTTTTTTGGACTGAAATTGTTTCCCAGTTTTTATTAAAATTATTATGAAATAACAGCCAAAAAAATAAAAATGTCTGAGTGAATCTTACTTAGTGTCATCAAAGAAAAATTATCTGCCCTAGAGCAATACAGTGAAATTTAACAGCCAAATTGAATATTTGGAAGTAAGCAGAGGTATTAGAATTTGTTAAGGACTCCAGAAGTGCATTACTTCCAATAAACTTAAAAAGCAGAGAGAAAGGGGAAAAAAAAGGAGAAATGTCAAAATTAGAAATTGTTTTAAAGATAGAAGGAAAAAAAACACTGTTAAAAAAAAACCTATATAAAAGCATAGCCATGAAGACAAAAGTGAAATAAATTATCTAAGGCTAAAATAATTGGAACAGAAATCAAAATGTGTAGTTATAAAGCTGTTGCTTCATATACATCAAAATTTAGGTATATTTAAAGACATTAATGAATAAATATACAGGAAAAATCAGCCATTATACAATTTCTATAATTTGGCAGGGACAGATTCTTATAAACATTAATCTTATAGATTCTTATAACTTAATCATTGACAAAGTGGACAGATTTACATTGTTCAAGAATTCAATAAACATGAATTTAGTGTCTGCCAAAAAAATACTCAGTAAGGTTATTGGTGTTATTTTTAAATAATTTGAGATCATTAGATCCATTGAACATTTAAACTCGAAATAAGATTATTTAAATTATTGAAGATTAAAACTCAAAATGAGATTAATTAAAATAATCAGATAATACACGGTTTAATAAATGTTCTTCAAGGAAATCAAACCATATGATTAATCAGAGAATGCACAACTTAGAAAGAAATGCCTTCGTTTGACAATGGCTAAAAACCAAAAACAATTATATTCAAGATATTTAAACTAAAATTATAGTTTAATTTAATAATATATATTTATATATATATATGTTTATATATAAATATATATTTAATAATTTAATAATTATATTTAAACTAAAATTAATCAAACACCACTACTGTCTATAACAAATATCATGCAGACTTCTCCCAAAATTATTGAGAATTAAATCCAAATATTTTTTACAATGTGTGAATGCCATGAGTAATACTCAACATAATACGATGATTTCTTAAAGGGGGCCTCTTAAAGATAACTCTTTATATTATGATGCATTAGCAAAAGAGCATTTCCTTTTCTGCTCTTTACAATTCCTGCTGTAGCTTAATCGTGAACAAAATTCAGATAATGGAAATTGTTCTTGGCCATGGGGTTGTAAGCTAAGTAAAATAAGGGGTAAGAAATTTATCCCTTGAGTCCTCTAGATTAGAAGTGCAAATTTGATTAGCAAAATATATACCTGACAATAAATATGTTAGGCTACTCTGAGTCAAACTAAATATTATCCTCAGGGACTGGTTGAGAGTTGGGCATTGGTTGAAGCCCAAAGAATATAAATTATAAATGGAAAGACTAGAATCAGACAGATATCTTTAAATGTATATTATTATATACATATATAATCTTAACTAGTTGAAGATTTCTAAGCAGTCTCACAGCAGCTGTTCTCAGGACAGTAAGACTCTGAGTGTTGCCAGAAATTTTTTCAAAATACTATCTTATCTTTGTCAATAAATGCCAAGACTTGGGAATATAAGAAAAACAAACAAGATTTGAAAGTCCTCAAAAAAATTTTTAGGATTCAACAGACTAGTAAAAATGCTATTGTGTAATTCATGAATTTTCACCTCCGATGCATATATAGAAATTATTGTACTTCCCCAAGTGCATAACTTGAGATTTTCTGTGAGTAGCAAAACCAAGATATATAGAGGTATTTTCTAGGTTTTAGCTTAAAGGTGCAAAGCATTTAACAAATTAAGCCAGTCTTTAGAACAACATAAATTCTATCTCAGATTTTCATGAAAGGGTAATGCAAAATAAGTCTTTTCTTTACCACATCCAATACCTTAATTGGTCACTTGTCTTTCATCAGCACTAAAGTTTTAGTGTTTCGTTTTTTTGCCAATTATCAAGATAATTGGGCAGCTTTAAAACACAAAGTGACAGGCTGGGATTATTTAAAGTATTTTAAAAATGCATTCAAAATGAACATCTATGATGATTAATCTCTTTTGTACTAACTTTCTAAATCCACAGGGCAGTCTCTCCTTAAGAAACGCACCTAACTACTTTGAAAATCAATGAAAAAGGCCCACTGCCAAAATCAGCTTCCTCCTAATGAGAAAATTATTTGAAGACCACATGTTTCATCTTTAGAATTTGCGCAAATGTGTAGATAAAAACATATGTAAAACTATCTATACTGAAGCATTTTACAGTAAATATGTAATGTTTCATTTCTAAACAAGTGTTTTAGAAGAAGAGCCATATGTTCTTACATTTCATATTGGGTATGTTCTTACATTTCATATTGGGTATGTTTTCTACCTTGAATAGAGAAAAATCTTATTCAAAAGAAATCACAAAATGGAGGGGAATTAAAACATATCAAAATCGATGTCGATGAGAGGAACAAGATACAGAGAAGAGAGACAAAAAAAAAAAAAATCTGCATCCGTGAATAAATTTGCAATTAAGTATATGATGATTGTCTCACACATAAAGTAAAGCCAGATCTCTAGAAGTACAGAAGAGCATGGACGACATCAATAAGGGGAAGTAAGTGACTACTTGTCACTGCCCCTGAGCTGAAAACATGCATTAGGGGGGCAGACTCATCCTGCTAAGTGACACAAAAGGAAATATATGTTGACCTATATGGAAGTGTGCCTCTTTCAAAAATATTCTGTGTGCATTGTAGTGTAAATCCTGGTAGGGTTACTAATCTCAGTGACCACTAGTTACTTGGATTCTTTACCAGAAGAAATGTAGGAGTAATCTCCAAGGACTATGAAGTAACAGAAAGAAATGTGAAGGACTTGAGAGTAATGAATGTTCTACATTAGTTTTCTAATGAAAATATTATAACTTTGTAAAGAGAACCAGGGCTAAGTGATGTAAATGACCAATTACTTAATGGTGTAAAGTACTGATTTGTTATTTAGGTATGCCTCACAATACCAGCATGACTATCGTTTGATTAGAAGTGGAGTGCATCTCAGAATGATTATGATATGTGTACCTGCTGTGGAGTTTATCCATTTATTGCCTCTCAGCCCCCAAATAGCTGCTTTTGACTAAATTGTGAGAATAGATCTGGGCCCTGAAAGTACTTTTCCTTTGCCATCTGACACTGAAGATTTGTCAGTAAAAGACACGGGAGAGTCATTCCAGAAGGTGAGGTTTTGTTTGGGTTTGTTCTCTTTGCAGGTTTCTTTTTTTTTTTTTTTTTGGACTTTGCAGGTTTCTATAGCATGCTTAGTTTCTCCAGTTTCAGGTTCCTGCAGCATTCCAGGCTTCTCAATGTCTGGTTCCTGCTGTGTATGCTAACCAGCAGTACCCAGAAGCTAAGTTACTCCTGGAATATCCCCTGGGGAAAATCTGAGGTACCGTCTCCCCCTGGAGAAGGATTAAGGTTATTTCTGTCTACTATCAAACTGATGAATCCTTTCAGATTAGTATTTGTCTCCAGTGGTGTTGTGTGGTTGTGTGTAGGTATCCACATCCACGCCCCTGAACTATTCTGGTGAGTTGGTGAGCATCAGAAACCAGCACAGGGGTACCTGGGTGGCTCAGTTGGTTAATCATCCTCCTTCAGCTCAGGTCATGATCCCGGGGTCCTGGGATCAAGCCCCACATCATTAGGCTCCCTGCTCAAGAGGGAGTCTACTTCTCTCATTCCCTCTGCTTCTCCCCTGGCTCTTGCTCATTCTTTCTCTCTCTTAAATAAATAAATAAAGCCTTAAAAAAATGATAATAGAGAGAAAGAAAGAAAGAAAGAAAGAAAGAAAGAAAGAAAGGAAGAGAGGAAGAAAGAAAAAGAAAGGGAAAGAAAGGAAGGAAGGAAGGAAGAAAGGAAGGAAGGAAGGAAGGAAGGAAGGAAGGAAGGAAGGAAGGAAGGAAGGAAGGAAGGAAGGAAAGAAGGAACCAGCACAAAAGTGAAGTTCATGCTGCCTGCTGTGCTGTGAGTAATAAAGTTCTTTGCCTCTGACCCATGGATTTTGTGTCTTCTGCCAGGATCTATGAAACAGTCATAGGCTGGCTTGTGAGCTTTTAAGTAAGGTAAAATCACACTCCTGGCATACCTATTCACATTATAATTCACTAGTCTGCTCTATCTGATCTGCTTTTAAATCCTGAATTTTTTATTAACATATAATGTATTATGTGCTTCAGGGGTACAGGTCTGTGAATCATCAGGCTTACACAATTCACAGCACTCACCATAGCACATACCCTCCCCAGTGTCCATAACCCAGCCACCTTAGCCCTTCCTCCCCACCCCCCAGCAACCCTCAGTTTGTTTCCTGAAAATTAAGAGTCTCTTATGGTTTGTTTCCCTCCCTGGTCCCATCTTGTTTCATTTTTTTCCCTCCCTAGCCCCCAAGACCCCCCGCCCTGCCTCTCTAATTCCTCATATCAGAGAGATCATATGATAATTGTCTTTCTCTGATTGACTTATTTCGCTCAGCATAATACCCTCTAGTTCCATCCACGTCATTGCAAATGCAAGATTTTGAGGGGTTTTTTTTTCAATGGCTGCATGGTATTCCATTGTATATACATACCACATCTTTTTTATCCATTCATCTGTTTATGGACATCTAGGTTCTTTCCATAGTTTGGCTATTGTGGACATTGCTGCTGTAAACATTCGGGTGCACATGTCCCTTCTTTTCACTACATCTGTATCTTTAGGGTAAATACCCAGTAGTGCAATTGCTGGGTTATAGTTAAAACATGAATTTTAATTGAAGTAAACCCTGAGTTTTAATTCTAGATTTTATAGTTTTTAGTTCAAGGTAGTCCAGTTTATTATTGTTTTTATGTACTTTGATTCTCTATTGGAAGTTTTCCTGCTTTTATCTATTTTTTCTATACTTTTCCCCCATTTCATCTAACTTGAATATCTAGGTCATGTGAACCAACTTCTAGTATTCACTTGCTCTCTTCGATTATTGATCATATTGTCTTTCCTCTTTGCTTACCTTCTTATTTTTTATCATTTAGACATTTTAGATAAAACACAAAAAATCTAGACTTCTGATGTTGTTATTTTTCACCCCAAATAGATGTGGGTTTTTTTTGTTTTGTTTTTTTTTAGTCAGAGAAGGGGAAGATTTGATCACCATAACATACTCAGAGGTGAAAGTGAGTTGTGGCTAGATTTAGTTTCAGTAGGATTCAATTTACTTCTGGTTATCCCCTATTCATTAGGTCTGAACAACATGTGGTATTGATTGAGGGCCTGGCATAGGTCTGTATTCTTAGCCCTGAAAGACTCAAAAGAATTCTTTTTACCTAGAATTTTACTTTATCCCAGTGCTTCGACAGCCAGTGGCTGTCTTCAAAAAAGACAATTTTAGTAAATTATCTGTGTTTTATTATTTGAGGTAGCGGGACTACTAATGTACCACAACCTTTCTGCATTCTTCTCAGAAGTGGAAGCTTTCACTTGTTCAATTTTCAAAAACTATAGGTAACTTAGCCCCATACCAAACTGCTCAATCAGAATCTCTAGCAGCAGGGTTCAGATTTTAATATTTCTCAAAACTCTATAGGTTTTTCTAGTACACACTGAAAAATAAAAATTTATGTCTTAGAAAATAGATCCTATGAATTAAATTATCTTTGCCTCAATTAAATTAAGACTCCTTAGAATACAATAATGTCAGTTTCTTGCTAAAATAAACTCTAAAATTAAACTTCAATTTGTACATACCTAAAAAAAATGATTGCTAGCATTTTATGTAAGTTTGCTAGTGGGTAGAAAAAGGTCAAACCAACATCAACCCTATGTTTAATAGGCTTACTAGATAGATTAAGAAAATATATCAAAAAATGAATCATAATTTCAAAGAAGTTTTTGATGGAGCCTCATGACATGGAAAAGATGTAGAAAGACCCTTTCCTTGATGAGTATAGTACATAATTATGATTGATAACACTGCTGAGTGTGTTGGCTCCCTGGTGTAAGAAGTGTTGTGGCAACACAGAAGGATATTTCCATGGTGTGATCCTGTTTTAGTTTTCACTTTTACCAGATATAAATAAAGGTAAGAAAAACATTTTGGTCATTTTCATAGGCTTGTCAAAGTCAGTAGATATTTTCATATATTGTTGGATGATAAAATAAAGATTTATTAAAAATATGCTATTCTAGAATTATTAGCAGAAAAACAAAGCAAAACAAAAACCCAGGATGAAAAATTTTTAATCGTATAGAATCTTCTTTTCTTTTCTTTTCTTATTTTTTTTTAGATTTTATTTATTTATTTGACAGAGAGAGAGAGAGAGATCACAAGTAGACAGAGAGGCAGGCAGAGAGAGATGAGGAAGCAGGCTCCCTGCTGAGCACAGAACCTGATGTGGGGCTCTATCCAAGGACCCTGAGATCATGACCTGAGCCAAAGGCAGAGGCTTTAATTCACTGAGCCACCCAGGTGCCCCAGAATCTTCTTTTCTTAACTTCAAAGTATCTTAGTAGAATATAATAAAAGTGGCTTTGATATTTATGAGATGATGTGGAGATAACCATGACACCAAGTTTAGGATGACTTGAGAATATAAAGAAAATATTAACACACACACACACACACACACACACACACAAACCACACACACACACACACACACCAAAAAATGGAGAAAATTAAAAAACAAAGTGATAGAAATGGAATATCCAGAACAGAGTTTAGTAATATTAGTCTCATGGAACTCTGCTCTGATCAAATCACATTAGAAATATTTTGCTTAGTTTGGGCATCATATCATACAAATCCTTTTTTTTATAAGCATTTGTGTCTTTTTCCAAGTTTTTATTTAAATTCCAGCTAGTTAACATACAGTGCAATATTAGTTTCAAGTGTAGAATTTAGTGACTCATCACTTACATACAATATCTGGTGCACATCACAAGTGCCCTCCTTAATCCCCATTACCTATTTAACTTAAGGTATTAGTACCCTATTGCATTTAGTAGCCCATTCTTCCACCCTACACTATCTAATAGAAATATACAAGTTGAAGAGTTTTCTTTTGATCAAAACACTCATTATACATGGAGTATCTTTAACTCTCAATTCTGCTGTGTCACAGGTTCTAAACTACCACTGTGTTTTTAGTTAAGACAGTAGAAGTCTCCCAAATATTTTTTAGTCTACAATTAAAGTTCTCCTTGCCAGAAATAATGCCCCAAACTTGGAACACTTCAATTTATTAATCATTTGATATAAGTCTCAGCAAAATATAAAATTTCCCAAGGCTCTAAATTCTACTAAATCCTCTAGAACATTCTATTTTCACTTCAAGAGGGAAATTAATGGCCAGAAAAAAACCATCACCAATCATGTGAAAAAGAGAAAAACAGGTGAACAGGTACTTGTTTTTGAAAGAGTGAAGAAAAGTTATTTATTTATTTGTTTATTTATTTATTATTTTTATTTGAGTATAATTGCCATACAATGTTTCATTAATTTTAAGCATACAACATAGTGAGCCAACAATATGTTATGCTCACAACAAGTGTAGCTACCATCTGTCACCATAAATGCTATTATAATATCATTGACTATATTCCCTATTGGGTACCTTTATTTCCCATAACTTACCCATTCCATAACTGGAAGCCTGTATCTCCCAGTCCTCTTCACCCATATTGCTCCTCCCCTGACCCCCTCCCTCTGGCAGCCATCAGTTGGTTAAATTGGTGCTCATTTAGAAAACCACCATTGGAGTATGATCTCCTCATGTATATACAGTTAAAACCAAGATCCTCCAATTAAAAAAAAATAGTTTATACAATACTTTTGAAAAGCTATTTGTATTCCCATTGTATTCCACATTCAGGTAAACTTAGCTTACATCAATGCATGTTTCTTCACCCTGACAATAACAGATGCATACAAGATAACCGGATATAGAATGACCTCTGTGTCTTTCTATTAATCAGACACTGATTATCTGTGTCTATAAATGGCCCTCAGAAGGACAATGACCTATCATGATTAGAAATATTAATACATTTCCATTTCCCTTTTTAAACTTTCCTTTCAGCCCAGAGTTGGAGTTGCTGATCATGATATAAGGGGTTATGGATATGAATATTTCCTGACTACTACAAATTGTGCTAGGTACCATATATACATTATTTCCAATAAAGTTAACTCAACACACAAAATAGGCATTACTGCACCATTCTTATAGATGAATAAACTAAGACAGAAAGAGTTTAAGTGGCTGAACCAAAATCTAGATATTGATCTGTTTTGACCCCAAATCTGTGCCAATTCCACAGCATTATCCCACCTTTTTGACTTCTTTGATTTGTGATTATGATTGAAAAGACCTTTGAAAGGTTATGGTATATGTCTTGGTATCCAATTAAAGATTTTTGCTGAACTTGCCATTCCTTAGCAGCTGAGACACAGCAAATAGAATAGATGTCATCAGGCATAGTGTGTATGACATAAGTATAGTTTTCCCCAGCAATGGTATCACATGAAATTACTGATTGGCCTTCCTCTGAAGCAGGAACACATTCCAATATGTATATTGGTTTTGTTTTTTTTTTTTGGTTTTGCTTTGTTTTGTTTGGTTTGGTTTGTTTCTTTTTGTTTTTTTGTTTTGTTTTGTAAACCTCTGGCAAGAAAAGCTAGCTATACTTTCTCCATCTGATAGCATAATCTGTGGGATTTTTTTTTTTTCTTTTTAGGGAGCTGCTTCTTCTTATGGGTTATGTCCCCAAGCAGTTGCCATTCTTTCCCCAATTCTCCTAATAGTGATTTCCAAAGACATAAAAAATATTAATTTTTAAGGCTGTCATTTGCTCCACATTGCCCTTGGCATAGAAGGCAATAGGGACTATACATAAAAAAGTACCTAAGTGCATGTTCAAGTTGGAAACACTTAATCCAAACCCATTAAGAAAAATGGAAGTGATTTAATGGAGCACAGATCAACACCTAAAGAACACACAACATGACTGAAAGATTGAGGATTATATCATAAAAAATGGGAGAGGTAAACTAACAGTTTTCAGAAAAGAATCCTAGGGCAAACTTAAGAAGTGATCAAAGGGAGGCACTGCTAATGGCTTTAAAGCTTTGGGTAAATTAATGAGAATGACCTAGGTTAGCCCATAAATTAGCTAAGTCAACTATCAATGTTATTTATGGGAGCAACACATTGCCAGAAAAGAAAATTTAGGTATTGATATATAGGCTCATTTCTGTGTATTTAGAATGGATTGGAGTTTTAAATATCTTCCTGATATATTTCACATTTATAAACTTATGCATTTTGTAATCATCCATTCTCTCTGAAAGTTTTTTATTTTTAGCACAATATTCTATTTCAGGTATCCCCTTATATAATGCACATTTATTTTTCTTTTAAGCTGTATACACATTATGGCATGATCTAGATAGATGAATTATAGTAAATGTTTCCAAAGTGTTATTAGTACTATTTCTAATTAATTTCTGGATATCTTTCTTTTAAGATAATTCCAAATTAGTTCCAATTCATTATAGAGGAAAGCATAACAAAAAATATATATCTAAATTTATACATAAATAAAAATAAATTTTATATTTTTTCACTGTAGAGTGATATTTTAGACATCATTTATTATACAGTCTTCTCTAATATCAGTGGTCATTTGTGATTACAAATTAGGTTTTGGATAATTTGAGAAAACTAAGCAGTAGTATCTCTTCTCTGTAGTTCCAAGCATTAATTACTCCAGAAATTCAAAACATCAGTAAAGGCAATAAGTTTGTTCAAATAATGTAAACTAATATTTGCAGTGGAAGAATTAATTTAGGAAATATATTCTGAACTCACTGATAGTAGAAAGGCAACAAAATATAATGTGCTGCCTCTGTTGATCTGCTTGTATTGTGAAAATTCACTTAACTTTTTATCATTTGTCCCCATTCAGATTTATGGAAACACATTTTTTTGTTTAGATTACCAACAATTAATAAGCAATAGCTTAATGATACTTCCTTATGTTTGAAACACCAAATTCTTTTAATTTTTATTACTTATTGATTCTTTAGTTTATATAGTAGTTAATTGATTTATTAAAAAAGAAAACTTTGAAAACTTGGTATAGAAACAGACATATTGTGAAAACACTTCCTATTATCAACCTTCTAAAGATAATAATTGTTCATGTATTGTTTTATTATAATTAGACTAACCAAAAATTCAAGTTGATCAATGGAAGTCCATGAAGATTTAAATGGAGTAAAATTTAAATTCTTGATTAAACTTGTAAAAGATAGGTTGCCTTAAAGTACTGTAGGACTCAGGAATATAGAAATTTAATTGAAAGTTGGCAGCATTATAGCTATGCTTCTCCAAATATGACACAAGTATTATCAGATTGAACACTATTGTGAAATTAAGTGTGGAGAATCTTGATGAAAATATTCAGTGCAAATAAATATTAGGTGAGCTAAAAAATAGTTTAAATTTTTTCATCTACAAATAATCTAAAACAACATTTCTTTGGTTGTATATTATACAACAGAAGGTCATCCAAAGCAAAAGAAATGAGAAGATAATGGAATAAAGGAACACGAATCCTTTCAAAAATACTCTGATGTAAAGCATCTATGTACAAAACTAACCTTTGAGTATCAATCATCTTCAGTGTGTGGCTTCAGGTTTCAGATTCCATTAATTTGAATGAGCATCAGTCGGCTGAACAGAGAAAGCATTTACAATGGAGGAAGGTGCTTTTTCAAAATCAGGATATAAACCCTCTTTTGACAATCTGAAGTGTAATTTTCTCAGAGATAATCCATTTCAAACCAACAGTGACTACTCATTTTAATTAGGTGCAGGCAGTTTTGTAAATTAAATTCCCGCTTCTAAATTTAAAATTCCAGAAAGAGAATGCTTTCATTTTGTTAATTGTTAAATGAGTTTTCAAGATAGGACAAAATGAAGGAAACGCTTCGTAATCAGCAGGCAGTTCTTAAATGGAATACACCTGTGTCTATTGAGCAGTCTCTTAGTAGGGCTAGAACGTTAGCATGTTGAATGTACATGTTTGGGGTTGTCTTTCAAATAAAGTATATTAGTAGATTCACTTCAAATTCAAGCCAACCCCCCCACCCCCCCACCCCCCCACCCCCCCCTCCCCGTCCTCCAATCAGTCATGTGCCTTCATGGTTCTGACTTGAGTTGGACACATGTGAAATTATTTGAATTAAAAGTATGATCTAATACCCTAATACACAATTTGATGCTATGAAGTACAGCATGCTAATCCCTTTTGTGATATTCACTCCCTTTGTGGCCTGAGGCAAAAATCTTTGTCTAGGTTTCAAAGACATACGAAAGGGCGTGTAAATGTACAAATCACACGCACCCTCACAAACCCCTCTATCTCAATCAAAGGAAAAGACTTGCTTGAGATTCCTTTCACGTTTGAAAGAAAACTTAGAACTGGTTTCTCTATGCAAGTAAAATTCTTGAAGGCTTCTTCCTACCTGAGAGTCTGTGACTCTTAGAAGTGGCTTCGGGCAGTTCAAGGAAGGATTTTCAAGGAGAGACTGACCCCTGGAGGCAGAAGGAGCTCCCTTTTGGCCAGATCTTGCTTTTGTAATTCTCAGAAGCATTAAGCAAAGGACTGACAAGAAGCATCCGTGGTAAATTCCATTAAGTATCTCATCTGCCTCTCCAATTTCTCTCTCCACACTCTCACACAATGATTTGTAGAAGAGCTAATAGAATCACAAATAGTGGCATATGAAGATTTTTTTTAAATATCATGTACCACTGGAACATAAACTCCATGAGGGTAGAGCTTTGTTTGATTTGTATTTGTATACTCATTTTTTAACAAATGCCTGATGCATACTTAGCTCTAAATAAAAGTTTGTAGAAAGATTAAATGAACAAATTAGTAAATCTAGTATAATTCCTTTATTTTACAAAGATTAAATTGCACACGTTTCCATACTTAGTGGAAGATATGAATGTTGGTTAAACATCCATCAGAAACAGTGTGGGAAGATAAAAGAGTTTAAATCATTCAGTCTGAGATGAGAGTCAGAAGAAGTCCTGTGGAACAGAGAGTCGCTAGAGTTGTTTATGCCAGCCCTGAACACTGACCCCTATGAGTCCGTCTTTGGAATGACTTCAGTAGTTTGTTTCAGAAAGAATCCATAAACTTCACTGGTTTCCTATGAACAAAGAAATGAAAAGGGTACAGGGAGAGCTACTTGGTCTGTGTGACTCAAGCTTTAGGCCAAAATACAAGGTCATAATAAGAAAACTTTAGTTTCTCGAAAATTCTCCCCCCTCCTACCAGATGATGCAAATTAACCTAATTTAAGACACTGAGCATTTCTAACATTAATACTGATGAGGTAACATCGAAACATTTGATCAGTTACTTAAATCCTTTTTTCAGTTGCTTAAATAAATCATATAAGAGAGACTTTGGTTGGGGGAGGAGCATAAAGCTATTGTAGTTTGATGATTAAACATTTTTCCAGGCACTAGCAAAGCAAAGGCAGGAATTTTTTTCCCTAATCATTCAACCTATATGATATTTCCAAAAGAATGTAGAATTGGAAAAATCCAATACTTGTTGAAATTGCTTACCTACTTTATATTTTAATACCATTTTTTAATTATACTGTGGTTAGGCATCTACATTTTTCTCTGCTGCTTATGGTCTTTCATGGGCTTTTGGCCATTGAGTGCCCAAATGTGTAGTACTTAGCATAAGAACAACAACAACAAAACAACAACAACAACAACAAAAAAAAACAAAAGGAACTGATGCAATTAGAAGATAGTCTTCATAAACTCTATTATTTTATTAGGGTTAATTATGCTTTCTCTCCATTTGAATTGTGCTAAATTGAGAAAAACACAGCTGCAAATATAAGCTAACATTCTCCACTGTCTTGCCCACAAATATGCATATCTTTTTATATACTTCTAAATTCTTGGTTCAAACTCTTAAGTTCTTCTCAAATTTCCTCAACCTTAGTTTCTCTGTCACACAATCTAGAATAGTCTACATTGGCAGTCACATTTATTTCTTCTTTTTTTTTCCCTCAAATACTTGTATTTTAATTTTTTAGTGTTACAAGATTCATTGTTCATGTACCACACCCAGCGCTCCATGCAATACGTGCCCTCCTCAATACCCACCACGAGGCTCGCCCAACCCCCCACCCCCACCCTCCAAAACCCTCAGTCTGTTGCTCAGAGTTCACAGTCTCTCATGGTTCATCACCATCATCGTGGTTCTTTTTTGAAGAACAGCTTATTTTCTGATTATAGAAGTAATTTTGGGCTCTCTGTATATAAAACAAAGACAATTATAAAGAAGAAAACAATTTATAAGTCCGCTACCAAAATAACTACTACAGATATTTTATTTCTTCTTGAATTTAACAGTTGAGCCTATACTGTATATTTATTTTCACGTCTTGATTTTCTCAGGTAATATAGTATTCTGATTAACATTTTGTTTGAATGTTTTCTTGTTACGTTTGTTTTTGACTTGTTTTGTTTTTCCAACTTTCTAAATCTTTAAAAAATCTGCTAGTGATAATTTAACTTAAAAAATATTTAAAATATACATTTATCTATTTACCAAAATCAAGAATGTGTTTTATTATGTGAGAAATATTAGCCTATTGTTAACCCTCTTCCTTTTGTCACCATCTCTTCTCTCTTTCCAGGTTTGGTTACTATGAAGGGGATTAGGAACAAGATTATCATTATTAACATTTTATTTTTCCCTTACCCATTTTCTATTTTAAGTATATATTTTTAAAATTTCAAATACTTTAAAGAATAAATTTCTAGTGAATATTTAGACTTAATCCTACCTAATTTAATATATACCCTATAACTTTTACTAAACATTTACTACCCTTCATTCATTAATTTTGTTTTAGTTCCTTAATGACTGAATGTGACTTTAAGTCTTTCTCCTGCCTCATTGCTAGTAAGTTTGTGATTGAGATTGATTAATTTTGAGTTTTTACCCATTTGATCTACAAAATTCATTTGTAACTAAAGAAAGGTATCTTCAGTTATGGAGCAAATACTTCTTGTTTCAGATATTTTCATCTATTTCCTCAATATCCTTCCTTAAAAAAATTACCTTATTGTGGTAAGAACACTTAACATAAGATCTACCCTCTTAACAAATTTTTAAGAGTATAGTACATTATTGTTGACTATAGGTACAGTGTGTATGGCAGGTCTCTAGGGCTCTTTCATATTAACTGAAACTTTCTGCCTTTTGATTAATAACTCTCCATGCCCCCCAACCCCACCCCCAGTCTCTGACAACCACCATTCTGCTCTTTGATTTTATCAATTTGTTGTTGCTGATTTTTTTTTCCCAAGTGTAAGTCAGATACAATACAGCAGAAATAGGTTTCCACTTATTTCTCTTTGTCTTTATCCCTAAGGAGAATACATACCCCACTAAGATTGGTCTCAGACTCAACCAGTAGAAAACTTGGTTTATATATGACATAGAGATGTCATCTTCCCCTTCTCATACTTGTCAAACTCCTGATTTCCTTCTTCCTCTATGATTCATCTTTCAGGAGCTCAACATTAAACAAACAAAAAACAGCATTAGAAAAATCTGATTTCAAGGATTGAAAGAAAGCCAGGCAAAACTTGAAAAAGCAGAAATCTGGGGTGCCTGAATGGCTCAGTAAGTTAAGGGGCTGCCTTTGGCTCAAGTCATGATCTCGGAGTCCTAGGATCAAGCCCCACATCAGTCTCCCAGCTCAGGGGGAGTCTGCTTCTCCCTCTTCTTCTGCCTCTCCCCTCAGTTTGTGCTTACGCTCTCTTTCTCTCTCCCTCTCTCAAATAAATAAATAAAATCTTTTTAAAAGGTAGGAATCTTATTATTTAATGCTTCCAATGATACTTTTATATTGCTGTTAAATTTTTAGTTTCCATGTATTTCTACTTAATTTCAGTAAACTCTTTTTAATCATTAAGCTTTTTTATTTTTTAAATTTTAAATTAAATTTAAATTAAACTTTCAATTAAATTTAATTTTAAAAAATTTAAGTTTTTTAATCTCTGCCAACTTTGTCTTTAGTTGTTTTTTTTTTTCCCATTTCGAAGAACCATAGATTCTTGTTTTATATTGAGGATGGCAAATTATTTTATAAAATATTCCTACAATCCCTGTGTCATTTTATTTTGTGAGGTCTATTCCTCTTCTGAGTTTTACAATTGGTCATGTAGTATTCTAATGATGATACGTGTTTACTTTTTTTCTTTTTAATATGTATCTCATGTAATTTCTTTTTTCTTATTCTAAAATTAGGAGAATTCTCATTAAAGAAATGAACCCAGTACTCAAAACATGCCAAATCCAAATATGCATAAATGTGTCAAGCAATAAGTATGTGTAAAATATGCATACATTCTCTGTACACATTTAACTTTTTTAGATCTAAAGCTGGAAGTTAAGCGGGAAGACACAACTCCTATGCCAAATCTTGCCTTGGTGGACATGTATCCTATGAAGTTATGATGTCATGAGGTTAGACATTCTCCCACCCTACTTCCTAGAACAAGGTTCTTCCTAGGTTAACAACAAACCCCCAGTAGTCCATCTTACTTTCTGCCTGTAGAACATTTATTCACAGAGCATAAACAAGGAGTGTGGGACTGAAGAATAAGCAAGAGAAGAACAGAAGCATCATGCTGTAGAAGATACCACTGGAGTTCTCAAGTTAATTCAGAAGTTGTTTTTTTGGGACTAGGGATGAATTGTGGGAAATAAATATTTCTACTCACTTTCAGGAAAGGAAGCTTGTTATGATCTTTTTTTTTTTAAAGATTTTATTTATTTGACAGAGAAATAGAGAGCACAAGTAAGCAGAGCAGCAGGCAGAGGGAGAGAGAGAAGCAGGCTCTCTGCTGAGCAGGAGCCCAATACGGGGCTCGATCCCAGGATCCTGGACTCATGACCCCAGCCGAAGACAGCCGCTTAACCAACTGAGCCACCTAGGCACCCCTTGTTATGTATGATCTTATAGTGCATCATGACTGCTGTATTTCAATCCAGTCCCATTAACCTTGCTGCTAATGGAAATTTTCCCCAAATTCTGGCACTAGACTAACATTTCAGTGCTAATTTTTAGTGTCATTTTGAGTTCATTCATTTTGGTGCTTCTTAAACATTATATTGGGAAATAGAAATGATTACATAAGGGGTACTGACCATCCCAAACTAGAATCTACCTTGTAATTAGTTTCTGTTAGGTATGTCTTCAATCAAATGGATGAAACTTTTAATCTGCTGAATTGTAGCAATGGAAACCATCTCAATTCAGTTAAATTCATTCCTTTTTATGTAGTAATTGCTGTATTTCTATTACCGGAGAGAATCCCAAACTGGCATAAGTGAAAAGAGAAATATATTCCTCATATAAGGGAAAGGTTAGTAAATAGAAGTGTTTTCATGCTTGGATAGTTCATGAGTTCAAACAACATGTTCAGTTCTTGAGCATTTTCAACTTCCCAGTCTCTCAGATCTACTTTTTGAAATAGATTCATTTTTCAAGCAAAACTGTCTATGAGTGGTGTTCAGGTTCTCTAAACTTAAGTTCTTTTAATACGTCCACTACACCAGAAAAAGAGTTTTTACTTTTCATATTATTGGCCACTTTGGGTCATGTGTCCATCTGTGAGGCAATCCCTGTGGTCAAGATGATATGAAAATTTGAATGGCCAAGTCTGAGTCAATCAGGCATCTGAGCTGGAGATCAAGTACTGAGCCAGTCCCACCCAAAACACAGGGAGTTTGGGGCATGCAGATAATTTTGGAAAGGAAAATAGAAATGGGATTTCTCAGACAACAGAATTTTCCAGATGTTTGTGGGCTTTTTTTCTATTTGCATTAGTCTAATCCCATAAACTAGTAACTAAAGACAGATCTTGCAGTATCATAATCCTTGAATGTAGATCCCATAAGCATCCATGTCGAAGCATCTAAGGCCTGAATGCTTTCTGTTTTTCCCTGGACTGGAGCAATGTACACCATAGCATGGGATGTGGTGGTACGAATTGCCCCTTTACATGAGGCTGTATTTCAGTTTATAACTCTTTACAATGGTCGTGATTCTTTCCTTTGATTGGGAGGCGAAGTAAATAGGGAAATTTTGGAAGGCTTTCTCCAGGTCCCGGTATAATCCCACACTTGCACTCCCATCTTTCTGCATTTGTTGAAACTAACATCAGCCTTGGACATATACTTCATTTTTTTTTTCAATCATCTAAGGATTAATATCATTAGACTCTAAGCCACATAGATGTGCTTGTTCATAGATAAAAGGGGTCACTGAAATTTCTTTACCAGGTCCCCAAACTCTAATCTTGGTTGTCTTATTATGGATGTTTTAAGATGAAGAGATTACCATTTAACAGATGTTTTGCTACCACGTAACCAGAACTGTAGCCTTCCCAACTTAGAACAGAGGGATCCTCGCTGCCCTCATATGTTAACTTAGTCTTCTCCACACTACATACCTTGTGGTTTTATTATCCCATGAAATGAGAGTAAGGAAGAATTGCGCCCCCCCAAAAAAACTTGAAATACTATTACTTGAAAAGGATGACTATGCTCTGAACAGACAAAAATGATAAATTGGATTCCTAGTTGTTTCAAGAGTAAGCTTAGCAGACAAAATGGAGCCAGGATTTCCAGGAAAAGAGATAGTTGCCATGCTATATCTACTAAGATATCTTTGTATCACTTCTGGACTGAGAATCAAAACTGATTACAAAGTCCAAGGAACAAAATGCAAAAGCCGGGTGTTTGAGTGGCTCAGTCGGTTAAGTGTCTATTTTGGGCTCAGGTCATGATCTCAGGGTCCTGGGGTTGAGCCGCATGCCAGGCTTCTTGCTTAGTGGAGAGTCTGCCTCTCCCTTTCCCTCCGACCTTCTCCCCCGCTCATGCTTTCACATGCTCTCGCTCTCACAAATGAATAAATAAAAAAATCTTTTAAAAAATGCAAAAACCAAGGCAAAAAGCAGAGGAAACACGTTATCCCAGACACTTAAAATGGCACACACCAAGTTTGGATGTGTACATGCAAATATGCATGACTTGAGAGCACAGGCGTATTCAGAAAAAAAAAAAAAAAACGAATATGTAAGTACGATTAAAACATGCAATATTGAGACGTAGAAAAATTAGAAATGCAGCTGGGAAAGTAGGTAGTCACCATCCTGTGAAGGACTTTTGACTCTTAGGTGAGAATTTTTCCTAATTTGGTGAAAACTAGAAAATCTTTGAAAGCTTGTGAATAGAGGACTTAATACAATCAGAATTGCATTTAGAAAGACGATTCCAGTAATGGCATGTGACATAGATTGAAGCTGGAGGAAAAGGAGGGTAAAAAGACTCATAAACACACAATTACAATAGCTGAAGTGATAAATAATGGGAAACATACTTATAATGATGGAAAAAAAGAAGGGAAAATGCAGGATAGATTTGAATCCCTGGATTTAACGAACTTTGCCTGTTGTCTAGCCTTAGCCACCTGGGTTCCTCCCTCCTTCTCACCCTCCCTCCCTGCCTTCCTTCCTTCCTTCCTTCCTCCTTTTCATCTCCCTTTCTCTTTTCTGTATTCTCATTCTTTTAACTACATTTAAACTGATTAAAATTTTCACTTTAATCAAAGTAAAAGAGGTTAGTGGGATTCGTTCAAACAACCTACTGTTTTCTGAAACTACATGTCCAACAAGGTACCCCAATTCTCAGAAACATTATTAAAGAATTCTCTAGGACCACACTGACTATTCAGTATTGAGCAGGTTATTTCACTTCTTCTTGCTTTGCCATGAAAAAAAATGAAGCTTATATATGAGATCATCCTTCAACATTTTAGAACTTGAAAATGCTCCACATACCTGAATAGCTTTTGGTCTACAATAACGCTCTAGGTCACTAGACAAAATATGTCAAATTCATGTCCACTGTCAAATACATATTCTTTAGGTTTACCTTTGTTTTGAATAATAATCATTTTTATAGGTTCCAGGAACTATGCTTAACACTTTATTTTAATAGTTCGTTATACAGAATTTAAAATATATACAGTGGTGGACACGATAACAAAAAGGAGCCCCTATATACCCATCACCTGGTTTTAACAATATCATAGCAAATATATCTTTCTTTTCAAAGCAGAGTTAAATTCCTCCCTTTTTTACATCTCTGATTTTTTTTTTGTTTTCCTTAGAGAAGATAAATAAATATATATAACTTTCTGCTCTAAATTATATTTGAAAATTTCCTCAAAGGAGGTACATTAAGATGGTGTTTATCTTATTTATCGGTGAAAACAAACTATTAATTTCTTCTAAATATTTATATATTTTTTATAGCTTTACTAGTATAAAAGCAGACTGAAGTTTTTCCTTCAATTATTCACCTGCTGTGATCCAAACTATTACAGTTCCTGGGTAAATCAGGCAATTTTGTCTTTTTAGAGGGTGGATAATTGTGTCATGAGCAAATTATTTGGACAAATGCCAAATGGCATTATCCAGTAAATTATAATCAATAGGTGCTTATTTAATAAATTATTTGTCCAGAGAGTAGAGCCCCACGTGAGCCAATAGTCAAGGGTTCCGTGTGACCTCCCTTTATGCCGTGACTTGCTTTGTGAATTGGAAAAATCAGTTAACCTCTCAGTGCTTCAGTTCACTCGTCTATGAACTGAGAAGAGTAACATTTGCCACCTAACTCACCAGTATTTTGTGAAGGTTAATGAGCTCCAGAGTTTATAAAGTGCCTTTTCTTGTTGGCTCGAAAGACTCTTGAAGAGTACTAAGTATCACTGCTATCTTTTTCTTACAGATCCAGTAAATTATCCTTTGAATTACCCATAATATTACAAAATATGTGATAAGATACTTCTAGCAGCATTATCCCACATCTATCATAAGAAGTAAGAATAGTTTCAACATTACCATTCTTGAACCAGATTCCCATAACTCATATTATTAGGGTCTGAAACATTTGTGGCCCAATAACAAATGCTTGTTAGAGTTTTTCTAATTTCGGCTTAAAATATTTTAGTTCTAATCAATTTTGTCAAAGCTCTGTCATATCTTGACATAATTTTATGAGTTGAATATTAAAAAGAAAATATTTATCCAGTGAACAAATGCACCTGTTATTCATTGCCACACTGAATGAATAATATTAAGGTCATGAATGAAATCCACAAAAGTAAGATAGTTTGTTATAAGTGGAAAAATCTGTACTGTCACTCTGCATTTTCTGAAACAGTTTTGCCAAAGCTCTGTTTGTGATAAAGAAGAAAAGCACAAATTTGTAGGATCCTGGACTTCAGATGTGATGCTTAAAATCCTGTTTCGTGGATTTTAATTAATTTTTACTATGTTATGTATTTTAAAATTTTAGTGAGGAAAAAATCACAAAATTTTCATGCTGTTAAAGGAATTTAACTTGGAATTTTAGAAAGATTACAATACATAAGCTATTTAATGAACATTTCTTAAATTATAGGTCATCATTTGACTTTAAATATTATCTCGAATTGCACTTTATATTGGGACAATCTATATATGTTAAAAAAATTTTGTACATTTCTATTACTTTATTTCAAAGCATAATAAAGGAAAAGCTAAAAGGGAAAATACAAAATACATACATTTTGTTCTTTCTATTTCTCTTTCAATAGAAGCAAGAAACTGTATAAAATGCCTAGAGGAATTCTTCAATTATATCTGTATTTTTCCCTGAATATGGGAATCAGAGAAATTATCTATTATATTTTCAGTCCTACGTAAATAAAAGTGTAAATCAACATCATTTGAAAGTGTACAGAAAAAAAAATCCAAAATGATGTCAGAAGTTTGGGTGCATCACTCATCCAAAGACTGTTTCTGGTGGGGAATTCATTTCTTTGGCTTGGCAAAATGATGTGCTGTATAAAGATAAAACTAAGAAAGTGTAAAGATTATCAATATATTAACATGTTATCCTTTCTTCTTTCCCAGAAATACAAACCATTTTCCCAGGTGGCAGCCAGAATGCATCCCCACGTCTGCGTGGACACATGCAGAGGGCGCATAACCAGAACAGCTAAATGCATTTTTCTGCTCCCACAAGAAAAGGTGTGAGGAGTTGGTCTCCTAAAGCACATTCGGGTATTATAACTGTTGTGACTAGATAGCCCCACAGCCAGATAGTTTACACCGGCATCCTCGATTTAGAACAGTGCTTTTTGAAAATGTAGAATTTATGTTTAACTTTCTTTCTCCTCCTGGGGAAATGTAATGCGATGGTTCCCACATGCCAGTTCTCAGGCCACGGCTGGTTTTGAGCAAGTCTTCACAGTGCAGGACAAAATGAGAAAAGTAAGACAAGATTTTTATGTATGTGAAGGTAAAGTCAACAATACTATATTATACACATAAAACTTTTAATGTAAGAATCTGCCCTTAATTTTTTGTGATAAAGTGACTCTTTCATAAAATAATGGTAAAGTGGCATAGATTTTTTTTTTAAAAATACTGTCCTTACTTGGTAAAATAACAAGTTAGAAAAACTATTTTGTTGCTGGCCTTTCGTTAGTCTCACTTTTTAGAAAAAGCACTGATGTCCAAAGTCCAAAAGTTTAAAACGTTTTGGTTTTAAATACCCGTACAATTCTTCCAGACAACCAAAGAAAGCGTCATTGCATCATTATATGTATAACTTAGAAAAATTTTATCATTATCTAGAACATAGTAATATGAAAAATAACAAATGGTATATACATTATCTTTAATAATCCTAAAAATTTTTAAATGAACAAATTTGGTAGGTGATATGTAAATTTGGTGCCTCTTTTTTTAATAAATTAAAATTATTAAATTTTAAATTTAATAATTTTTAAAATTATTAAAAATTGTTTTTAATCACATGTAAGCTGTGATTGATATGACAAGATTTCTTTAAAAATATATAAGACAGGGGCGCCTGGGTGGCTCAGTGGGTTGAGGCCTCTGCCTTCGGCTCAGGTCATGATCCCAGGGTCCTGGGATCGAGCCCCGCATCGGGCTTTCTGCTTAGCAGGGAGCCTGCTTCCCCCTCTCTCACTGCCTGCCTCTCTGCCTACTTGTGATCTCTCTCTCTCTGTCAAATAAATAAATAAAATCTTTAAAAAAAAAAAAATATATATATATAAGACAAAAAAGATTATTTAGGGGAAAATATGAACGCTATATAGTAAATTGATCAGAATTTGCTGCTAAGAAGCCAGCCCAGCCCAGACAGTGCATCAGTGTCCTCCAGTCACTGTCACTGGGGAGCCCAAGTCAAACGCCTTAGAGTAGCTGACTAGAGTATTTGCCAAACATCTAGATGCTCATTTTGGAATGAGACATTACAGGATGAAGCTTACCAGTTTTTATGACAACTTTGCTTTTGGTAAAGGAAGAGAAATTTCTGTGGCTCATAGGAAGATTCTGGATATTTTCTAAAAGCTTAACAAATACCTGGTAGAATTTGAGCAACTCCCTAATTTTGTCGTGCATCCTCATTACAAGGTTGTTGTTGCTGTTGTTGCTTTTCCCAAATTTCTTTTAGAAAGTTCCCATGCGTTGTATGAAACTTCTTGTAGCATTATGGCTATTTTTGTATGAAAAATAACCCACTGCAAGTCATCACAACTTTCTGGATAATGACTGTTGACCGACATCTGCCCAGAGGAGCTGCTAATGTTCACCACTAAGCAGACAAAGCAGAGTCCTTGCTGATCTCTGAATGACAGTTTTATGAGGCCACATGTTTTGAAATTTGTATTAAGTTTATGGGTTTACTTTCTCCCTGTATATGCAAAACTTGGTTACACTGTGGAATCTTTGCTGGGACTAACGTTATCTGCATATTTTTGGTCTCCACAGACCAAAAATGTTAGTGCTGGAAAATTCCTGGACAGTGTTTTTAGAGGTACATGGCTATAAAAGAGAAGTATTTCCTTCTTTTTACTGCTTGACTTAGCAAAATAAACTCATTTTAGTTTTATAAAATGCAGGCAAGAATTCAATTCAATTATTTTTACTTTAAACGATTTAATCTTTTGCCTTTTCATAACCTTTTAGTATTATCTTTTAATAAAGAGAATAGGCTACATAATGGTACTTTTGGCATTGCAAAGAGGTTTTGAAAATATCATTTTCAACCCAATATATATTGCATGCTAAGTACATGGACAGGAAGTTTGGTTTGGAGAATAATTGTATTAGGCTACCAATCAGAGGGCTGAATGTGCTGGTCTTCATTCTTTGGCTGACTTCATTGTTTTTCCCAGTTTATTGTGCTACCCATGGTTTCTCACCTATGAAAAGGGGTACTTAGAAATAAAACAGAGAGAGAGAGAAATAGAGATATTTTAGAATTTTATTTACGTAACAGTAAACTTCACATTTTCCTTAGAATTTAATGATCTACAAATTCATTGGGAGGTCTGATCTCAAAATAATAATCAAATATGAAAGAAATGACCATATTAAATAAATCTGTGCTTATGTAATATTTCTATGATAACATTGAAAAAATATTAACCTATGAGAAGATATTTCTTTCATCTAGAGTGTTCACTGTATATTTTTCTTTTTTGTCAGTTTAATTTTAACTTGTATATTTACTGTTGGAGGAAAAATATTTTTTTGGTGCAAAATAAATCTGTTCCATCAAGGCATTGATATTAGGTACTTAGCAGTCAAATGGGCTCGTTTTCAGAAGCACAAATAGCCATTTAGCTATCTTGTCTTCTAAAGGAATTCTGACTCATGTTTCCTTAAAGAAGGGACTAAGGGGGCCAAATTTACCTCATTCAGCCTATTTGACTCATTTAGCTTTGCCACTGCATTTTGATGGGAATCTTTTTCTAGTTTGACTTTACTGATAAGACAGCAAAGAAAGAAATATATTTCCAATGTTAATTCTCAAGGAAGAAACTTTCTCTTTCTCTTCCTCAAAAAAAACTAGTATGATATTGTCCAAGGATATGTAAAATTCCATTCAGCACAAGACCTAGAATGTTCTGGAAGTTCCAGGTGTTATACTTTGTATGTCAGACTCTCAAGAACAACTGGAATACTCCCTCACAAATTTAAGAAAAAGAGCCAATTTACAGGAGATTTGAAGCCCCTCGGAAGATTTCATCCTTTGTCTTCTTATTATATATCAAAGGCTACAAAGTTGAAGTTTGATGATATGTATTGGTCTGTGATTACTAGGAATATTACTTTGCTAGGGCTGTCATAACAAAGTACCACAAACTAGGTGGCTTAAACAACAGAAATACACTGTCTCACAGTTCTGGGGGTAGAAGTCTGAGATCAAGGTGTTGTTACCTCTGAGGGTTGTGAGGAAGGGTCTGTTCCAGGCCTCTTGTCTAGCTTCTGGTGGTTTGCTGGCAATCTCTGGCATTCCTTGGGTGGTAGAGGCATCACGCTGATCTCTGCTTTTATGCTTATGTGGTATTCTTGTGTGCACACCTGTGACCAAATTTCCCTTTTTTATAGGGATACAGTCATATTGGATTAGACCCCACCCTTATGACTCATCTTAACTTGATCATCTGCAAAAACTCTATTTCTAAATAAGGTGATATTCACCAGAACTAGGGATTATGACTTAAAATTCCTTTGAGGGGGACACAATTCAGCTCATAGCATCATGTCTATCTGGTTTGACATTTGTATTTCAATACTATTAAACTCTAAGAAGATGGCACAGACTAAAACTATTGAGATTTTTCTATAAGGATTACATATATGAAAAAGAACAGAACAGATAAAGGAAGGCTAGGAAAAGAATCAAAATAAAATCAACTTACCTGATTTTAAAAATTTGAATATTTACCCTCTTTTAGATTAAACAGCCTCAGAATATGTCTCTACATGTATGTTATATTCCTTCTCACCTAATGACCTACGTAGTAATAGAAAGCTAAATTTTGGCAAAATATTGATGTCTTCTCAATCCATTTTCATAATCAAAGACAGTCTATGCAATGAGTGTTTGTTTCTCTACTAATCTTATGTATACATTCACAATGAAAAATGCAGAGTAGAGAAAAACCTCAATGTAAATAACACATTAGATATTTAGTTCATAGATAAACAGGCCATGACTATACTGAATCCACTGGTTTTCTTTCCAAGCACTGTGCCATATTAACCGATTTCTGCACTATTGATTGAATCAGCTGTGCAGACAATCCGATTTTGTTGTTAAGACAGCTGAAAACAGCAGATTGACTCTTTTTGATCTGTTTCATATAAACACAATTATTGTCAAAGTGTTCTCAAATCCTCCATCTGACGCAGAACAGATGGAATTTTTTTTTTTCAAATTTTACTAACGGCAAAAAATAAAGTGGGCTCTAGAATTGATTTGCCTAATAATAATAAACTTTTGGCTGGACAATTTTAGGAATTGAGCCTAAGAGCCATAAAAACCTCAAGATAGTCTAACTTGACTGTATCTGGAACTCAGTTGACCTAGGATTAATGAAATAATGCTTGGGAGAGAGGTGTTTGTTTGTTTGTTTTTTAAGAAGCAGCAGCATTGGCTTTGGCATAGAGCAATTTAAGGAAATATAAATCTCTGACATTCCAATAAGCCATGTGTTGCTTCCAATTTTTAGTCTACCAAAGTGGTGAACAGGGTGTTCTTGTTCTATTGTGTTTACATTTATTCAGTTAAAGTATGTCTCTGAGTGAAGACCAATGATAGTGCTGGGTACTTAGCACCTTTCCTTGCTCTCCAAGTGCCCTGCAAATATCATCTCATTACTCTTCAAAACTATCCAGGCAAGAAATCATACATCTCGTCTCAAAAACAATTCTTGAAAACAAGAATTTATATCCTCCAATAAGAGTGCACACTATACATGTGCTTAAAATTGTCCCTCCAGTTTTTATTTTGGAAATTTAGTCAGTGAGTAGGCAATTAAAAAAACAAACTAACAAAAACCCAAACATCTAAACAAGACATAAAGCAACAGAATGTCAAGAAGGTATTTGTGGACTACTCTCCCAAGTTTGTTTTAGAAATTAACATTAAACCTTCAAATAACAATAGCTTGGTGGGATTTTCTGTGAAGCAAACATAAAGCTTTAAGTGTTTAATCATATTAAGGACTCCTTTTCTATTTACATAATGATATATTGTGTTTATCTTGTTAACAATGTAAAGATATTAGTAGCCATTCATAAATAGAGCTCAGATAAAAGGATACTTCATTTCAGAATCACTAATCTATGTTAATACCATTTTGGTCAAGGTCCTATAACAGCTGTTAGGATTTCAACCCCAATAGGTCAGAGAAAGAAGATGGGAAAATCCTTAATAAAATGTTGTTAGAAGCTACAGGTGGGAAATAAAGAAGCTCTTGTGACCTATAATCTTATTCCCTCATAAAGTCACCAGAAGAGCACAGCAGCTTCTGCAGTTGAAATTAGACAACACACTAGTGGCTTTTCAATCTCAACTTTTACAGTTCGATGTTATCATTTTCAGTGAAGAACAAATGAAGGATACAGCAGCTCTGCCCAAGATGTTCTCTCTGGGTTTAATCAGTCCACTCAACCACATGAGTAACTCTGCCTTAACGGTATTTTATTCCCATTTATAAACAACATAGGCGTCCTGCTGGTTTGTTCATAAACAAACATTAGATTCTCAACATGCTCTATTGGAGTTTTATCACTTTTATGCCGAATGCATCTGAAGAAAATAATTTTCTTTTAAACATTTAATACTAGGTCAGATCAATTTTAAAACGGGAGCTGTCATGAGATAACAAAATCTATCCTTGGCATCAGCCTAGACAGAGTGCCGAGTTCTTCCAATATACAGTCTCACCATATTGGCACTCTCTAGAAAACAAAAACAAAAACAAGAAAACATGTAGCAAAAGGCTATAGGCAAGCATGTGACCAAATGAGCATAGTGTGGTAATTGTGCTCTTTCAGTGGGGTGCCTGCTGCCGAAAGAGTAGCAGGCTTTGACTTGACCCTGTCATTACCGCCATTAGCAGTGGTGGAAAGTTCCTACATTTCTACCTCATGTAACTGGACCTTGAGGGATAACTGGCTTGTTACTTCATTTTGCTTAGAAGAGTATGTGACTTGAATTTTCTTTGGTCCCAAAGAGAAAAAGAACACTTCCTGAAACATCACCATTGACATATTTTTCTTCCTTTCATAAAACTAATGTTTTAGGTTTTCCTCTTTGATTTAAGGAGAATGTTTAGCAAAATGTAAAATAATAGGGATGAAAAGAAAAAAAGATTCCTGTGGGAATATCTAAGAAAGGGTAGATAGCAATTTTCTATGTTTCCTTTTTCTCCCCATTTATAAAAACCATCTCTCTAGTTATTACATCACATCAAAGTTAAATATTTTTTAAATGTTCAATTAGTACTAAAATGACTTTTTAGAAAATAGGTTCAAACTATCAACTCTCAAATTGCGGTTCTGAAAAAGATACAATAAGTTACTTGTGTTCTGGATAACACAGTCTTTTTTATACAGGTTTACTATTTTTACCTAAAAGTTCATCATGCAGTGGAGAAAGCGGAATTTAATATTGTTATTTGAAGAAGACAAAATTTTACAGATTTAATTGGCTATCAATCATTTGCATAATGTTAAGGTTTGGATTTAACATAAGCTCGAGATTTGTCATATGCAATTTCCATTTATTTACCATGTATAGGACAACTTGTTTAAGACTAGTTGACTTTGTGAGCAGTTTACTTGACAAATTATGTCAAATATTTGCTTTCTGAAATCCTGAGAATTGGTTGAGTATAATTATGCTTCATGTTGGCCAAAAATAAATAAATATGGGACTAAGGAAGTCCTATCATTAATTTGTCAGAAAAGCAAGTTGTCATTTCTGAAAATTTAATGTCATTGAAGCTCCATCTCCAATAGCAAAGGAGCACTATTGCTAATAGACTTCAGAGCGCGAAATAAATAAATCTTTGGAATCCTGTTGCATCTCTTGGGGTGTGACATTTGACAGTCTTTTATAGCACAGAACGAAACAAGTTTGTGAGCTGGAATTCAATTGTGGCGTATTGATTCCTTGCATCAGTCATTATTCCCTGCTGATTGACAGCTGAAAATTGGTTACGTTAAGTATTTCATATGTTATATTGGCTGACATTTGCTTGCCTGCTCCTGTGTCAATATTGTTGTAAAGATCTCCAGCTTTATGAGATAGCAATAGACACTGACTGTGGCTTTTGTGTGATGTTCCAGTGTTTTTCCTGACATAATTTAAGACATATTAAAAACCAGCAGCATCTTCCCTCTTGAGAAGCTTAATGCCAATATTATTGTCTTCCAGGGGAAGATCATGTATGCTCATAATCGGGTGCTAATTTCCACCCGTACGCTCATGTTTAGGCATTAGGCACTATAACTGTAAAATTGAGCCTTCTTGATTGATTCATGTCAAGCCTCATCTCGGCTCCTGCAGGGGAAGTCATCCAGCTGACCCTTTTTACACTAAAAGAAGAGATTTGTGTTCCTTTCTTTCACCTGGAACCATCAAATTGACTGAATAATCTGTAATACATTAGTGCTGACATTTGTTAGGGGAGAATTAAACAAGACACAGTAATCATCCCCTAGAATAAAAATTGTGTTTGATTTCCAGCAGAGTTCTATTAAAGCGATGACAGACTCGGTCTCTTCTAAGGTGGAAAATCGTGAATATTCTCTGCATTAATGAATCAAGTTAACACATTAATTGCTTCTAGGACCTGGTTCTCCAATATGAGTGTTAAAGGATAGGAAAGCCCTAGTATATGGTCAATACATATTTGTAATCAAGGTGAGCCTCTTGTAAAAACACAATTGTCAAAGATTCTTATTGTCTTTTTTGCTTTTGCTAGTCTAAGATGTAAAAAATTGTATTGTCCTCTGAGATACATAAAATTAATCCAAAGATGGCCTATTAATCCTCTTCAACTCACTTGAAAAATGCTCCAAAAAGATTGAGTGAGGTAAGTATCCAAGTACTAAACTTGATTCCTGGTGTTCATGATGTTGTTTCAGTTTACAATGTCTTTGAATTTAGATCAAGGAATGTCCTTACATCTCACTCTTCCTGTTGTAACTCATGTAAGAATCACTGTCCCTGAGCTTCATTTGAAGATGTTCCTGAACAACTGTATTTCACATTCACTGGTCTTGATTCACAGCACCTGTCCGTCAACCACGACTGTCAGCACGAAGCAGAATCATATTACACTCCTTAGAGCTCACATGTGTGTGCTCTGGAAAAACCAGTGTTTTATAGCTAACTTGTGTAGGACTCATTTTCAAGACGATTCGTTCATAAGTGATTATGTGAGTGTGTTTTCCATTATGAGTTCACACTTCTCAGAAGTACCACTTAAAAACAGACCTTTTCCACTTTTGACTATATTTGTTGAAGCGGTTGTCAAGTTCGTTAATTGGGGTCATTGCAAAGTGCTAACGTGCCTGTACTCTAGATACTCCATGCCATGTGGAACAATTTTGGGAAGAGAACGGAGCAGCTTTTGCAAGGAAATAATGCAAAGAAGATAGAATTTTCCTCTTCCTTCAACAATTGTAAAGGACTACAGAAACTTATTAAAGTTAAATAGACAATCCATGAACTAGTAGAAATTTGTTGGTTTCACTTCATTTAATGTAGGAAATTTAGAAGTTTGTTATCTTGCAGATGGCATATATCTGTCCAAGAACCTTCATGAACAAACAAAATGTGTAGCCTATGCCAACATCTTGCTAGGCAATAAATCTACTAACATGAAGGCATGAGGCTTGCTCTCATGGAGTCCATGGTTTTCTGGGAGAGAGAGAAAATGACATGCTTATCAAAAAAAAAAAAAAAAACCACAAAACTGGTTTAAGTGCTAAAAGAAAAAATCTGTACAAAATGTTCTTTTACTACATTGTTGATGACTTAACTAGTTTGCACTCCAATTTTATAAATAAAAGCACATGCATTCATATTTTAGTATCATTTTTTGCACCTTACAGAGGAAAACTATAATGTGCGAGTGATATATAATTTATGGAATCAGGATCAGGATCAAATATTTGACAGTTTATCTAGTGTCCATGAACTTATTTGTTGACAAAAGCACTTGCTCTGAATGGAGAACATCCCCTCCCCTGCATTATAAGTCTCCATAAAGACTTTTGAGGGAAGTATGGGAAGGAAGCTCTTGGGGTGCCAATTATCCCCTCACCTTGCAAAGATTAGTGAAGAGCTTCAAAGACAGTACATGTTTTCACTGAAACTACAAATTAGATTAAGGTCCAGATAATCTATTCTATTCTCAGTAACTGTAGAACAACACAAAAGAACACTAAACTTGGGACAAGAAACCAGATCCTTCTGGTCTAAATTCCTGACCTGGAAAAGAAGTTTGGACTGCCTAATTTCTGATATTATTCTTAAACCCAAATCCAAGGATAATTTCATAAATTATGTTTAAAAAGTTATAAATAAATCTAAATGGAAAAAGAAGGGTATAAATGTAGTTAAAACCATTTTGCAACAAGGAAATTTGTGATTTATTAATACATGAGTAAATTGAAGATAGGTAACTGTAATTTGTCAAGCACCGTCAAAAGTCAGAAACACGAAGGTAAATAAGACCAAGTCTCTATCTTGTGTGTTTGTGTGGGCAACAGGAGGAGAGGAGGAAGGGAAACCAAGTCACACAGCTCAATCAATCCTATTTTAAAAAGCCTGTATAGGGACACCTGGGTGGCTCAGTCCGTTAAACATCTGCCTTCAGCTCAGGTCATGATCCCAGGGTCCTGAGATCAAGCCCCACATGGGCCTCCCTGCTCAGTGGGGAGTCTGCTTCTCCCTCTTTCTCTGCCCCAAGAATTTGCTCGTTCTCTCTCTCTTTCTTAATAAATAAAATCTTTTAAAGAAATAAAATTAAAAAATAAAAAGCACGTGTAAATTGCTATGGCAGCTCAGCAGAGGTAGCAGTTAATCACATGGGGAACAGGAAAGGTGAGAACCACATGAAATTTAGTTGAGTAGACATTAAAGAATGTGTGGGACTCCCAAGGTGGCCAAAGTGGAAATGAATAGGTACTCCAAGAAGATAGTTGTAATTAGTCAATATCCCTTTGCTGAGAACATAGTCTTTCTCAATAGTTTAAGCAAAAAGGGAGTTAAAATAGCGAGCTATTTAACTTTTAAATCTGTAGGAGGACAGAAGAAAAGTCTGAATTGAGCTTTCAGCAATGACTTCCAGTGTTATACCAGAGCCAGGCCACAAAGGAACTGCTCTTTTTTCCCTGCAATCAGGAACTCCTTGGCCAAGAATGCATTGTCACTGCCCCTTTAAGGAAGTAATGCATAGACCACCAGACCAGGAAACCACTGTTGGCATGGAAACTCCACAAGGGCAGGGATCATGGTATGTTCCGTCTACTGTTACACTCTATGGACCTAGAAGAGTGTCTGACATGTGATAGGTGCCCAATGAATATGTTGAATGGATTAAGTGAACTGTTACTCTACTAGTTCCAGAACCATGCCATGCCTAGTATGTCTCACTCCAACCAACGAATTCCCTGAAGTCTGCCTCTCAGTACCCACCAAGTTGAAGAGACCCTCCTAGATCATTGCTAACATTGAGAAGAGAAAGAAAATGCCTTCTCAATACTGCTTGTTAGCCAAGACAATTATTATTTCAGAAGCATGGCCTCTGACTTTGGCTTTCAGTCTCAGGTAACTGCATTGGATTGGCAGGATTTAGTAGCATCTAGGACCTACTATAAAAGGAGCCTGAAGGCTTTTAGCTTTTTGACTCTTCAGCATAGAACATGATGAGAGAGGTAAATAGTCCATCCCTTTGGCTCCTAACATCCACACTTCTTACATTACATAATCTTAATAACAAGGAGAATAACAGCGCTCTCCCATTTATCGTACACCTAAAATGAATAAAAATGAAAATGTTTCACCCCCTATTAGTAAGTGGAAGAGAGACAGTAAAGTATCCTCCAGAATGAGAAGTTACTTTGAGACCAGAAAGCAAAGCAAACCACTCCATGCTGTTTACAGTTTTATTTAGGGTCACTTACTGACAGGTGAGGGAGGATCTGGCAGACACATGATCCCAATGCTACACAGCTACTCTCCACAGCCATTCTTTGCCCAGTCTGGACCTTATCCCACAGCTTTTATAGAGTGAGGGGCATTGTGGTAATGTAGTAGTAGTTATCTAAAGTGACACCATCAGTGTGCCAGTCATGCCTACTAGTTATCTAAACTGGAGCCTTCTGTGTACCGGTCATCTCTACTAGTTACCTAAAGGGGAGCCTTGTGTGGGCCACTTGAGGGAAGATCAAAGCAAGCCTTCTTGCTTTGGGAAGACATTAACTTCCATGGGGCCTGGAACACATAGTCCTGAGGGAAACCATTGCATGGGCATGACCAAAATGGACGGTCAAAGATGGAGTCAGTGCTTTTAGCACTTCTACACCCCCTCTAAAGCGGTGGATACAGTTTTATCCATTACTGATTATTATCTCTGATAGTTTCATTTTTTTTCTTCTTATTAAATTAGAGTCCTATCTTAATATCTTGTAATCTGTGTACTAAAAAAAAAAAGATCCCAACAACAACCACAGTCATTCACTTTTCAAGAAAGGGTGGGAAAAGCAGAAGAATGAAAGGGATTCAAAAATTCAGTCATGTAAAATGTGGGGTCAGGTGAGATTAATGAATGACTGGAGTGAGCCTATACCACTGTGGATGTCTATTCTCCCTTAATATCAGTAGAGAGAATATGTGTCCTGTCCCTACCGTGATTTTGATGACTTCAGCAGTGATTCCAGTCATCCTGATAGAGGGAAAGAGGGCCAAGGAAACACCAAGGATAGAGGGCCTCGCCCCAAACTTTCTGAAATGGCGCGGCTGGCTACATCTTCAGTAGGGCCTCATCTTTCTACCCCTTTGGGTCTCACCTGCCCCACACACAGAAGAAAGAAACTATATTTGCACTCTATTTGAAAACAGGGGCTGAATGGAAGATGAAGGGCAATAGCCAATCTCATTACATCTGAAGTCCTCTTACTGCGGGGACATTTTTCATGTGTGCTTTTCTTTTTCTATATAAACGTAGACACCATGGAGAGTAACGATAGTCTTCATTTCTGTAAATGACAATGAATTCAGAGTTGGAACATGGTAACTTCCTCTAGTAGTCAGTGCATGTTCCCTTTGCTCTCAGTCATAATGCCCAGATGATCACCATTGTTTTACAAGAAAGAGCAACACAATCTTTAATTCTGGAAGAATCCATCTCCATGGGTTGAGATATAATATTACGTGAGCATGTTAATATAAGCTGGTATCCCAGAGGACCTCTGGAAGGCAGATACTCTCTTCCCTGCCTGTGATGTGTAGTGATAATCTGATTAAGAAAGTCCTCAGACTTTTCTTGTTACTAGTCTTCCACCTGACCACCTGTACAAAATATTATACAGTAAACAGCCCTTTCTCTAGCCATGTCTCCTTTTAGAAAATTGCTGATAAAGATTCTGTTGCTGGGAAGATTTGCCCATAAGGGCCATTTCTGAATACAACTATAATTTGCCAGAATCATCCACCTCTGACCGGGGAAGCGTATAATTCACTATGATGTGTAAACTAGTGGGCTGAGTTTATGGGAATCCTCTATGAGTCCATTGGTAAAAATGGAGGGAAAGACAGCAAGTCAGAAAAATAGGTAGAGTGTGAGTAGAAGACATCTTTTCAAGCAATTTATTTGTGATTTTAGAAAGTGCTCAAGGTTGATCTCATTTAAACAATGTCAACCTGCTGCCTATTTCCAACTCCATGGCTTTCTGATAAGAACACCTGGTGAATGATAGGCAGCCAGGACACACGATGTCACTTGGTATCTTGCAGCCAGGTGTTCAATACCTTTCAGTAGCATGCCAACACAATAATTATTATCACAGAAAGTCTTACTCCAAACTCTAAGAGGCCTCGACTGATTTTGCTATTTGGCATTGCCAGAGTCTTCATACATTTTTCTAATCTTCAAGCACCGTTATATCAAGTGAGAAAGGTGCTTCCATTGTAGCCCAGACAAGCTGAAGAGGCTTCTCTTTCTCTGGGACCCACAAAAGTTGGCAGCTTTAAGAGATAGTCAGTAAATGGGTTATAAAAACACAAGTACAGTTTAAATTGCCTCTAAATCTAAAGAAGCCCAACAAGCATTATGCCTTCCTTCTTAATGTTAGTTGATATAAAGTCTTGCAAATGTTCTTTAATGTTTGAGGAAACTACCTTACATGCTGTACTCTGTTGGACCTCCACAAGCTTCACTGAATTTTTACAGCGTGCCATTCTCACCTTCTTGCACGCATGTGTCTTACCTACACGTTGACCGTGATTCTCTCCTGCCCACATAGACCTCAACAAAGTGGGCCAGCACAATACCCTATGTGATGGTGAGATGACCAGGGTCCCTGCAGAATAAATTATGACAAAGATGAGAAATGTGACATACTGAAGTAATGTGGTTATATTACAGTCACTGAGAGAGGAAAACAAATTGCTTCTGAAATTCTCTGTCTCTTCAGATAGAGAAACTGCAATTTGCCAGCTGAATTGTTATTTGCCTGGTGCCAGAACTTAGGTTGATGTTCTTCAGTAAAGAGACGACTTCTGGAGCAGCTATTGACCTTGGAGTTAACACATGACTAAATTTGTGATAAACCACCAATTAGCAGAGGGAATAAAATTATCTAATGACCTGATAGAATATGTAGGCCTGGATAAGAGCTAAAGAAACAGCGATACCCAGGAGTAGGACGGGAATTTTGAGAGCAGGTCCTCTGCTTCTGCCCAGCCTTACCATGTTCTATCATAGATACGGTCCCATCTAAGTTGGAAACTGAGACTGAAGGTCTGGAAAGAGATTTCAGAAAAACTGGCATTGGTTATTATGTGAGGTATTTATAAGGTATTCAAACAAAGCATGGCCAGCCTTGTAATATGGGTTGGCTTGTGAGATACTCAGGGTGATTCGAATCCTTGTAATGTCCCTCTTCTAATTTGGGGATCACGTTCTTTCCCAATAAGTTCTCTAAAATTTATAAGGAATCTTGGACAGTTTCAGAACATAACCTATATTATAATTCAGCAATTCAGAGTCAGACTGGACAATATATTTAAATAATTTCAACCAGAGATGGTAAGTGATGATTCTTTAAGGACTTCCATGGGGGGCGCCTGGGTGGCTCAGTTGGTTAAGCATCTGCCTTTGGCTCAGGTCATGATCCCTGGATCCTGGCATGGAGTCCCACATCCAGCTCCCTGCTCAGCGGGGAGCCTGCTTCTCCCTCTCCCTGTGCCCCTCCCTCTGCTCATGCTTTCTTTCTCTCTTTCTCTCAAATAAATAAATAAAATCTTCAAAAAAAAACTTTAAAAAAGATAAGGACATCCATGAATGATCACGGATGATCTCAGTCTGAGATACCATCTCAGTCTGAGAACTTACGATCCTGAATTTTCATTTCTTCTTTAAACCCACTGGAATGTTTAGAAACAGCTACCCTAAACCAGTCATTGCATTCCTCATTTTTTCCATAATGGTCCAATGAACCAGCTGTGTGGTGTGCCAATGTCTTACATTCTATGGGTGTGTTTTCCCGTCTATCTCAGAGGATAATTTTAAAGATTTATATTTATTTGAGGGAGCGAGGGGCAGACGGAGAGGGAAAGAGGGAGAGAATCTTAAGCAGACCCTCCCACACCTGGCACCCACTGAGCACAGAGCCTGATCTGGGGCTCAATCTCATGACCCCGAGATCATGACCTGAGCTGAAATCAAAAGTTGGACGCTTGAGCCACCCAGGTGCCCCATCTCAGGGGATAATTTTAAAAATTGCTTTGTCTCTGTATGACATAGATAACCAGACTCTTGTCTTTTAATTAATGAGATTCAAGCCCAGCCAGACATTGTTTTCAGTGTTTTATTTTAGAATCTTTTCTTTTATTGAAAATATATGTCTATTTTCAGGAAAAAAATAATAACATTACATAACTTTGGACATTGATTTTTTTAGTTGTTTATTATTCTATTTTAGTTGATGACATATTGTTTGCCCAAGAGAGTTTATATTTGTAATCTTGAGGTATCATCAATTAATTCACACTTCTTAGTGGGGGCCTTATAAAGAAAAGATTTCCTCAACATTCAGGGAGATGGGAGTGGATGGAGAAAAGTAACATAGCTGGCAAAGTGATAAATTACGTTTTTAAGGCCTTACCTTCATAGATGCCCTCTCATTCTACTTCTGTAGAGATTATACTCCGAAAGTCACCTGAGAGCCAATATCGTCTAACTGTTTAGTTTACAGCAAAAGTGAGGCTACACCCCATCCGAATTAAACACTTCATTACATACTGCCTTATTCTCTAATTGCCTCTTGCACTATTACATTTCTAACAAGACTGTAAGCTCTTTGATAGCAGAGATAATTATCTTCTGTGTTTTTTTTTTTATCTCCCTCACAGCTCTTAATACTTGTTGATTAAATGATTGATTTAATCAAGGATACTTTCTTTTTTATCCCTTATGCTTCTAAGATCACTGGTCGGGTCACAGATTGAAGCACTCATGGCAGAAGATATTGTTAGTATATAAAGAATTCTAGGTCCTTCGGATATAGTGTATTTGGTTAATAAGGTAACTAAATAAAGTCAAATGACTTCAATAATTAATGGAATAAAAATCAAGAGGAAGGATTACAAAAGGAATTTGTAAATTCGAACACGCATTAGTTTTCCAAGACAATGATCATGATACGGATGGACTTTTGTTCATTACAAAATTGCTAGAAAGTTATAAAATCCACTTACCATTTAAATAGACGATGTATGTGTCTATGCACATGTAGATACAGAAACATATATAAGCAGTCCAGACTGCTTTGCATACTTTCTGTTAGTACTGCACCTAGGAAATCAATAGCTTAAGATTGGTCAGGGTATACACACATGCCTTAGGTATTTGACAAAAAGTTCATGGAAGTATAAAATGATAATCTCTTCAAACTTATGAGAATTTGCATTGTATAAATGAAAACATCAAGCATAGGTGTATCCAGATACTTTGATGCTTTACCCAAGTGTACACATTTATTAAATAAATTTAGAATAAGCCTAAATTAGTCACTTTAATGCTTCTCCTATGCACTATGAAGGCCATGTAGCTGTCTTGTATTTGAAGGAGATGTTTTTAATAAATACCAAACAAAATTGAAAATAGTCACCTCTATTACATTATTGTTAATTGCATAAATGTTAATTTCATTTGTCACTTTGTGAGTTGCTTGAAGACAGAGATTCTGCCCTATTCTTTTTAACTTTTATTGTGATGGGTATAAAGAATTACACATAGTAATTGGTCATTAAATGTTCTCTAGAGAAGAAAATATTGGATGTGTTTTTGTTGGCAGAATTATATCCTTCCCACCACAGACATGGGTTATATAGCTACTGTTGTACTTAGTCAAGGCTCTAAGTAAATGGGCCAGTTTTACACATGTATTCTTTTCTCAGGGTAAAAGAGAAGGCAGCAATAGCACCCAATTTCTTAGACAATTTATTTTACAAGACTTTATTCTAATCTTTCTCATAAAAACTGTTCTAAATTCTAAGACAAATAAAGTTATAGCTAATTAGATGCTTAACTGCTGTTTATTATATTTGTATATAGCTTTTGGGTCAAACATAAATGCAGAAGAATTATGTCTATGTGTTGGGAATAAGCTTTTAGAACAATGGGATCTTTTGTATAAGCAATATATATTGTTTTTTAAATACTTTTTTTTATTTGAAAACCAGCACATAATTTTACAATTTAATGTATTATGTGTGGATTATGGGAAGACGGCGGAGGTGGCAGCAGCATAGTTTTTGGATCTTCATGACTCTCTTGTAAAAACAAATATTAACTAGAGAGCAAAGCCAATAATACTTGGACAATGTTTACAGAAAACTAGGTGATGAGGTCTATCCCTCAAAAGACAAGATAGAAGTGAGAAGGAGAGAACCATCGATAGCTCCAAGGTCTGTTTGTTAGTAATCTCTGTGAAGCGGAAAGCAGAGGGAAGCCCCAGGGTGTCTGGGAGACCTGAAACAAGAGGACCACCAAATAGCCAACAATTAGTAAGTGGAAGTAAACGGAAAGATTGGTGGACCAATAAAAGTGAAACTGTGTAGGTTTTCCCTATTCTAATTCAAGTAACTGCAGTGGGTCCGCCTGAAGGAGCTGCAGCAGTTTGCGCTGTGAAATTTTTACCTGACTGACCAGTGCTCCCTTAGAAGAGAAGATGGCGGCATTTAAGAAAAGTGCTGAGGGTGGAGCCAAAATTGAGCAAAAAAGGAAGCAAAGACAAAGGAAAGAGAAGATAAGAAAGGAAGTAGAGTAGGGGTGCCTGGGTGGCTCAGTCATTAAGCATCTGCCTTCGGCTCAGGTCATGATCTCAGGGTCCTGGGATCGAGCCCCGCATCGGGCTCTCTGCTCAGCAGGGGGCCTGCTGCCCCATCTCTCTGCCTGCCTCTCTGCCTACTTGTGATCTCTCTGTCAAATAAATAAATAAAATCTTTAAAAAAAAAAGAATATAATAAAAGAAATGAAAGTACAACATAAATTGTCATTAGAAAAACTCAGGAATGAGGTGAAAAAACTCAAATATAGTTAAAAGTAATGAGAAAAAATCCTTTAAGAAATGAAAAATGAACAAGGAAAAAACAGAAACATATAAACAAAATAAGTAAAACGTTCAGAGAAGTATACAGTGAAAAAGTAGACATTTAATTAAAAAAAAGAACAAAGTGATTAAAAGGATTTGGGAGATAGGAACATAGATTAAAGACAGGCAAAGAAAATCCAACATGAAAATCACTGGACTCCCTCCAAAACAACAAGAAAAGCAAGAAAACAGAAAATATAATAAAAACTATAACTCAGAAAAATGTAATATAGGTACAAAATGGTCAACAAGTCATATTCTAGGCAACTTCTTGGACATTAAGGATAAGGGGAAAACTATTAGCTATGAGGACAAAAAGAACATGTGGTTAAAAAGGAGAGAAAATTAAAATGTCACCAGACTTTTTTTTCTAGTAAGGACTATTTTCTTAGAGCATTTTTAGGTTCACAACAAAATTGAGAGAAAGATACAGAGATTTCCTATATACCTCCTTCCCCCACACATGCATAGCCTCCCACATTATCAGCACCCCCTGCCAAAGTAATTCATTTAGTACAATTGATGAACGAACCTACATTAAAACATCAGATAGTCAGTGGATCGAAGTTGCAGAAAGACCAGCTATGTGATCTTTGGCAAACTGGTCTCAAAGCCCTCAGGGTCTTTGTTTTCGCAGAGGTAAAACATGATAGTTGACCACATAGATCCCAGTGTGTGTGAATTAGACAGTGAAAAAGTGTGTAGGCTATACTTAGACTGTTTTAATTTCTCTGACTTTATGGTTCTAAGTATTTTCTACCAGTTAAACCTTTATGTTATCTTGTGAGGTGGTAAATTCCCTGTTACTGGAAATATTAATCCAGAAATCATTATAGGGAACTTATATTTGGTGGATATTCAGACCAAATTGCCTCTGAGATATTTTCTAGGTCTAAACTATGACTCTGAATAAGGTTTGTGCCTGTAGGAAATGATGAGGTGCGTCTGAAGATGCTCATGAATCTGGGCTGCACTGACAGTACATGTGCTGAGCACGCTCAGAACCACAGGAAGATAGCGAAGACATGCCTGAGTTTCCATTGTGCTTACACCAGGTGTCCAGTTTATGTTAGAAAAGTCATAAAGGGGCGCCTGGGTGGCTCAGTGGGTTAAGCCTCTGCCTTCGGCTCAGGTCATGATCTCAGGGTCCTGGGATCGAGTCCCCTTCCCCCTCTCCCTCTGCCTCCCTCTCTGCCTACTTGTGATCTCTTTTTCTCTGTTAAATAAATAAATAAAATCTTTTTTAAAAAAGTCATAAAAAGCCATTAGTGCTCTTTTTATCAAGCTACTTGAAAGAAATTGGTGGTGACAGTTGGAAGGAGAAGGTGCCATTCAGTGTCTTTGTTTTGTTTTGTTTTCATTTTTGGACCTATGTGTTTGCAGACCTGTAGAGTGACTGAGTAGCTTCCGGTCTGGGTAATACGTTTTCAGACCATTTCTACATGTGCTGAAGAACTACGAAGAACAGCCCAAGGTATCCCATTATGTTACTAAAGAGAAAGGCAGTGTAGTGTGATAGTTAAAGTGTGGACTCTGGAGCCAGGATTTCAAATTATGGCTTTAAAAGTTACGAACTGGGTGAATTTGGTTTTGCCTCAGTTTCTTCAGCTAGAAAATGTGGATCACATTACAGACTACATCATAGGCTGTGAAGATAACATTAGCTAATACATGAAAAGCACCTAGAATAGTGACAAATTCATAATAAGAGGTCAAATTCAATTAATATTAATATTTTTGGGAATAACTATGTCTATTATAATTTCATAATGTATGTCATAATTTTAAGAGCTTGATTTTTTCTGTTAAATTTTTAAGTTAATTTTTTATTATTATGTTCAGTTAGCCAATATATAGTACATCATTAGTTTTTGATGTAGTGTTCAATGATTCATTAGTTGCATGTAACACCCAGTGCTCATCGCCACATGTGCCCTCCTTAAGTTAGGTTCATATTTTACTTTTGCAAATAATTAAATTCTCTGAGCCTTAGTTTTTCTTCATCTGTAAAATAAGAAATAATAATATCAAGTTCAAATTATTTGTGAGACTAAAGAACATACAATGAATGTAAAGTTCCCAGCACTATAGTTTACATGGCTGAGACACATAGCCGCCCACTCAAATATGTGTAGTGTGAAATTGTCTCTGGGAGGCAGCTATGAGCCAGGGACTCAAATTTAGAGATGCCTTGCATCCAGTGAGATCCTGGCGTAGATCTTGCAACAGAATAAGGGTAGAATGATGTGGGCTTTTGAGAAGACTAATGTCCTACTAGGCATTTATCCAAAAGATACAAAAATAGTGATTCAAAGAGGCACCTGCACCACAATGTCTATAGCAACAATGTTCACAATGGTCAAAATAGGGAATGAGCCCAGATGTCCATCGATAGATAAATGGATAAAGATGTGATATATGTGTATATATCACATCATATAGGTGTATGTGTGTATGTGTGTAATGGAATATTACTCAGCCACCAAAAAGAATGAAATCTTGCCACTTCCAATGACATGGATGGAACTAGAGAGTATTATGCTAAGCAAAATAAGTCAGTCAGAAAAAAAAAATACCATATGATTTCACTCATATATGGAATTTAAGAAACAAAACAGATAAACATACGGTAAGGGAAAGAAAAATAAAATAGGATAAAACCAGAGAGGGAGGTATACTCTAAGAGACTTAAAACTCTAGGAAACAAACTGAGAGTTGCTAGAGGGGAGGTGGGGGAGATGGGGTAACTGGGTAAGGGGCATTAAGGAGGGCATGTGATATAATGAGCACTGGGTTGTTATGTGCCAATGATGAATCACTAAATTCTACTTCTAAAACTAACGATACACTTTATGTTAACTAAATCGAATTTAAATAAAAAATTAAAAAAAAAAAAAAAAGACTAGTGTCCTTCCTCTTGATCTCTGTCTCCTTTCCCTGAGTAGGTGCCAAGCACTAAAGAGATTCTAGCCTAGAATACTACTGAAGCCATAAGTTTTTGGGAATTTGAAAGCCTAGATAGCCTGCAAGTAAGAAAGCCACCCACTAACCAAGTACACCTACATTGAACTGCAATGTAGGAAAAAATAAATCCTTATTGTGTTATGCCCCTGAAATCTTGAACTTCATTTGTTATAGCAGCTGAAAGTACTCTCTTGTTAATAACCATCAAAGATAGTAAGTGTTCAATACATTATAACATTTATTTTAATCAACGTGTCTGATAGAATGGAAAATATTAGGTTTTTAATGAATAGTAAACTTTATTCTTTTAGGGCATGTCAGTGAAAGGATGATACAGAGAAGCAATGAGATGTGACTTATGATCTACATTTCATTCTACTGTCAAAGCTAATAATATTAAAATGTATTTGTTTTTACTATTTATATTTTAACTTTGTTGAGAAAACTAACAATAAACAAATTTGTATCTCTACTTTCTGTTTAGCGTCTTCCAGATCTACTTTCCAATATCAAGCCATAGTAACTTCTCAAATGATCATATTTCCCTTCTTTATTTCATATAACTTTAATTCAGAGTTACATATCTTATATAATATATATGTAGGGCAAATGAGTGTTTTTATTTAGGCAGCATCTAATTTTTCTTTATGTTTAAAACCATTAAAATAATGATTAAATATATTTATAAACCACACTTGGAGGAGGGGGTACCCTTCGTAAACTGAGTGGCATAAATTTAAAGTACATAAAAAGAAAACTACATTAATATAAACTGTATAAAAGTTCAGTTTTTGTAAGACTTATTTGAGAGAGAGAGAGAGAGAGAGAGAGCACAAGCAGGGGGAGGGGCAGAGGGGGAGAGAGGGAAAGAATCCTCAGGCAGACCCCCAACTGAGCACAGAGCCCACTGTGGGGCTCAATCCCCATCCTCAGATCATGACCTGAGCCAAAATCAAGAATTGGCTACCCAACCTATGGAGCCATCCAGGCACCCCCAAAACTAAGTGTTCTAGAAACAACACAAGCAGAAAATACAAATGTATTCAGAAGTCGTAGAATGGTATGAAAAAGGGAATCCCAACACAGTCTAGAATATGCATCATACTGAAACTTTAAGCTAGGCAACAGGCCAGATCTTGTGTCCCCCAAAATATATTTTTGAGAGACATGGTTCTTCATCAGAAAACTGGTATATTCACCATAGATGTGACCAGATATGTCAATCCTTTTTTTTTTTTAAGATTTTATTTATTTATTTGACAGAGAGAGATCACAAGTAGACAGAGAGGCAGGCAGAGAGAGAGGGGGAAGCAGGCTCCCCACCAAGCAGAGAGCCCGATGCGGGGCCTCGATCCCAGAACCCTGAGATCATGACCTGAGCCGAAGGCAGAGGCTTTAACCCACTGAGCCACCCAGGCACCCCTGTCAATCTTATTTTTTTAGACTAAAGTTATTCAGAGTAATGCTGAAGCTAATTCATCTTAATTAAGGAAAGTAAGATGATACTTTAGAATATAAAATTTTAATGGATTAAAATATTAGTAAATTCAGTTAATCAGATAATATTTGTTACTTTTATTTAATAAATTAAAAATCAGTTAAAGAAGTCATGAACTAGGGGATATACACTGAATTCCTAATTGTTTAAACATGTCTCTTTAAATACTGAATTATATGACTCAAATCTAAAGCATTTAATTGCCATGGAATGACTAACATATGATAGGTTTCTATACATTTCCACATCTAATTAAGGGTCATATAAGATACATTAACATGTTAGCCATAAAATTGTAGTATGATTGGTTTAATTTAATGTCTCTCTTCCCTTTTTTGGATTTTTAAAATCCGTTTCTGTGAAATTTGCAGATAAGAAATAGAGCACGATCAAGCCACAACGTAGTCTGTTGGAGGATCAACTGGCCTTCCCTTCTGTTAGTCATGATGTGTAGACTAAGGATGAGTTATCAATCTGATTTTGGTAACTAAAAAAACACAGTGTAAAGATACTAACACTGCTTGGAAATATATTGTAAAATGAATGCTTCGGATCCATGTTAAAAATAATAATAGAATCTGAAATTAATGATGCACTATATGTTGGCTAATTGAATTTAAATTAAAAAAAGAAAAAGAATAATAATAGTAGTACCTCTGTTAGTCCTTTTTTACCAGCCACTTAATTTTTCACTTACTGTTGTACTTGTTACCATGTATTACACACTGCAGCAAACTTTTAAAATTAGCATTATTATATGTGTTTGTTGATGAACATCCCGCATTTAATTACCGTGCATCAATTCCCTGGCTCAAAATTGCAACTGACCTCTTCATGGAAAACCGGTATTTGACAAAGTATTTTCCCTTTCTACCTTACACGAAAACTTTTCCTGGGAATCTGAAATAAAAATAAACATGACCTCTTGCATAAACTTACACGTATCCTGGAGACAATTTGTTCTTATTAAAGAAGAGCAGAAACTATGTTTTTTATGCCCCGAAATTCAAAACGCTTTTGCTATAAGATCGGCTTTTTAAATAATTCATTTTAGCCAAGCAACTTAAAACTCCCCCTCTGATGTGTTGGTACTATTTGAATAATGACATGAAGCCATGCCATTTATATGCAATGTGATTCATAAGTATGGAATTGCTGAGAATTTTATATTGATCAGAGAGGATAAAGAAATGGAGGAGATTCAGGTCTGACCCTTTCAGATTTAAATTTTTACCAAGTTAACCTGTGTAGTAATACATCTAAAAGAGAAAGCTCTCATATTATCAGAGTGGAAGAAAGGCTCTTACATCTAATAGGTGCACATTTGTTGAGTGAATAAATCCATCAGTTAGAAAGCTTAACTGTTGAGGAAGTAACCCAGTAAGCAGCACCCCCAGAAAAATGAAAAAGAATGACGGTAAAATAGGCAAAATGGACTTTTCTAGGTAACTCGTATTAATCTTTCTTGAAATCTCAACATGTAAATGACGGATGCCTTTATTCCTTAATTTCTCTTTTGTTTTTGCGGTTAGATATAAAGGGCTTAGAATCATTCGTATATTTTCAACGAATGAAATCTACAGCGCGGTATTTTCTTCATCAGCTCACAAAACAAAGCATGTTGCTTGGCATTTCATTCTTACTCCTGAGAAAAGCCCGGAAAATTGACACAACTGCAGGGTGCTGATCACACTTTGTTCTTGTAAGAAGAGAAATATGCTATTTGTTTTTACGTTTTCTCAGTTGTCTTGGGAGCAAAACTGCCTCCAGCTACATGTGGGCTTAGTCTCCGACGTCCATCTTATGGGTGTCACCTGCTAAGGTGAGGAGTCTGGAATAGCTCAGACACATTATGTATGGGTGGCCTTTTGTTTACGGCAGACAAAGCCAAAATCCTCGGGATTACTTGAAGATATCGTATAACACACAAGATGGAGTTACTATTATTCTCCTCTAAGACATATAGTGTTTCCCCTGGGCAGAGAAAAGAACGCAGAGCCAATCATATGAAGACAGAACCCATTAAAGATTTATGCAAGCCTGAATTACTTGGCTTTAAACTATTTTCTTCTCCCCCACTCTTTTTCCTTCTTTTTCTCTTTAATAAGAGGGACATTTCTTCCTGAACAGCAAAGCTGATGTAGATAGTATCACTGGTAATCCTTGGCTTAAGCACAGAGCTTCTAAATGGCTTGAATTAGGCTGGAAGATGGGGCTGTTTGATTTCCCTTCCTTTTTGTTTCTGTTTTCAAGGCTCTGTCACCAAATGTCCCACTAAACTAGCATTTATGTGGGCTTGGGGCCTCTGTGTGTAAGTTTCCTTTTAAGCATAGTCAATGAAACAGCTTTGAAGCTGTTGAACTGTGTAAATGTTATATTAACATTTTCTCTCGCAATTATAGACATTTACATGGTCTTGTTGAAATAGCGCTTTCAGAGGGAGGAAAAAAATACCAGAAGTGAAGGTACACAATGAAATGAAAAAGCAGCAGTGTGCTCTATTTATTTAGTTTCTGAAATAAATCATTTCGACTTTTAATTTACACTTCTCTAAGATGGTGGTTAAGAATAGACAAACAAAGGATACTGTGAGAAATAATTTCATTTTGTTCCTTTGTTACATTAGATCATTTAATTTCCACTTGGTTTGCATATGGAGATTTGGCCAATGCACCCTGTTCTTTAAATTTGCTAACTAATAACAAGGACTCAGGAAGCTCATTCTAAAGACCTAAGACTCATGGGTGATGATTCAAAAATTATGAGACTACAAGTAGTTGTCCAGTTATAAGAAGAAAGGCAAATAGAGTAAATTAGACATTAATCCGAAGCATTCCCAACTATCCATGTTCCTATTTAACAGAAACCATAATGTGCTTTCAAATTGAAAAGATTTGAATCATTCCAATAACTACCACATCTGTGATCTTTTCACTGCACGCAGTCTGATGAACAGGTTCGAAAAGGGAAGGTATAATCACTTAGACTCTAAGGAAATATTTTAATAGTCTAATTTGGGTCCCTTTGTGCATACAGAGCAATCATTTACAGATGCACATTATCAGTAAAATTCAGAGTAAAATTATCTCCTTTCACATTGATACTACCAAATTTATTTTCTGTGAAGATCAATAATTGTAATTTTAACATTATACGGCAGGATTCTTTGCTACTGATAGTCTTATGTTCAATGATAGGCTTCTTTCACTGTGTACAAGTATGTGCATATGTACATATGTACATATACTTGTCTTTGCGCCAAAGCAAAGCAAAGAGCACGTCGGTGATGGAACCGTTGCTCAGCAACTGAGCTCTCCCCTGGTCTGACGGTTGCTTTCTCTCCAGCAGGGCAGATATGCAAGACGGACAGATGCGCTGATCCTCAACACAGTATCAGATTGTGTTACATGTATTTCAGAAGCCGATAGCCATAATCTTACAGCAGTCTCTCTTCTACGCATCATTGAACTTCTACAGACAAACTTTAAAAAGTACATCGTTGCAGAAGGGTTTTCTATAGTTTAGTTATCTAATTTATTTTCCGTTTTTAAAATGATGTTCCAGAAGATCTAAATTCGTTGTCATTATATGATCTACAAATACCAATAAGATTATGTTAAAATCCACAAAAATATTTTTTCTACCCCATGTTCTTCGCATTGCCCTACTGAGAAGCCATGTGCTCGTTTCTGCCGTGGTAACATGTCTCTTCTGTAATAAGAAACGATTTTAATTAGAATAAAAATTCAGTGTTCAGAGATTACATGTAATAAAATTGAATCACAATTTTAGGGCAAAAGATATTCTTGAAATCTAACTAACCCATTCTTTGTCAGATAAGGAAACTGAGGGAGATTAAGTGAATGCTTGTAAAAAGAAGGGTCAAACTAGAATTATATGTGTTGAAGATATTGAACATATGAAATATTCTTTCTGATGTGCATCTTAAAATGAAATTTTAGGCTGAGCACATTTTTTATTTAAACTTATTTTATGAAAGAGTAGCATAAATTCCATTAATTGATTAATTATAATTTAATGTCTTATGTCAATTTATATTATTAAAATGTTCATATTTTTTAAAAATGAAGAATTGAGTAATTCAACTTATTTTAATTGGATTAACTTAATACAGTTCTGATTTTCTCAAAATTTCTCTCTAGCTGACACTTCCCAGGAAAAGCTTTGCTTTGTGTGCAAATTAATCTGGAGGCACATTAAATCCTTTCTTCCTTCTTTCCGACTTTTTCGTCCTTCCTTCCTCCCTCCCTTCCTCCTTCTCTTTCTCTTTCTTTCTTTCTTTCTTTCTCTCTTTCTCTCTTTCTTTTTTCTTTTCTTATCCTTTCTTTAAAATAAAAAAATCAGGAGACATTAGCAGGCCCAAACCGTCCTTATTTATTTTCAGATTTTGGAGTTTCAGATTACTTTTTCTTTAAAGATAATGAGCCACTTCATATAAACTTAAATATCTTTCAAATATCTCAAATCATCTAAAAAAGCAAACTCAAGAAACTAAAGGAAAAGTTGACAGTTATAAAACATGCTTAGGACATGAAATGGTGTTTTCATAAATTAAAAAAGATGAGAATCACAATGACATGTTTTCCAACTTTACGAACCATGAGTAATTTGAGAGAAAACCAAAATTTAAGGATCAGTTTCAATTGATCAATACAACTAATTTCAGCAGGATGCACCTATCTCACCTACTGGTGAGAACATCAGTCAGCTGAATATATACAAACAACAGAAAGCAAAAACTTTTGCTAAGAACCCAAAAGAAATTCACAGGTCCATCTATACATAAAATCCTTTTTACACATGCAGGAACCTCCTATGTTTCCCTTCAGAGTTCATCAATTCATGTTTTATATTCAATCTTAATAAGCTTGGTGATATCAGTTGTAAGAAATCGAAAGGATAAAGAAGTTGCTATGTATTATCACCCACACTTAATGTCAATTAACTCAATACCAGAAGACAAAAAAATTAAAGTAAGAGAATAATTAATTAAACAAAGTCAGTATACAAATTGATTAAACCAGATGGGTAACTATAGAGATAGTGAAGAGTAGTTGGATTCTGGATATTTAGAAGGTTGAGCACTTGGGATTTCTTGACATACTGGATCTGTGGTGTGAGGGGAAGATAGAATCAAGAATAACTTCACCAATTCTTTTGTCCTGACCCTGGAAGGATGGAGTTAGAGTCAACTAACATTGGTAAGGAAAAATCGTGTGAGGTCACCACGGAGAGACTTTGATAGAAGAGATAGAGAGGGTCAAATTACAGAAGTCCCAAATCACAGAATATTTATTTGTCCCTATAATCATGACTTTGTCTGAATCATCAAGAAAGTATGAAATAATATTTTCTTATATATGGTTTTTCATTACATATGCACTTATATAAATTTAGAAATAAGTAAAATAGAAAATAGAAATATAAAAGGGTATACTTTAAATAATGTAAGCCATACTGCCTGACATTTTGCTAAATGAGCCTATATCCAAGAATAAAGATAGGACAAAACAGGCCCATTTGCTATTCCCTCCGTTATGTCTTCCCTTTGTCTCTTGCAGTATGAGTTTGTCATGATATGCTTTTGAGGTTGGGTTTTGTTTTGGTTTTGGTTTTGGTTTTGTTCTGTTTTCCTTATAACATGAACCTTAAAAATATAAGCCAAGTACCTAAAAGCTACTTCAAATTGACTGATTTTATAAAGAGATAATAAATTACTCTCCGTAGGAATATATATTTGGCCATGTATACTGTACTTTAATTTAATGGGCTTTCAAAAATAGTCTTGGTCATATTAATTGGTCATATTTGGTCATATGAATTTTTGCCTTGTGAAAATTTATCTTAAAAAGAGGTCCTGTATAAAATAAGACTATGTGGTACACATTTATAAGAACAAGGTTACAGTTTTTAACATTTTGATGCTACAATGAGAAAAGCCTCAGCTTTTCTGAATTTAAATGAGTCAATTCCTGAATTTCGAATTACTGAGTTTTACCTACATGTTTACCATGTAGGTAAACATGTAGGTAGAATTTCAAATTACTGAGTTTTTGTAATTTTTACCTACCTACATGTAGGTAAAAATGTATTAGTTTTGTAACCTTTAGAATATGAGTCATAAGCAGGTAGAAAGATGCTATCAGAATTCCATTTTTCTTTATTAAATATTTATTCAGTAATGTGGTTTGTTTTTCCTAAAGTTTTATTTTCTAATTCTTCTTGTGGCTACAAATTTGCAGAAGCGTTTTCTGCCATTTCTCTTTCTCTTTTAATCTGTTGACATTTTTTTAAAAAATTTAATTCCAGCATAATTAACATACAGTGTTATATTCATTTCAGGAGTACCATATAGTGACTCAACAATTCTATACATTACTCAGTGCTCATCATGATAAGTGCACTCCTTAATCCCTACCACCTATCTTACTCATACCCCACCCTCCTCCCCTCATAACCATCCATTTGTTCTTTACAGTTAAGAATCTGTTTTTTGGTTTCTCTCTCTTTTTCCCTTTGTTCATTTTGCTTCTTAAATTCCACATATGAGTGAAATCATATGGTACTTGTCTTTCTCTGACTAGCCTATTTTGCTTACCATTATACTTTTTAGATATACTCATATTGTGGAAAATGGCAAGATTTCATTCTTTTTCATGGCTGATTAATATTTCATATAATATATACACACATATATACATACACACATATATATTTCACATCTTCTTTATTCATTCATCTATCAGTAGACACTTAGGTTGCTACCGTAAGTTGGCTATTGTAAATAATACTGCAATAAACATAGAGGTGCAATATGACTTCAAATTAGTGTTTTTATTTTCTTTTGAATAAATACCCAGTAGTATAATTACTGGATCATAGAGTAGTTGTATTTTTAACTTTTTGGGGAAACTCCATACTGTTTTCCAGAGTGGCTGCACCAGTTTGCATTTTCACCAACAGCGCGTGAGGGATCCTATCTCTCCATATCCTTGCCAATACTATTGTTTCTTATGTTTGCTTGTTTTTTTTTTTTTTTCATTTTAGCCATTCTGACAAGATGAAGTAATATCTCTTTGTAGTTTTGATTTGCTTTTCCATGATGATGAGTGATGTTGATCATCCTTACATGTTTCTATTATCTGGATGTCTTCTTTGGAGAAATGACTGTTCATGTCTTCTGCCCATTTTTTATTTGGATTATTTATTTTTTGGTGTTGACTTTGTATAAGTTCTTTATATTTACTAGCCCCTTATCAGATATGTCATTTGTAAATACCTCTCCTATTCTGTAAGTTGTCTTGTAGTTTTGTTGGTTGTTTCCTTTGTTATGCAGTAGCTTTTTATTTCGATATAATCCTAATAGTTTTGTTTGTTTGTTTGTTTGTTTTTGTCTTTGTTTCCCTTGCTTCAAGAGACAGATCTGGAAAGACTTTGCTATGGCTGATGTCAAAGAAATTACTGCCTGTGCTCTTTTCTAGGATTTTGATGTCATCAGGTCTCACATTTAGGTCCTTAATCCATCTTGAGTTTATTTTTGTGTATGGTGTAAGAAAGTGGTTCAGTTTGCCAACACCATTTTTTGAAGAGACTATCTTTTCCCCATTGTGTATTCTTGCCTCCTTTGCCAAAGGTTAATTGACCATATGATTGTGGGTTTATTTCTGGACTTTCTATTCTGTTCCATTGATCTATGTGCCTATATTTGTACAAATACCATCTTGTTTTGATTACTACAGCTTTGTAATCTAACCTGGTTATATAACCAGGTTATAATATAACCTGAAATCTGGAATTGTGATGCCTCCAGTTTTTTCTTTTTCAAGATTGCTTTGGCTATCCAGGGTCTTTTGTGATTCCATACAAATTTTAGGATTGTTTGTTTTAGTTCTGTGAAAAATGCTGTTGGTATTTTGATCAAGAGTACATTAAATCTGTAGATTGCTTTGAGTAGTAGAGACATTTTAACAATATTTGTTTTTCCAATCCATGAGCATAGAATGTCTTTCTATTTCTTTGCATCATCTAATCTATTGTCATTTCTGTCAGTCATCTTTCTCTTTAGTCCAATATTTTGTAACCTCAAGTTTTCTTGCAGTATTTTAAAAATGAGTAGACGATTATATACAGATAAGAAAAAGAAGGAAAGACAGAGATACAATCATTACTATAATGTGGGAGTTTGAATAATGTTACATCAGGCTTGATAATGATAATTTATTTCATAAAATTTTTTAAGGATATAATTCCATTTAAACCAATCTAAACAAAATTTATTGAGAACAGATTATGGCCAAGGAAATTACTAGCTTCTGCAAAAAGATACACAAAAACATTTTGAAAAAGTCATTTATCTTGTCGTCTTAAGATTCACTATCCAAGACAGAAATGTACAGACATGAGTGAATTACAAGGCAAACAAAAACCAAACCAGAAAAATACTAAGAAAGGAACTGAAGATAATGAAGGTGTTAGTCTTTAAATAGGTATGTGGTATGCTATGTTTACAAATAACAGATGCAGGCAATAACATATAATGTTTTTCTAAAAACCGAACAGAGAAGAAAAAAACGTATGGACTATTTTTATATAACTAAAATACTTTTATTTATGACTTTTACCATATTGAAATCCATAGTGGGGAGGGTAACTCTACTCTCACAATTTACATTACAAATGAGAAAATGCCTATCTGGACATTTCTGAAGAGTAGAAAAATTAAGTCAGCTTTCAAATTATTTCCCTGAACTAGAAATTAGGTTGCACACCATGTTATAAGGGTAGGGAGTTCTCAATCAGTACTCCAGTCTAGGTACTGAGAAAGGAGAAAATGTTCACAATTAGCAAATTTTTCAGTTGCTTCTACCAAACAGTCTTCCTAACCTCTGCCACCAATTCATAATCTTTGTTACAAACATTTTGACTATTGTTTCCCCCAAATTATACAAGTTCATATTTCCATGATTTTCATATGCTGATTTATTTGTCTAGAATGTTCTTCCTATCTTCCTCTACAGTAATCTGCTTTTTTTTTTTTCCTGTCCAGCATCCCTTCCTCTCTAAAAACAAACTTAAATTTTTTGGGGGAAATAATGCCTTCTCTTTTCACCCATGTGGCTCAGATGTGGCTAGTCTAGTCTTCCACATATGTCCCACTCAAATGCTAAGTGAGTACATGCACTCCAAGCTTTATATTCCTTTCCCCTGATGAGTGGATGAGAAATGGGTATTCACTGAATTCATACCAACAAATATCAAGCCCAGGAATTTTGCTCTATGGATTGGAAGAAAATAGTCTTGCCTCTGAGGTTGATAATCAACTAGAACAGAAGGCTGGGCTGATGGTGTCCATCTTGTTCCACAGGAGAGAACTTGCCTGAAAATTAAGCCAATGTAAAAGGAGGGAGGGAGGGAAGGAAAGGAGGAAGGAAGGAGGGAAGGAAAGAAAGAAAGAAGGGAGGGAAAAAGGAAGGAAGGAAGGGAGGGAGGAAGGGACGAAAGGGAAGAGAAGGAGGAAGGGAGGAAGAGAGGGAGGAAGGGAGAAAGAGAGGGAAGGGGAGAGGAAGGGAGGAGAAAACTAAAGGAAAGAAGACAAATGTATGGGAAAGGACAGATTCTTGATGTATTATTTAGTTGATAGTGAGTTTTACCCTTGGATTTGTCATTCATGCAAGCCAACGTGGTCCACTTCTTACTTACCCAGGGTTTGTTTTGAGTTTCTGAAGCTTGTAACGAATTGACTAGTCTGTTCAAACTTTAAACTCATCATGAGCACAGGCTCTACAAGTTCAGTTTTCCTTAACTCCTCATTTCAGTTTAGGAGGCTGCGCCCATACAGAATCCTCAAGTAGCTTTATCATTCTTCTCATCACAAGACTCTACCATCATCATTGATGTAATTCTTTGTCTTCCCAGCTATGCTATAAGCTCCATGAGGGTGGAGGAAGCAGTCTTTTTGACTATGTTTCCTTTATCCTAGAATACATATTAAGGTATCAGTAAACATTGGATGAGTAAGAGACTAAAACAGGTCAACTAAAAGAAAATCAAGATTTAGAATACAAAGAAATAGTGTAATTTTAAAAAGACTGCAAGTACAATGAAAAAACCATAGATATAACAATTTCGTAACTCCCCAACTTACAAAATCTAACTTTTACTTGTAATCAGTCTGTAACTGATACTCAGATGGGGGTTCGGGTAGCCATATGAACTCTTCTTTCCTGTTTCTGCTGTTTAAATTACTCAGGGTTTTTGGGGCACCTGGGTAGCTCAGTGGGTTAAAATCTCTGCCTTTGGCTCAGGTCATAATCTCAGGGTCCTGGGATAGAGCCCCGCATCGGGCTCTCTGTTCAGCAGGGAGCCTGCTTCCCTCTCTCTCTGCCTGCCTCTCTGCCTACTTGTGATCTTTCTCCTCTCTGTCAAATAAATAAATAAAATCTTTAAAAATAAATAAATAAATAAATTACTCTCTACATCCACAGCTGTGGTCATGTCCTTTTTTCCTTTCCTAAAGCCATTTATTTATACATTTATCCTTTATGTCTTGATCACTGTTACCAGAGGTTTGTCAATATTATTAGATATTTTTTTAGCATCTACATTTTCTTTTTTGCATCCTTCTCTTCTGGTTGATAAATATTTTATATTCCTGATTCAGGAGTTCAACAGTGGAGGGGGACCAAAAGTCTTTCTATCTAATTTCAGAAACAAAAGCTCACTATAGGTATGGATAATCCAGTTATTTCTACTCTACCCCAAGGTTTCTCAATCCTGGCACTACTGGCGTTTAGCACCAGATAATTACTAAAGAATTTTCATGCATTGCAGGATGTTTAGCAACATCTCTAGTCTCTGCTCACTAGATGCCACTCCCCAATCTGTGACAAGCAACGTCTCCAAACATTACCAAATGTGAAGGTGGATGGGGGGCAGCAAAATTTCCCCTAGTTGAGAAATGCTGCACAGAAAAAATACAAAAATTCCCAATTTTGTAAATTAAAGTGGAAAATCAACTTAATTGGAACATGTGGAATCATCTGTGAATACAAGTTCCTTTGGATTAGAGCAGTAATTCTTAATTGGGTAGTTTAGAAAACAAGGAATGGTTGTTTCAAATAAATCATGAGTGCCCATTTTAAATAAAAAATACCAAAAATATTTTATATGCTATTTAAATTTAAAAAATTAATGATGTTGTCATTGAATTTTATATCTGTCAATGGAAATATTTTAAAGCTGATCTAGAAAACAGAAAATAAGATACAGCAAGGTAGATTTACACCTTATTTTTTTCCTGGTATATTTCAGTCACTATAAAAACCATAGTAGTTCATAGGTTTTTTGCACATAAATAGTTAAATATTCTTCTTTCCATTTTATAGTACTCTAATGTTGGCACAAAAAGGTATTTTTAAGAATGTTCATCATGCATTTATCAACCAAGTAGAAACATCAAGTGGAAAAGGTATTTGCCAACCCAGTTCTGAAAGGTATTTCATTAATTTTACAAGTTGGGCAGGAAGGAAACTAGTGCATTCTGGCAAAAGGAGCTGCTAAAGAAAATATAGTTTACCAAATTGTATTCTCCCCTCTGAATCACAGTTAAACAAGTAATTTCCCATGGAGAATGCTAGGACACATGTCGTGGTGTTTCCTGACCCATTCTTTTTTTTAATAAATATAAAACTGAAGTCTTGCCTCCCTAAAAACCACTGGGTGATTTTATGACATTTTCTTAACTCTTTGAGTATTTTATATTGTAAAAGTTACCTTCACTTGAAGAGAAACCCACAAAACGGCACGAAGACAAAGTAGTGAGGAGGGTTTCAGTATGAATAATGGCATTGTGCATTACAGTGAAATCCTCATGCAAACGCAGTCATTTACTCTGAAAAACTGTTAACTGGATAGGAACTAATGAAGTACTACCTAGCTGATGCCCATAGACTTTGAAAGATGAAGGGATCAAAATTGTTTCCAAATCACAGATTCTGAATATATGAATAATTGGTATTTCTGAAATCCTTAAAATGTTTAAAGATAATATCTTCTCTTATACAGCTTAATTAAGCATTTCTCTAACATCTTAGATGCAAATTTGGAAGGATTTCTGTGCACAAATACACACTCAAGACATCGTCTTACAAGCAAAGGAACTGCCGTCCCTTACTGAGCAGCAGAAATTTTACTAGAACATATGTTCTTATTTCCTCATGAGTTGTCTGCCTCACCAGGTCTTCCTTTATAGTATATATTTGCTTAGCAAAAGTTTTGTATAAATACAGGAAAAGTATAAATTTCATTATCATTTCTCTCCATGTTATCTTAAATTCCTTTTTAGTAGAGACTGAAACTAAAATACAGTTTTATTACATCATACACCAGGATTTGTAAAGGCAAACAAAAAATATATTCAGTATAAGCAGCATGTTTACTAAGATTAATAAGCAATTAATGAATAGTCCACAGTTTTCTAAAAGATTGAGCTACCTAAATCTCTTTAAAATTTTTTGACAACTTCTCACACATACATTGTTTTTTTTTTCAACTAGCTTTTAAGGCCCACCAATATATATCTGCAATCTACCTTCTCAATCATATCTCTCAATGCTCACTTTAGACATTCTAGCAAAAGCAAAGAGCTATGTCTTCTGGTATAGTCCTCTTGCCTTTGCTCAGTCACTTCCCCCAGTTGAGATGTCTCTTCCCTGTGTCTAACTTCTGCTTCTAACTTCTACTCATCGTTGAAAGCTAAACTCAGATACTAGTACAGTCTTAAAGCTTTTCCCAATCCTTCTAGATAGAAAAAATGCCTTTGCTCATCTCAAGTTCCATAATGCTTTATATGCCATCTCATTTTGCATAGTTATTTACAGATGTTTTTCCTCACTTGCAAGATTATAAAGTGTTGAAGAATAGGGGCTGTGTTTAATTAAATTTTCTATCATCTGAAGGACAGATAGTAAGTCTATACAACAAATACCCATTATTGATGGAAGAAGAACAGAGAAATAGATACCTGAACGGTTTACCTTAACGATAACATGACACAAAACAAAAATCCAGGAGAGATGCTGAGGAGCTATTAATATCATGGTTTACTGCAACAGGAATCTTTTAGATCCTTAGCAACAATAATTCCAAATTCAGTATTTGCAAGACATATGACTTTGAAATCAGAGCTGTTGACTGAAGGCTCACAAACACAATTATGAGTTTTGCAGTTAGGAGATACTCTTTTTTTTTTTTTTCTCCCACAGTAAGCGCACCCTTACCAGCTGTTCTGCCTGATCCTGCCACCATTTCTGCCAAAAACAACATCTTCCAACAGTCCCCTGCTTCTCAGCTGTGCCACTCCAAAACAATGTTTGTTCCTCATTAAAAATCTGCAAAACCAACTGAGAGTCAACCTACCACACAGGCAGCCCAAACCAAACTGGGGAGGAGAGACATGAAATCCGATCTTGGTTCCCCACACCCCTGAGAGGGTGTGCTACTGCATTCCACACAAGCAGCAAGCAACGGAGAAGCCCTGCTGGGCGTCCTGTTGGGAGGCGCCCGATGGCAATCAGACCATGTGGTCATGAGGGCACGTGCTGCTGTTACAAGGTCGCTGCAAAGCAAATAAACCACAAAATTAATCAGTTGCAGCTTGTGGAGACCATGCTACTGAAGAGGCACTTGTGCCACCTCACCCATGTAAATTGGACCCATGGTTCTGGTCTATCTCCAAAGAATAAGAAAGGTTTTATAACCAGATGGGGCTCTAAACAAAGCAATTGGCCATGGATGCTGGGTTCCTGGCCTTCACGGTGATCTGCGGTGACATGGAAAGACCCAGGACGTGAAGTTAAAGCACTCCAGATTGTTTGAGAAGTGAAGATGTTTAGATATTATTAGAGCTTCCAGCAAATTCACCGGATTTTGTGATTCTGTATCTCTTCTACCATACCCTAGAGATCTGGTTATTACTGAGGTCCTTTCATGCTCTGAGCTAGCTGCTATTCAAAAAGAGAAGTATCAGCACTTTCAAAGTGCACTGTGATTCTAAAACATCTCTGTCTAAATGATACATTCCCCTAACAATATCTATTTCTTTAACCATATATATCACCCTATGATTTGGGGCTCAGAAATTATCAGTCCCTTCGAGGTTCAAACACTACAGGTGTTTAAAACTACTTACTATAATTACTTCTTTGGTTAAACATGACAGATCTGACTTTCTTCATTAAAAATACAAGAGAGTAAATCAGAGATTTTCTTTTCTACAAAATACTTTGACTGTGGGAAATTTGCACACGTTGCCAAAAACCTTCCATGTGGTTAAACGGCAAAGACAAGAAATTCAATTGCAGACATTTATTTTATGAGATTAGGGGTTACACTGAAGGGAAAAAAAAGTGAATAAGGTCAAGAAAAAAATGAAATCTTCTGTTATAACAGCCATCTAAACATTTGTATTATATGTCAGATTGGGAATGTATCTTGGGGTCATACACCTGAGTCTGTTCATGCACAATGTTCTCAGGGACAATTCAGAGCCATCCAAAGGATGCTCAGACAGTTAAATGTCAAGATCATTTCATCTGGCTGATCAACAGGCTCTAAATGTGCCAGATTAACCAGCAGTGTGAGAATATAACTGAGGAATAAGGAGACACTCCACCTGTCAGGTCACTCTGGACCCTTAGCTCCCCCAGGACATGCTCAGGACTGCTCAACTGTCATTTTAGGACAACACATTCCCATCTGTTTTATGAAGAGTCTGGAAAGAGCATGACTTACTTACCAGGGTAAAAAGTAAGAAAATAAAAGTTGCAGATATTAAATGATTATATATCCAAAAATAAAGAAGAGCACACAGGAGAAGTAAAAGTAGAACAAAATATATCATCTCATATATGACATATTCTAGCAGGAATTGAAAGTAATGCTATCTGATGGTAATTTTACCACAAGAACATATACAGTGTGAGAGGTTTAACATACATAAAAATAAGTCAAAACCAGCAGGTATCTAACAGTTCATTTAAAATATGGAAAATAGGGGCACCTGGGTGGCTCAGTGGGTTAAAGCCTCTGCCTTCGGCTCAGGTCATGATCTCAGGGTCCTGGGATCGAGCCCCGCATGCCCTGCATCGGGCTCTCTGCTCAGCAGGGAGCCTGCTTCCCCCTCTCTCTCTGCCTGCCTCTCTGCCTATTTGTGATCTCTCTCTCTCTGTAAAATAAATAAGTAAAATCTTTAAAAATAAATAAATAAATAAAATATTGAAAATGGAGAAGTAAGGCAGCTGAAAGGATTTTAGTCATTTGTATACCTAACCTATTTATAATTTAAAAAGCATATCTGCAGATAGTAATTTCTGAGATGAGTAACTTGCAAATGTTATTAGCTTATTTCTATGGTTGCATGTCTATTCTATTATTAAATAATGTTTAATATATAAGTAATACTTTAAAACTATAAGTAAAGTGTATATTTTACTTTATAATGTAGCTATACTTGTAGAAAATTATGATTTATCTTCATGAGACTTGTCTTTTACCTTTGAATACAACACACACATAAACACACACATATATATAAAATACATATGAACAGAATTATTTAAATTACTTACATAAAATGAATTGTCATATTAGAGAAAATAATTTTAATTTGAATTACTTACACTTGTATTAATGTATAAATTTGCTATACAGCATACATTAAAATTTTTAAGTAAAATATTAATGTCACATAAGGTATGTAATAACTTATATAACCAGTCATAACCATCAATCTACTTATGCTATCCTGACAAAATAGAACACTGCAAATATTTCTTAGTAATCATGCCAACTTGGTTATAAACAATCTCTCCTAAATTTTGTTTTTAGAGAAATCATAAGGTTTTTCTACAAATGATCAAATGTTTTAACAAGATTTAGAAACACTTGTAAGTGTTTTCCTTCACAAAGAGACTTTTCACTCCAGAAGATAAACCAAATAATAATATATTTATTAATATAAAGAATTAACATTCTGGTTCATTATTTTGTAACAAAGCAAAATGACACATTATTTTATAATGAAGGGAAAGTAAAACTGTACTCATAACTACAGTCTATATTTTAAGCAATATTATAGTCATCTCACTGTTAATAACACAATTCAGCTGAGCTAAATTTTCCTGTTAATTAAGAAGACCTTAAGAATTAAAAAAAAAAAAAAGAATTTTTTAAACCAATGAGAAAAAAAGGGAGTCACTGTCTCTCTCAAATGAAAATGAATTATGTAAACATAGATTACATAGTGTGGGGGAAATATAGGAAGGCTATCTCTGCCTTTTCTCAGCTTGCCAGGTCTGCATCTTCTCTATCATCAGCTATATGCACAAAGCACCTTACAAATCATAATAAGATAACAGACAAAATGTCATTTATGATTCATAATTATGTGTTTTCCTTTTCATCTGATATCATCCTTTCTCAGTCATATATGTGTATATATATGCATATATATGGGTATATACACTGCAAATATATATTATGTGTATATAGAATATGTGACAGGAAGCTAGTTGTATTGGTCGCCAAGCTTATATTAATGTGCACGTATGTGTATGTGCACAGTTTGGGGAAGTAGTAAGCAAGAACATAGCTTTTGATTTAATCTGCATGGTGAAAGGCTTTTATAGGAAAATTTTTCATGTAAAATCACATCTAGCATCTTAGTCTGACGCTAGGTATCATGAACAACAAAAATAAGATTTTTGGCTAGCTATTTAAATCCTGTATTCATATACACATACATACATATACATACACATAAAGACATGCATGCATACATACATGCACATGTTTCTTACTTTAAGAAAGAAAGAAGTAAAATGAGTCCGAACTAGTTTCACCATCTGCAAGTCACTAGTGAGGAACAGAATGTTTTCATCAGTCATTATGGGTCAGATCTCAATGATTAAAAACCTCAGAGCTTCTCAAGGGTATAATTTCCTGGTTCTCCACCTGCACACTTCCCAGTAGACCTCATCACCCTTGACTTTAACCAAATTCTGGAAAAGCAAGTTAATTCTAATTGAGAGGTAGAGTTAAGCAATACATGCAAAAGGAAATTAGTTATGTTGATAACCAGATAAATTAGCACAGGATTTTGACAAAAATGTCAGCAGGGAAGGTTTTTTTGACTTTGTCTTATATCATCTATTATTAATTGACTGCAAAAAAATGTTATAATAAAAAATAGAAATATTTTATTGGGGTTTTACATCAAATATCATCAATAGACCAGTAGCCACATTCCAGTGGCCTGACAAGCTCAATTTGACTTTTGAATACTTTGGAGTCAATAAATCCCCAAATGATTTGGACCAATCACACATCCCTAGTTATTTAAACCCTTGAGCATTTCAAAGGAAATTTAATCTATATGATCTGGTTCATTTACACTTTACTTATCAAAATGGTATTTGCAGAAGTTATCTGATGTTACAAAAGACTTCTTTATAAAAATACTTGAATCTGTACTTTTCAGAAAGAATGCCATTTCAAGATTAAGCTACTCCCCTACACCTCTAAATGTTTACAATTAGTTCAAAACTCAGGATATTTCTAGTTTCTAAGGGTACTGAATTTTCATCAAAGCATTCTATCTTTCTCAATCACAGCCAGATCACAGAACTTTCTTTCTTGGTGCTTGTAATTCCAAGATGCCTCCATAATTACAAACAGTGCACTGTAGTTGCTCTGAGACAAAACAGCCCTCTCTGATTAAGGAACTTCTCAAACAATGGGTTGAAATAGTCTTCTTAGACTTTATTTCCTCTTCAATAAATAGTGCTAACATCAGAAATAAATGGAATAAAATGTGGTCATGCTGGCAATTTTCAAAACAAATATGGAAAAAGAACTAAAATTTTTGCTGAAAACCAATCTGGAAACAAACACCAGCAATCAATTCTATTCAAGATTCTACTGTAGGGCTTTATTTTGTTGCTATTGTTTAATTAGAATTAGATATTATTGTCTACTTTACATTTATAACATGAGAGGATAAATATAAATCTGCAGTTTCCTTGAAAAACTTAATTTAGAACAGGATCTGATTACAAAATAATATTTTATTTTATGGTCATTTGGGAGGGCCAATTTTTACATAGTTTGAGGTTATATAGCATTGTGGAATAAATGAATCAGTGGAGGAACCAAACGTGGCATGAAAAGAATAGAATTGAGAAGAGAAATATTCTGGAGTTTTTGTTATAATTCAAATCTTACCTAATAGAGACTCAGGATTAGTTTATGCCCTGATACAACTAAGGTAACATTAATATGTGAGAACTTACATAAAATTTCACAGTTAACAATCATGGTGCCAGAAAAAGAATAGTGGAGACAGTAAGACAGCAAAATGGTGCGAGACTACTTGGGTTTGAATCCTAGTTTTGCTGCTGAATTGGTGGGTGACTTTGCACAAGCCATTTAAACTCTCTGTGCATCTGGTTCCATATCTATAAAAATAGGGATAATAATATTTATGTCTCGGGATTGTTGTGAGGACTACTTGAGTCTTTGAAGAACTAGAACTTCAGCAATATAAATGCTAGCTCTTCTGATATTTATCAAAAAAATCAGTTTGACATTTGAGAATTGCTTTTTTTCCCCCATGCCTTCTTTCCTGTCCACCACCCCACTACCACTCCCTCCCTCGGGCTCGCTGTGTGCATATACCAAAATAATATAGTAATATGGAATGGCTTTTTTAATTTCAAAAAGATGTACTATTTGAGTACTGCTCCTTAATAGGGTTTTATCATCTAAAAATGAATATTAAAAAATCAATAACAAATAAATAAAGCCAGTTCTATGGCATCATCTCTCTAAGTCTTGTTAAGTTGGCTGTGGAATGTCGAATTCATTTCGACATTTTAAGATTTTCATTTTAAGATCTTCATTTTAAGCCAATTTGTTTTTCCATTGAGGTGTTCAGAAGTTACTTCCAGGATTGTGTAATCCAATTTCATCTTCATCTTTTCCAGCTGTGATCCAACCATACAGTCATCTGAGTTCTCTTCATGTCGATGTGACTTTTTGTCCTTTGAGCTTATTAATTTCTTCCCCTTGTTTCCTCCAAAATATCTTTGTATTTCTCCTCTTCCTCTGTGCTCTAGGCCTTCTCTTTACCTGAATTAAATAAATATCCTCTTCATTCTCTCCCTGCCATCTAATTCTCTCTTTCAAATTAGTCTGCCCACCACAAGGAGACTCACCTCCTTCTAACACTGTCTTGCTTATACTACACAATTCTTTCTTGTCTCCAACATTAGGCCCAAAGACTTTTGACTGATTTTCATTCAGCATTTTCTGACTCCAGTGGACTCAGTCTATTTCTGCCTTTTGCATTGAGGAAGGTTTCTTCTGACAGTGGAATTCATCCTGACCATTCCTACAATGATTTCTGTTGTTTGATCTTCTCCTCTCATGAACCTCTCTCCTTTTCTTCTACACATTTGTATCTTAAAGAACTGGTTAAGGTCGTTATATCGAGTTTTATTCTTTCCAGAGCCTGTTGGTGTCTATTCTGACAGCACCGATCACTCCCTTATGGGAGTTACTATGGTGCTTAGCATCAGTACCTAAGAATTTAACATTTCACTTTGTGTTAGTTACTTCACCCATAAATCTCAAACGGATCACATACCTCTTGATGTCTGAGACAATCTATGCATTGTCCATCAAAGGAATAGAAAAGCAAAAATCATTTATTATAGAATTAATTGATTAGTAACTAAAATGGTACAGAAATTTAGAAATAACTTTATAAATGCTAGCTCTTAAATTTCACCCATGAACTAAAATCAGTAAACTACCCTCCATACGTCTTTCACTCAGTCTTACTGAGTCCCTCTCATCTAACCAAAACTATCTTTGTTCCAGTTTATTTTCTCTACCACCAGCTCAGGCTTTCTGAATCAATGGTTCTGTGTTTGTTTTCCTACATGAGCTCAATGGATTCCTCCCCTTTCTTTTCTTTGTTATCATAGTAGAGATTTATAAAAATAATACAAGTTACAATTGTGAGAATTAAACACCAAATTTGTCTATCTACGTGGATATTCTGACATCAAGAAGAGTTCAAAAGATCATCAAAAGGAGAAATCAATTAGAATGGCTCATTTCAACGGAAAAACTAGGAGCGCCTGGGTGGTTCAGTGGGTTAAAGCCTCTGCCTTCGGCTCAGGACATGATCTCAGGGTCCTGGGATCGAGTCCCGCATCGGGCTCTCTGCTCAGCAGGGAGCCTGCTCCCCCCCCCCCCCCGCCGCCTGCCTCTCTGTCTAGTTGTGATCTCTCTCTCTCATTCTGTCAAATAAATAAATAAAAATCTTTAAAAAAGGGGAAAAACTAATGTTTTGTTGTCACACTAATATTCAAAATTCTCTATAGTTTTATAGCTTTATATGAGTGTGAGAAAGTTATTGGATCATTACTTTAGTTGTTATACATATATTTAGTTTAGAGAGACAAAAAAGAATGATCAAAATATTTTTTACAACTCACACTAAATTGACTTATGATTGACATGTAGGTTTAGATACAATATGCAAACTGTCAATATTCAAAGTTCCCCTGAAACTTGCTTATCCTTCTAAGTTCATCTACCATTTCAGCCTGAACAAAAGTCTTTTATGCAGTGTTGTCTCCCCACTGCCCTTGAACTTAAGCCTACTATTTCCCTACCTGGAATGCCTTTTCACTAAGGAATATTTATCCTGGTTTAGATTCACATTTCTGTTCTATCCTCCTCTAGCCTCTTCCTAACTATTGACCTTCTCTCTTTAATTTCTAGAAACTTACCATATTAAATGAATGTTTCAAACATATGCCTATATTAGCTGACCCTACAATGTAAGTATGTAGCATTTAGGGACCGTATATTAACTCTTTTTAAAATTATCATTATTATCAATCCACTCCCTGGTATGGGCACAATATATAACTGATGCTGAAAAACTCCTTTTGAGTAATAAGCCAATGAATAATTTTGCCTGTTTTAATAACTACCATAAAAGCAGTTTAATATTATGTGTGAGATTTATTAAAGTCATACTACAAAAGTTGATCATTAGTCCTAGTATATGACAACATACTATGACAGTCGTGTAGAATGACAACATAATTAATAATAATAATAATGGTCATAGGGGCGCCTGGGTGGCTCAGGGGGTTAAAGCCTCTGCCTTTGGCTCGGGTCATGATCTCAGGGTCCTGGGATCGAGCCCCACATCAGGCTCTCTGCTCAGCAGGGAGCCTGCTTCCCTCTCTCTCTGCCTGCCTCTCTGCCTACTTGTGATCTCTTTCTCTGTCAAATAAATAAATAAAATCTTTAAAAAAATTAAAAAATTAAAAATAAATAAATATGGTCATAAATAAGAAGAAGAGGAACTAACATTTAATAAAAGCTATGTGGGTTTCCTGGCACTCTTCTTTAACCCTTTTATGGATTAAATCACAAAAACCCTCATAAGAAAGGCATGGCTATGGTCTTAGTTTTACAGATGAGAAAACTAAAGCTAAGAGAATCTAAATAATTTGCTACAGATCCAAAATTAGAGACCAACAGTAGAGTCAGAATAAACACTAAACATCTGCTATGGACCAGGAATTCTGTTAAGTGACTTATTTTATTTTTCTATGTCACACTCACTAGAATTGATAGTTTCTATGATTTGCAAATACTCTTCTGATTAGTATACCTTCAATACAATATCCAATATTCTTTATCTGTTTTGTTTGGGACTCAAGTCATATTTATGTTTATTCATATATTTAGCTATATAAAACCAGTTGAAATTAAAATCTTCTAAGCAAGGCAGGGTAGGATAAGCTAATCGGCAAATTTAGCCCATGCTTAGGCCCACCAGGAAAACAAGGGCTTCTGAGAACATTTTTAAGTTTATTTCAGAAAAGCTATGGAGTGGGTATAATAGGTATAATGGAAAATTTGTATAGAATATTCTTATAATTAGTCTATGTTTTAGTATCAACTGCCTCAATTCTCCATTCTAAGCTGTAGCCGTACTTTGGGCTTTGTGACTTTTCAGATTCTCTCACTGAAGGCACAGGATGTATTTTCCCACTTCTTAGCTTCAGGTTGGGCTTCAAGGTTTGCTTTGGGCAATCCAGCAAGACAGGGTTGAAGGTATGCCAGCTTTGCACCTAGGCCTCAAGAGTTTTTCCATGCTTCATCTTCCTTTCTGAGACCACTGCCATCTTAAAAGAATATGCCTGGGCTAACTTGACGGTTCCTGAAGTAGCATGAGACACAGATGGAGTCTAGCCAAACTGCTCATAGCAAGATCAGTCTAGATCTTCTGAGCTCCAGCTGACCCCCAGAGCAAGGCCAGCTGAGATTAGCAGAACCACCCAGCTGTGCCAGGCTTAGATCAGCTGACTGCCAACTGTCTGGATAAACCCCTAAATAAATGTGGAATACTGTAGATAGCTGAGATTTTGTGATATTTGCTGCACAGCATCATTATGGTCAATAATATTGTTTTTGTTGGAAATTACAAATGGAGTATTGATGTAGCACCATGCTTCTTCATTGGTTAGCGCTACGTGAAATTGCAATCTGATGCTTTAGGACGGTAAATCAGATTGATCTCCAGTGTAAAACTGAAAGGCTTTTTTAAATCTGTTTGCTGGCGTGTATGTTTTATTTTGTTTATGTTTGTTTTATTTTGAGGAGGAAAAGAAAAACATTCTTTCTGATACCTCATTGACAAAATTGGACAAGAGTGCATTGAGATAAGGATGGACATATGTGAGAGGCGTCATTTTGAGTGTCATCTGTTTTTCTATATAGTCTTTAGCTTAGATGTGTTCCTGCAAAGGCTTCCTGTCTTCTCAAATTTGAGTTAATTTTCCTCTTTTCTCTTTTTTTAAGATTTATTTATTTATTTGTGAGACAGAAAGGGGGGTGGGTTAGGGGCAGAGGGAGAAGGAGAAAGAGAATCTCAAGCACACTCCTTGCTGAAGATAGAGCCCACAGGGGAGGAGTGCTCATATCATGGTGCTGAGATCATGACCTGAGCCAAAATCTAGAGTCAGTCGCTTAACCAACTGAGCCACCTACATGCCCCTACCTTAATTGTCCTCTTAAGTATTTTCAGAGTATTCTTTTTTCCCCAATGTAGGCTTTAGATTTTCACTTGCCTTTACTGGTCTAAACTACTATGTCCATGAGGAAAAGGAACATATTTTCATTGTTTACTGTATCTCCAACACTACGTATAGTCCTGGTCACATAGAAAGCTATCAATAAACATTTTTTAATAAGAAGTATCATTGATTTTTATTTTAAAAATACCTGCTCTTCTTTTGTTTGCCTTTTGCTAATAAATACTAATTTTAGATATTTTAATTTCAGGTCATGAGAAAAATTGCTTTTTTTCATCTAAAGTGGTTACCTAATTATTATGAGTAAATAGACTGAAGATAACAAAGTTCCAGAATCTAGACATTTAGACAATGAAAAAGTAAAAGCCTCTTTTTTATGCTTTTAGATTTTTCCCTAGACAAAACTGTGTTTAATCATTTCTATTGTTTTCTTCTTCGATGGTTATTTAATTCAAGAAGTATGCATATACTTTAATTTCCAAAAATATCAATATAAATATTATTAATAGTTTCACCTTCATAGAAAAATGAATTTTAATTACCTTAACCACTACATCCCTTCTAAAAAATGTAGAAGGATAATTTTTATTTTTAAAAATTTTAAATAATATAGTCAAACCTCTATTTCTTGATTTATCACTTCATATAATATTTATCGACTCTCGGGGTGCCTGGGTGGCTCAGTGGATTAAGCCTCTGCCTTCGGCTCAGGTCATGATCTCAGGGTCCTGGGATCAAGCCCTGCATTGGGCTCTCTGCTCAGCAGGGAGCCTGCTTCCTCCTCTCTCTCTGCCTGCCTCTCTGCCTACTTGTGATCTCTCTCTGTCAAATAAATAAATAAAATCTTTAAAAAAAATATTTATTGACTCTCTAATGTGTAAGATGTAAATGTTAGGTTGCAGCAGGTCTAGAAAGTAAGAGTGTCATTGGTATTAAAGCAGAAAATCAGACTCTGAAATAAAGGTCCTCAGAAGAAAGTGGATTTCAAAAGCAACTGGTATAATTAAGGAGCTCTGTGTTCACATTGATAAGGTACACCTAAATGGTGCTTGTTATAAACATGATAAGAGAAAATACGATTACAAATACCTGGGGTGGTGGGGGGAGAAGTGTTATAATAACGTCATGGGCCAAATGTAAGCTGAACTAAGATCTCATATGACTTAGCAATCAATTAATTACATTTTCTATTCAATGGGCCTAAGAAAATAAACTTTGTTCTGACATAAATTACATTTTATTTTTTTATTTTTAAAGATTTTATTTATTTATTTGACAGAGAGAGATCACAAGTAGGCAGAGAGGCAGGCAGAGAGAAAGGAGGAAGCAGGCTCCCTGCTGAGCAGAGAGCCCGATGCGGGGCTTGATCCCAGGACCCTGAGGTCATGACCTGAGCCGAAGGCAGAGGCTTTAACCCATTGAGCCACCCAGGCGCCCCTACATTTTATACTATTATATTTTGAACTCTATTTTTAATTATTAGAACCACAGAATGTTTTAAGTTTTCATTTAAATTCCAGTTACTTAACACAGTGTGGTATTAGTTTCAGGTGTCCAATATAGTGATTCAATGCTTCCCCACATCACAAGTGTACTCCTTAACCTCCATCACCTATCTCACCCATTCCCCACCTACCTCCCCTCTGATAACCATTCGTTTGTTCTCTATAGTTAAGAGTCTGTTTCTTGCAGAACCATGGATTTTTGAGATAAGAAAAGTCATTCTAGTTACAAGAGATATAATTACCATAAAAGATAATGCTATAACAGAAAGAGAAGGTGACAAGGAATAAGGAAAGGTAGAAGAGGGCCAATGATAAAAATAATTTTTAGAAAGAGAAGTTCTAGAAGAATCATTAAATTAAAATAAAATTAATGTAATAACTATGTTTAATACTTCTGAGTTAATAAAATTTCTTCAAAAATTGCTTAATTATTAACAGATCTGACTTCCATATTTCTAAATTACTTCCATTTGTGAAAATTAGTGATTTTTGCATAACCAGAAGAACTTTCATACTTTTATACCATGTCAAGCAAATGAATTTTTTCAGGGAAATTGGATTCCTTTTGTTGCATTAGGAATTCCAACTTAGAGAAACCCTACATGTCATTTCACAATACCAATACTACTTGTTATTCATATATATGTATGCATAAATATATGTGCAAATATTACCACGTAGTCTCAATTCAATGAAATAGAGCACGGAACAAACAACTACAATTTGAAACAAATTGAGGTATTTCCACTCAGCCATTATTTTAAAATAAATTAGGAAAGATCTCATTTTCCACTTTATAATTATAAATTATTAATAATATGCAATATCTGATATTTGGTAACTCATACTACAAATGAAACGGATGTAAATAATCAAGGATTTCATAAAACCATCACTGTGCACTGATCTTCACATTTGTCTTGAGTATCATGAGGCTGGCTGGCTGGGACCACCCAACTACATATTGTGCACATGCGATTTGTAAGACAGGGACAGGTGCTTGTGGACCTGATACGGTTTCAGTGTATTCAAAACTTCGTAAAATCTTTTTTATAAAAACTTACATTTTCTTAATAACACTATTTTCAAGAGCATAAATTCCTCTTTTGAGGATTAATGTTTGGAAATTAATACATGTCATGAGTCATTCCGTAAAAACTAGTTCTAAATTTGGATTTTAAACAGCACAGTATACTGAAAAGTCTAATAGCTAATGTGAGAGCCCTAGGTTTCTGTACTTTATGATTTCTAGACTTCAGTAATCTCATCTCCAAAACAAACCATTGATTAGATAGTCTCTAAGATCTCTTGAAAAAATCAAACACCGCATAGTTTCTAAAGAATGGGAAGGCAGATCAAGGGTGTCTTCTGGTCTTATTTCTCTTTGAAGGTCCAAGAAAGATATTTCCTTCTTTAATACTTTCTTTATTCCCTTTAGCCTCAAAGGAATTAAAAAGTAACTTCTGTCTCAAAAAAGTCTGAACATCTTAATATTAAGTGAATTTCAAACATTGTTTCAAATGATAAATTATATGATTTGGGGGAAAAAAAGGAAAAAAAATTTTATGATTTGGGCCAATAACAGTTAAGAAACTATAATTTTAGGAAATTATTCCATAAGATACAGATTTTATATATTCTACTTTGCTTTATAGCAGTTCATTCATAAATTCATGGTTTCTTTTTGTTTTTTTGGCACTGTTAACTTTAATATTGGCTTGATCATATTTATGAGTATTTGTCATCATTCCTTAGGCAAGTACTCCTCAAGCAATGTAAATTCAAATAGAGAATCGATAAAAATCAGATATCCTTTTATAAAAAAATCTTCCCTTGTTGCAGTTTAAAGAACTAAACCTCAAAACATGAAATGATTTTCACTCACACAGCATGTAACTAGAATTGTTTTCTTCTGATTCTAACTTTCGTACATGTAATATTAGAAGACACATTGAATTTCCATGATCCCAAAAGAAACTGTTTCCAGGAATTCTTCGATGATTTTTTTCCTTTTTATGCTGGAAAACAAGAGACATATGTCTGAAAAAAAGCCCAAATTTTAAGAACCCCAATGCAAATGAAATTTTTGTAGATTTTTTTAATTTGTGAATATTTTATCTTATAGAAATTGGTTGCTGCAACAAGAATAGATTTGAAACAAGAAGAAAGTCCATTGGGATATTTTTTCTAACAGTTTTGCTGGGAGATATAATTCATATAGCATAAAATTCACTGTTTTAAAGTATACAATGCAGTGGTTTGATAGGATTTTAACAATTCCTTATAAGCTGCAATATTGCACCCAGATTTTAAAATGCTGCAAATACAAACAAAAACAAAAAGGAAAATAGAACTCTGGATGGTGAATATGTGCAGTAGGGAGATTCTTAGACATTGATAAAAGTTGTAGAGGAAATGGGCTGTTTGAGATAAAGGGGTTAAATATCTCAAAGCAATAAAGAACATAAGAAGATGCTCATGACATATTAGCAGAGACAAATAACTACATAAAGAAAAATCTCAATTTTGCAAATTTATTTTTAAAAACCTGAAACGTATGTTTTTATTAATGAAATCTATCTCTAAGCTCTAAAAATATAAATGGTTTTAGATTTTTCTTTCTTCTTTTCTATAATTTCTGTATTGATCTAGTGTTTTTTAGTAATGAGGGGAAAAAACACTTAAAATGTGCATAGATATCATCACTCTTTCATTAAAAAATAAAACAAAGCAAAAAATAGTTGCCTGGCTTCCTTTTTTCCCTCTACTTTTCAGGCCTACACTTTTCCAAAAAATAGTTATACGTGGTACATGAAAATTTTGTTTTGCTCAGAAAGGTAGCATGGCTACTGTTGCCTTTAGAAAGAAATTTAAAAGACACACCCTTCACAATCTAATGTCACTTTGTTTGCAAATTTATCTCCCAATTGTTCTTGCAGTGATTCAGCTCGGGGGTTCTAATCAATTGCATGATCGTCCTCTGAACAAACCAAATACATTCTTTAAGGTAAATTTTTTTTTTCTTTTCCAGGAAGCCCTTCCAACTACTGTCTCCAAACCATTTATTCAGGTTCTATCCTCATTTTCATCTCAAGATCAAATTTCATCTCTTGCCTCCCTCTCTGAGTACATCATATAACATCTTGTCTTTTCTGAACCTCTGTAGGACTTGTTTCTGTAACTCTTGTTTTGGCACTCAGTTGTATATAAGTTTGCCCTGTGGTAGTCTCCGTGTTTAGTGTGTATATTATTTCTTTCATAGACTATAAACAATTACGAGGTTTGAATTCATCACTAAAAGGTGTGTGTTAATGTAGAAATGCCTAATAAGGATTTGTTGATTTAACTAATGAATACATAAAAGAAAGTATGGATTAACAACTTTTAGAAGTATCATAACTGATACTTGGGGAGAAAAGAAAAAGTCATATGAGGAAAGGGAAGAACCATGTGGCCAGAAGACTTGCTTCAGGAGATGAGTAGAGCCTTGGACAATCAAATGTTTCCACCTACCAAACCAACAAAATAAATAAACAAAACACATATTTGACAGTAAGAACTAGATGTAAAACAAGCAAACAAAAAACACATCTGCCAGAGAAAGTCTAAGGACTGAATTTCAAATCATGTTTTTTCCCCCTTGTAATAGGGAGGAGTTGGGTGAAACAGAAGAAGGGGACAGGAACAGTTAGTACTATTAACCAGAATTGAAGAGGAGCTTAGCTCCAGGCTGTCCTTCAAGCAAAAGTAAGATAATCAATTAGTAAAGATCAACTAAACCATGAATAAAGGTGCCACAAGAAGGCTGTGACGGTGAGGGAGGTGGGATAACTATGGTCAGATCCCTAGTCACTGGCAGATGTGGGGCTGAAGCCGAAGACTCTACTATGGAGAAATTGTATGTAATACAGAAATCCAGTTATGGGGATCCAGTTAAGGCAGCAAGTTCAAAATCCTGAGCAAGAAATCCAATATTCTCCCAAACCAGGGACTAAATCTATTTGAAAGGTTAGGTTGAAGATCAGCCTGCAGTTGGGAACAAGCAGAGCTGGTTGCCATGACAGGAGTAGGCAAATATGAAACCTATTAGAAGTTTCCATCTGCCAAATTTTAAATACACAAATCCATCTTGTTTCTGTATTCTGTGGTGAATGTTTTTTTTTTCTTTTCTTTCTCTTTTGCCTCACTCCCTGATATCTGAATCTTGAGTAGAATGATGCCTGTGACAGAAACAGTTGGAAAGGATTCACTCTGAGAGAAGTATAATGAAAGACTTTTCTATGGTCTTTCCCTCGTCCTGGGATTTTTCCAGACACCTGTTCTTCCTAAGGTAGACTACTTGTTATTGCTGATTCTGTAAGCTATTCATATCCATTTTTCGTGTGTGAGCTGAGAGTATCTAACTTTATTTTATTATTATTTTTAATTTTATTGTTTTATGTATGATTTATGTTTTATGTATGATTGACACACAATGTTATAGTAGTGTCAGGTATAGTAGCTCTATATGCTATGCTAGGATCACAAGTGTAGCTACCATCACCACACAATGCTATTATAATATCGTTGACTATATTCTCTATGCTTTACCTTTTATTCTCATGACTTTTTTATTCCATAACTGGAAGCCTGTATCTCCCTCTGCCCGTGACCCATTTTCCCCATCCATCCACCTCACCTCCCTCCAGCAACCATCAGTTTGTTCTCTGTATTTATAAGTCTGCTTCAGCTTTTTGTTTATTCATTTGTTATGTTTTGTTTTGTTTTGTTTTAGATTCCACGTATGAGTGAGATCATATGGTATTTGTCTTTCTCAGTCTGACTTATTTCACTTAGCATAATAGTCTCTGCGTCCATCCATGCTGTCGCAAATGGTAAAATTTCACCCTCTTTAATGGCTGCATAATATTCTTGTGTGTGTGTGTGTGTAACATCTTATTTATCCATTTATCTATTCATATCCTTTTAATGCTTTCCTTTTTGCGAAGGTAACTAGAATTGGACAGGTTTGAACTAATATCACAACTCTTGTGTAGTTTTAGCACACAATGTCGAATAATGCCCATTATTTGGGCATTAGTATCAGTGGTTAGAATTGTGTGCACTAAAGCATGTATGACTATAAAATGCCACTAATTTTGCCAAATACAATGTATAATTTTGTATATAAGAAAATCAGCAAACATCAACTTCACGTACCAGTTATTTTTAAGCAGTGCTATATTTCTTTTATCATCTAAGCTTTTTTTAATATCCAAAAAAAAAGTACTTGCCACATAGTGAGACTTTGATAAATGTTTATTGAATGAGTGTGTTTCTTCTAGGAATACTTCACTTTTCCATTGAATCCAACCACGATTTATATTTCTGAGAATGTGAATCACACCGGTGGCTTTTACTTTAAAAGGCACCACCCACCCACTGAGAAGAGTTAAGAATATTATAATCAAAGCAAAATGTTAACCATTTTTTTTAAATTCTTTTTAACAATATATATTTTAATATGGAAATACACCCTTCCACTTATAGAAAGAATAAGTCATGGGAATTAAATGTACAGCATAGGGAATATAGTGAAGGTTAACCATTTTTTCAAAAGGAAATTTATAAGTGCTGAAAATATTTTAAAAACTGATTCTTAAAAAGATTGGGCTGCGAATTAGAAAATATGAACCCAATGTGTGTGTGTGTGTGTGTGTGTGTGTGTGTACACACTTACACAGAAGTTGTATATATAATGCAAGAAGTGTATACCCCAGTGTGGAAGGCCCATGTCACTGGTATGTATATATGTGTGCTCACCTGGAAAGTGCTAGAAAGTGTCAGTGATATGGGTCTTACACATTGGGGTGCACATCTCCTGCATACTCACTCGCTCTCCTGCCTTCCGTTCCCCCGTTTAAGAACAGGGAACTGTTAGTGGCAGCAGTCTGGATGATATTAATTGCCATGCCCAGGGAAAAAGGCAATTTATCAGATAACTGGGTCCCAAGCCATACAGGGCCTTAGAGATTAAAATGATCACCTTGAATTGCACTCAGAAGCTAAAAGGCAATCAGCACAGATGGCAGAGCCCAGGTGTAACACGCTTCGTGTAGCCAATCTAGTTAAGCAAGGAGACCACAGCATTTCCAGGGCCTGAAGCTTCCGAGTGGTCTCTTAAGTGGTGTTCCACACAGAGCTTGGAGCTTGAATTGAATACAAATTTTTCACGTGTTTGAGGATTTCTCCTGGAAGAAATGATTTTTAAAGAGAAAACAAATGAAAAACCCTATGAAATAGGCTCCAGAGAATGTGCTAAAATCAAAGGGTACCAGTAAAATAAAACATGCTATTAAAATGGTGAGTAAGAGAGAGTTTTCAAATGCTATGTCCGACACATCCATAAGTTCTTATCACATTCACACTTCCTTCCCAAACTGGAAAACCACTGGAGACATTAAGCGTGCTGGCTATGTCCACCTGGAGTTCATCCGCACTTTTTAATGTAGGAAATACTATTTACTATCACAATTGAAGTCAGAGCTAAACAAACTCATTTAATAATGGAAGCATGTGGAAAGGCTTCCACGGGGCACAGGGTCCTTCTAATATCCAGGGGTCAGTGTAAGAAGCACATTGGATAAACACAAGAGAATGGCTCGTGGTTTAAGTATCAGGTTCGACATTTTGAGACTCCTTTGGACATTTGGTTTAAATCCCCTCGTGGTTAGTGCAGTCTTTCAGTAGTAGATAAACTCAATTCGTGCAACGAACTGTGCTTTTCCTTTTATGATCTGCTATTATCTGCCTCTCTGTTTTACTTTGGTGGTACAAGAAAGTCCCCTATGTATCTGTATCCGTAAGGTTAGTAACAGCAGTGGGAGGAGATACCAGGGTCCTTAACAATCTACCTTTCATTTGAAACCCATAAATAAGAGAAAGCGTGCCACAGGACAGTTTTCTATTTCTAGAAAATAGAAGTAAGAAGCTTTATTTCAAATATTCAAAACCATCATACACAAGTGATCTTACTGAAATATGACACATTTCACAAGTACTGCTTAACTTTAAAGGCATGTAGATTTTAAAGGAGAAACTCCTGATCGTTTCTAGAAAATTCAAACTTCAATTTAATATATAATTAATGAAGGCAAAAGCAAGCAAGAGCAAAGTACCTACTATTAAAAGGAACTTCATACAGTTCTTAACTGATGAAAAGGGTCACCAAAAGTTGCAAAATGCAGAAGAAAGACACAAAGCAAACAGGCTAACACGGAAAGTGCTAGAAGCTTGAGCATGTAAATTTTTGTCAAGATAAGTGCTTAGTTATTAACACTCCTGAAAGAAACTTTCATGAAACATTAGATATAGAGTCACAAATGGGAGCTAAATTTTCATCACACGTGATAATTTCCAAGTTATTTAGAAATGACTAAGTCATTTTTTGTTTTTTTGTTCTTTTATTGTGTTATGTTACTCACCATAAACTACTGAGTCATTTTTAGAATCACGTTTCTTATTAACACATTTATATCACTCTTCATTGTATTCAAATTTTACAAGTTGATTAATTGTACTCAATATTTAAAATCTTGAAGTATAGTTTAAATCAAAATAGTCTCCTACTGCTCGTTCACTTTCTATCATTGCACTATTAAGTTGGTCTTTGATTTCTGACCAGCTTTAGAGCCAAGTGTACTCTCCTTAACTTATATTTATCTAGAAGATTTATGTATTTGTCTAGAAGACTTGAACCATTTTATGATGCTTTCTCAACAAATGCTTGAAGCTAAAAAAAAAATCATGTAGGCTTTGTCTCATTGACTAATAAAATCCAGCAGAAATAAATGAAAATATTATAGTCTCTGACTTCTTCAATGACATTTAGTAAGGAAAAGACTATGTACACTGCGAAACTACATTTGTAGTGGGATACATAGTTTTATAGTGTTTGTAGCTACTCAGTCATTTGATGTCAACTTTATGGATGTAATGCTCTATGGGTTAATACACTAAAGTTGAAAACAATGTAAATATCTAATACACTGATTCTCAGTATATGAACTTCTTAAAACTTCCTGGTCACATTTTTGCCCTATTTCTTTCCAGAGTTGCAGGAAGATCAAGCTCATTCACTTCCTCCTTATCTTCCTATATCCAGGATAATCAGGTGCTACAAAGAAAGTCTAGAGCAGTGCAGTCCAATAGTACTTGCTGCAATGCCAAAAATGTTCTATAATTTCTGCCATTCAAAGTGGCATTCGTAAGTCACGTGTGGCTATTGAGCACTTGAAATATGGTTAGTGGGACTGAGCAACTGAGCTTTTATTTTATCTAATTTCAATTTATTTAAATTTTAAAGTCTCATCAGACTCACAGCTTGCTTATGTAATTAAAGCACACTTATTCCCATTTAATTACATCCTATCTGTAGTTGCATTTTTACTGTGCATTTAGTTATGCTAAACAGCAGTTAAATAATTTCCGCAGAAATTGTATGATCCACAAAATAAAAAATACTTATTACCTAAACCTTTACAGAAAAAGTTTTCAGATGTTGCTCTAGAGGATTCCTTTGGTTTTGGACTAAACAGAGAATTCTTGATACCTGATTGAGTTTTACGAGCTTTCCGAAACGGCAAAGAACCTCTAGCACAATCTTTCCTGACTTCATAGTTTAATTACCATTGCTGAGATTTCTTGATGTCTCACGGATTCTATAGAAATATGTTCCAGGCCTATTTTGTGTCTTATAACCTGTGATTCACAACAACCCTGAGGTTTTCCTTGGGAAAAGGGAAAGGCTTGGGTAATTAGGGAGCACTAACCTTCTGAGAAAATAAAAGACATCTTTTATCCATCTGTGCCTCTCTACTGAGCACCTAGGAAGTGCTACATAACTTATTGTTGAATAAATAAATGAATTAATGAATGAGTGAATAAATGATGTGTGTGGATGAATCAAATAAATGAATCTCACTACACTCAAAAATATTACTAGGTGTTGGGGCACCTGGATGACTCAGTAGGTTGAGCATCAACCTCTTGGTTTGGGCTCAGGTCATGATCTCATGGGTCCTGAGATGGAGCCCAGTGTTGGGCTCTGCACTCCAGGAAAGTCTACTTAAAGATTCCCGCCTTCTACCCCTCTCCCATCCCTTCTCTTTCGTGCATGCTCTCTCTAAAACAAACAAATAAATCTTTAAAAACTATATTAATCAGTCTACACTTGTGCTTTATTCCACTATTAAGATATTTCTAGTTGTCATATTTACTACTGAGAGGAAAGAAATCATGAGAAGGCTTATGTGTAACCACTGCATTGTCAAAGCTAGATTTAGATTATTTTCTTCTTTAAAATAATTTGTAATCTGAAAATGTAAAACTCTCTTGAAAAAAGCTTATATTGCTAACATCTATAATCAAATGTTCTACATGAAGAAATTATTTTCCTGGTTAAACAAATTTGGGCAACAGGTGCCATTATGATGCCTTTAAAAAAAATCTTTTCTTTTTCTTTGCTGAATTTTGATCGGTTTATCCTCCCTAATCCACACACAACCATTTCATACAGTTTATTATCTTTCTTTCTTCCAGAAGTTAGTAAATAGTATACCTGAAATATGATTTTAAATCATACAGGATTTTTTTTTAAAGTGATACCTACTTGAAAAAAAAGAAAAAAGAGGCCTTGTCAGCTTTGGTAATAATCAGTTTGCTTCTTATAAACACAGACTCCAATCCCAACAATAGGATTCATTGGTAAAAAATGCAAACCAAATGTTCTACTTGACCAAAAGTTCTCGGTCAGTTAAGCTTTTGGTCATTGTCATCTGATAACGAGAAAATATATTTTAGGCGGACTTTAATTCTTGCTTCCCTCCACAATATAACTATTTTGTGCTTTTGAGACCTGACTTATTCTCTCTAACGTATTGGGAAAACTCCCCCTTTCTTCACCTGGCCTGGTTTTCTTTAAACAATCTGCGACTTGGCTGCACCTTCTATTCGTCCCACAACATCCAGCAACACATTTGTCAGCAACGAAGCTTTTTCACTACCTTGAAGTCATCTCTTCACGGGTCTTTCTCTCCAACCAGATTTCAAGCTTCTAGTAAGCTCCTTGAAGGCAAAGATTTCATGCTAGTGGGTACTTATCAAATATTAAATAGAATCTGTTCAATATATAGAAAAAAAATTTTTTTTAATTACTGATGATGCAGATCAGTTTCCAGTAGGCAGGTCTCTAAATTTGTCTCCATGATAACTGGGATTCACGTAAATAGTAATAGAGAGGCAGGCATGATATATTTCTGAAACCGAAATTGTTAATAAATTTTTTAAAAGAGGCCCTAAAGTGCCTAGGTGGCTCAGTGGGTTAAAGCCTCTGCCTTCGGCCCAGGTCATGATCTCAGGGTCCTGGGATCGAGCCCCGCATCGGGCTCTCTGTCCAGCAGAGAGCCTGCTTCCTCCTCTCTCTCTGCCTGCCTCTCTGCCTACTTGTGATCTCTCTCTCTGTCAAATAAATAAATAAAATCTTTAAAAAAATTAAAAAATAAATAAATAAAAGAGGCCCTGAAGTCATGATCTAATGCTTTTTTTTTAAGATTTTTTTTTTTATTTGACAGAGAGAGAGATCACAAGTAGGCAGAGAGAGAGGAGGAAGCAGGCTCCCTGCTGAGCAGAGAGCCCGATGCGGGGCTCGATCCAGGGACCCTGAGATGATCATGACCTGAGCCGAAGGCAGAGGCTTTAACCCACTGAGCCACCCAGGCACCCCATGATCTAACGTTTTGAAGCACATGTTTCCTGCCTCACTGTACTTCTTAAAATCTATTAATTTAGAAAACTTTGGAAACTGAGTTTGTTAACTTTGTTTGTTAACTTGATAAGTTAGACTATAAACTTACTTGACGACATATTTTGGGTAATTTCGGTTTTACTCCCCATTTATGAGTTCATGCAACAATTAAGTCTAATCCCTATTTCTTCTTTTAAAATTTCCTTTCTCCTTATTTTGTCACTATTTTTTATGTTTAGCTTCTTTTAAAATTTTCTTCCTTTTCAATTAATTCTGTCTTTAGATATGTTTTCTGATCACTCTATCAATTTCCTAAAAAACTCTAGTAGAGTTTCTCAAATTCAGTCCCAATCACATTTATAATCATTTGCAAGGCATCTCCACTAGGCTGTCCTGCCAAAATGGAAATGCAGCAAGACCTAAATCACACTTTTCATCTGCATATCCACTTCCCTCCCCAGACACACTCTAAAATTCCTCTGTTCCTAAATTCTATTTTCTGGTTAATCATACAACTTAAGTTTGAGCTTTGAACTATTTATTGGCACTCTCTCTCTCTCTCATAACAGAACACACATATGACTAAATTTATTGAGCATTTAACATGCATGAGGCAATGTGTTAATAGCTTTACATAATGGCTTTAAGTATCATTCACAACAACCTCATATAATAAGTATTCATACTGTCTTCTTCTTACACATAAGATACCTGAGGCTTGCTAAGGTCACACAGCAGAGGTAATATCTAGTATTTTGTACTTTCCACATTTATAGGTCATATCACTGACTATTCAGAGGTGGTGAAAGGGGCCCCTCACTTCTCTTATACTCACAAACTCCAGCTGGGCTGGTAAGGGGGTGAATGGTAACATGGGAAGGATTGATGCAATTATAAACTATGGGGTGTTAACTTTTTAATGCGAGAGAAGGGGGGAGCCTGGAAAAGGATGAATGTTCAGGGTGCTGACTGGTTACTTTTCCCCTGTGCTCGCCTTGGTGAGAAGCTGAGAAAGCCAAGATGCTAGGCCAGCTGCGGTCTAACTGCTCCCTTGAGGTGTTGAGGCCTTTCTGGCTCATCCTCAGGTAGAGAACACCAGAGACATCTCTCAGCCCTCTCAGGCCGCTAGAGTTCCACGTTAGCACCAGAGGTGCGCTCTGGTGGCTCTTCCTTCATGTCAGTGGAGACACCAGGAGGGCTGCTCCCAGTTGCCTGTCTTCATCACTGCGGGAGAACCACAGAATGGCCCCCGTCCCAATCACCCCCTCAAGTCCCTGCTCTTCATTCAGCTGACCAGAGTTCCACCCTTTTAGGTGGAAGGGCGACGCTGGACTTAACTTTCTTTCTCCTTGCGTATAGATACACACATTGTGAGGGGAAAGGGACACAAGTGGCGTGTCCAGCTGACAACTTTTCCCGAGATATAAGCAAAAGGAAGAAATACTATGACAGGGGCTCTTCCCAGAAAGCTCTGCAAAGCATGCACATCACACTGATTTAACACCATCTTTCCAGTTGCTAATCATCAAACATGCCCAAGTGTGAATCTCTCTCGGGACATCATCGCATTATTTCCCATGCGTAAAGTACCTTTCCTTCCCACATATACCGAGACAAATTCTATGTATTCTTTGAGATTCATCCCAAAAATCACTTCTTCTTATGAACCTTACTCTACTTTTCATCAACAGCTTTTGTGTAACTGTTGCATAACTCAGTCTTTTCTGCCTTTATTTGCGGTTTTTTGTATCCATGTCTAATCTCTCCTAATAAATCACATGTCCCCTAAGGAAATGTCATATGGTGCAAGGGTTCTAAGGAAAAACCACCGGTTAAATTCCATGAAATCACAGCTTTGAAGCAATGTACAACTGTTACCTTTCTGAAAGAGAAGAGTATAGTGCTGTAGTTTGCATTTGATTAAAGTAGCACTTTGGATGTTCTTTGGAAGGATTTTTCCCATTCTGGAAAAACCAAGGCAATATTTTTTGCTGTTTCAGCCCTACTTTCTTTCCCATACACTGTTCCTGCCTCTGTTTCCCATTGCTTATCCCCCTTCCTCTGAAACCCGGGATTCGCAGTGTACAATTTAAAGCTTATTTTTTTAAAGTTATTTATTTATTTATTTATTTATTTGAGAGAGAGTGCAATAGAGAGAGCACGAGCAGGGTGGAGGGGCAGAGGAAGAGGGAGAAGCAGACTCCCTGCTGAATAAGGAACCCGCTGCAGGGCTCTGATGATCCCAGGACCCTGGGATCACAGCCTGAGCCAAAAGCAAACGCTTAACCCACTGAGCCACCCAGGCGCCCTGTACAATTTAAAGCTTAAAGATGAATTGCAACACAGTTTTAGAGACACGCACTATAGAACCAGAAAGTTAAACTTATTAGCCATTCCATCACCCAACCATGAAAATGAATGCTTTTGCTTCAGTCTGAACATTCAGCCATCATGAATATAAAGTGTTACCTTATAAAAATAGTGAAGGACAAAATTCATCCCATACTTTCAGAGTTCTTATAGATTCCCTTTGGAAATAAGTACTGAGTGCCTCAAATGTATCTTACAGGAATTTAGAGCTAGAGCAGCCTTGTACAGGTTTGATAGGAAGAATATCAACTTCTATTGAATGTGCTGCCAGGCAGCTGATCTACTATATAATAAGGAGGATGTACCACAATCATCAAGTAACTTTGAAATTTGCCTCTTATTGGGTGTCATCTATAAGGAATACCCAGCCTTGAGAATTAATTTTGAAAAATAACTCTATAAAAAAATTCATTGAAATTTTCTAACAGAAAAATTTAGGCTGGTTAGAAGGTCTGGGCACATTGGCAGTAGAAATAAACCACAGTGGTAACAGAAGAAAAATGGAAATTCATGTTCAACTACCATATAGATATTTGGAATTTGAGTTTTAAATTTGTATTTTCGTTATGCAGATTATATACAAGAATTGGAGTCAGACAAGCATGGGTTCATACTCTGACTCAGCCAATTCTATGCCAGATAATATCAATTTGCTTAAATTCCCAAGCTTTAATTTCCTTCTGTGTAAAATAAAGATAATAGCTAATATTGGGATGGAATATGATAATATATGTAAAATGCTAAGTGCAATATTTGGTGCTAATCATTCCCTCATGAATGGAGATATTAATCACCTTTTCCCTCTTTTCCAATTTGTTTAATACTGCAAATCATTATTTGCAAATTCTCTTAGAATATTTGTAGTATATATTACATTTGTGAAGTATTTTGTAATCCTTTAAAATAAAATTTACCATACAATTTCAAAGGGTTTTTATTCCACTGCTTAGCAAAATATTAAACCCAGTTCGGATATATAGTCAGCTCTGTGATTGCTTAGTTAGTACAGGTATTGCTATGATAGTATGATAATGTAATTTTATTTAAAGCTAAATAAAATAATATTAGCTTAAATAAGGTATCTTGTTGTAAAAGACAAGAGCCTGTATCTCTATGTACAGCACATTATAACACTGGCCTGTATTCTTATGAAGCAGCTTTTCTGAAGAGAATTATATCAATAGAAAACATCTTGTGGCTCAATCCATTTACAATCTGGTTAGAAAGTTAAAACATAGACTATACACAAAAATCAAACAAAAAATGCAAAAATCAAGCTGGTTCATGGAATACATGGACAGGCAAACTGAGGGAAAATTTAGTTTTCTGTGAGGGATCAGTTTTGTGTGAAATTTTGATAATTAATTGGAAAGGACGGGAGAAGAGAATGGAAATGAGTAAAAAGACCACGTGGGAGATCTCGTCAAGATTTTTTCTAGAGAAGAATGTCAACGTTTGTGGATTGTGGAGATTCTGTAGCCTGAGCCAAGACCAAACTTCTCCCTCTTCGTATATGCTTTTCTTTTAGGAATTTGTGTTAAGCAATGTGGATCAAATCAGAATTTAAGAATTTCAAAGAGAAAATATTTCTGATACTCACATCTTTTCCAGCTTTTCATGGTTGTATGATTCCATTTCTTCAAAGAAGTGATGACAACAGACCAAAGAGGTAAATGCATTAATTAGATATTCATAAATTTTAAGAAATAGCCTAGTATGACAAAAATACCATAAAGGACTTAATGCTTTAAACAAAACTTTGTAAGTGAATTCAAGAGAGAGGGGGAGGGAAAGAAAGGAGGGATAGGAGGAAGAGAAGAGAGAGAATAGCTGATAAATGGCTAGGTGGGGAGTGTTTACTATCATTCATAAATTAAATACCTAAATTTTATATAAACATTTTAGTTGTATGCCTGAAAGAAATAAGTTCACATAAGCCTGATTTAAAAAACTGTTGATTGGTTTGCTAATAGAATAGATTATTTACATTAAAAAATATATTGCTAAGTTGAATAAGAAATATCAGAGATTTTCATATGAAATGTTAAGAAAGAGACTATGTATTTCAAGCAGAAACATGTTTTGTTAAATTAAGTGTTGGTCCAAGAAATAAGCAAACAAAAGTTCCTGGGGCTAAGAATATTAAAAGGAAACATTTCCCTTTCCTTTTTCATTATGAGAAAAAATAAAAGCTAAAATAATTTGTGTGAAAGTGGACAGATAATTCATTCAGTGAAAATCTGGGAATAAAGGCAACATGTATGTAAACTAACCAGATGTTTATGATTAGTTCCTAGTTAACATCACCCAGCTGGCTAAGGATGATTTTTATGGAGGAGGAGCATTGTAGAATGCCACATGTTTATATAAATCATGAGTACAGCAGTCATGATCCTGGGGCAAAAGAGCTACACATCCCATTTTGGGTAACCTCTTCAAATCACACCATATAACATAAGAACAGCCATTACTCCCCGACACGGTATCTGTTTCCAGTTTCCTCCAACATTTTGATGGGTGTCATTATGTGTCAGCCTGCATTCTGTTTTCTTATGTTATAACATATCCTATGGATTTTGTACCAGGTGAAGTCCATTACAATCTTCTGCATTCATATCATTGGGTTGGGAAAATATATGACCCTTTTTTACATTAAATACTTTCTTTGGAAATAGGTTGTTGACTTATTGTTTAGATATTTGTATCAATGTCTATATTTCAATTTCAATTAAAAAGCCATTCTTAACTAAATGTGATTCAATTAGAGCTTTATTTTTATCCCATTCAAAAGATGAATATGTATATCTGTATATCAAATATATAAATATAAAAATATATTCAAGAAAGAAAGAGATAAAGAGAGGAGGAAGGAAGGAAGGAAGGAAAGAAGGAG
>CM052899.1:95356804-95487739 GCA_028534135.1 Potos flavus | reverse complement strand
AAGAAAAGGAAGAAAAAGAAGAAAAGGAAGAAAAAAGAAAAGGAAGAAAGGAGGAGTAAAGGGATGAAGGGAGGGGAAGGAAGGAGAAGGAAGAGAGGAGAAAAAGGGAAAACAAAGGTAAAAATGGCCATTTATTATGGAAAAATAATAAGCTCCCATTCAAATTATGGTTTCACTAACGGTAATCATGTTAAGGTTTCTTTCCAATATTTTATCACACGCATTTTATTATGTTGTTCAAACTCTTTAAAATCACTCTAATGGCTATAAAATATTTCATTTCATGAACTAGATAAAAACTAAAAAGATCTGAATAAAGTATACCCTTTAGTTTATTGTCCATTAGTTGTGACAAATGTTCCACAGTAATGTAAAATATTACCACAAAGGAAAACAGTGCAGGTTATACCAGAACTCTGTACTCTCTTTGTAGATTTTCAAAGACAAATTTCCAACTAAAGCGGTTCTAAAATAAAAAAGTTTATCAAAAACTTACTTAGATACTCATAAATAAATAAATAAATAACAATTACTTAACAGTTCTTTTTTTTTTTTAATTTAATTCCAATGTAGTTAACATACAGTGTTGTACTAGTTTCAGGAGTACAAAACAGTGATTCAACAATTCTATATATTACTCGAGGCTTGTCAAGATAAGTGTACTTCACAATTCTTAAAATTAGACATTTAATATTTTTTCTAAAGCATCATTATGAACATGAAAATTTTTTTAGTATTTTTTATCATTTCCTATTTTTTGATATGTAGATATATCAAGGTATGAATATTATGACTATATGCACCGACTTTGCAGAAAAGTTGTATGCATTTACATTCTAATCAACAGCATATAATTTCCTTCATACTGTATTTTTCCCTAGCCATTTATTACAAAAATTTTCAAACATACAACAAAGTTAAAAGAATTTTACACTGAACACCATGTATCCACCACCTAGATTGTCCCATTTAATGTATGTATTATGGCCATCCCTCTACCAATCTATTTATCCATCTTATTTGAATGCATTTCAAATAAATTCAGACTTCTGTTCATGTGCCAAAAATACTTCAGCATGCACATCTTTACTCAGAGTTTAATGTTGTTTAAAATATTTTCATATGAAATTTACAATGAAATGCACAAATCTAAATTATATACACTTGATAAATGTATATACTTGGGCAACTAAATCCCCTCTCAAGATACAGAGAATTGTCATCAATCTCAAAATTTTCCTTGTGCTTCTTGCCAGTCAATCCCCACTCCCACTTCAACCTCCACCCTGAGGCAACTACTGTTATAATTTTTCCACTGCAGATTAGTTTTCTTGTTCTAGATATTAATATAAATGAATTCACACAATATGTACTCTTTTGTGTAAGACTTCTTTCACTCTGCTTAATAATATTTTGGAGCTTGATCTATTCTGTTACATTGGTTTGTTCCTTTTTATTGATGAATACTACTCTATTACAAGAATATACCACAGTGTGTTTATCCATTTTCCCACTGATGAACAAGTAGGCTATTTCCAGTTTGGAATAGCCACTATTTATAATCATTTTGTGATTATAGATTTATAATTATTTTGTGAATAGAGAATTTAGCTCTCTTGGGGTAAAATTTGTGGGTCATAAGATACATGTAAATTTAGTTTTATAACTGATAGCCAGAGCTTTGTCCAATATGGTTGTATCATTTTACATTCACACCAACAGTCTGTATGACTTTTAGTTGTTCTGCGTCCTCACAAATATTTCATACTATCAGATTTTGAAACATAGCCATTCCGGGTAGGCATGCAATGGTATCTCACTGTGGTACTAATTTGCATGTTCCTGATGACTAACAATATTGAACACATTTTCATGTCCTTTGTGACCATTGACATATCTATTTTGTAAATGTCTGTTCAGCTATTTTGTCCATGTTTAATTGGGTTATTTGGCATTTTTATTTTTGAATATTAGTAGCTTGTTACGTTTCAGATACCAGTTTTTTGTCAGATGTATGTATATTGAGAATATTTTCTCTCCATCTAAATCTAGTCTATTCATTTTCTTTCCTTTTTTTTTTTTTTTTAAAGATTTTATTTATCTATCTGTCAGAAAGAGAGAGAGCACAAGCAGGCAGAGTGGCAGGCAGAGGCAGAGGGAGAAGCAGGCTCCCCGCTGAGCAAGGAGCCCGATGTGGGACTCGATCCCAAGACCCTGGGACCATAACCTGAGCCAAAGGCAGCTGCTTAACCAACTGAGCCACCCAGGCATCCCTAGTCTATTCATTTTCTTAACAGTGACTCTTGACGAGCAAAAGTTCTTAATTTTAGTGAAGTCCAAATTATCAACTTTTCTTTTATGTTTATTGCTTTCTGTGACCTAAGAAAACGTTGCCTAACAACAGGTGGCAATGATATTCTCCTCCAAAAGTTTCACACTTTGAGTTTTTACATTTAGATCCATAATCATTCACAAATTTATTTTTGTATGTTATAAAGTAAGGATTGAAGGACATTCTTTTTTTTTCTATATAGATATTCTTCTCCTCTTTTAATTTAATTTTGCTATTCTTTTTCTATTTAAGGTGAAACCACAGGCCATTTAGGCTTTCTTATTTACTAATAAACAAATGTAGAGCTTTATGGTTTCCTTTTAGTATTATTTAGCTGCACAAATTTTGATCTGTTGACTTTTTGTTATTACTCATTGTATAATATTTTTTAATTTTCCTTATGATTTCTTTTTGATCCTTGGATGATTTGAAAGTTTGTTGTTTAATTTTTAAATATTTAGTGTTTCCTAAAGAGCTTTTTATTGATTTATAATTTTATTCCATTTTGGTTAGATACTATACTCTTTATGATTTTATTGTAAAAACTTATGGAGATTTGTTTTATGGCCTAATGTAGGCTCTGTCTTGCTAAATATTTCATACACAATTGAAAAGAATACGTGTTCCAAGTATAGTGTTCTATAAATACAAATAGATCTGGGTGATTGAAAGTATTTTTCTGATCTTCCAGGTCTTTTCTGAATTACTTTCTACTGTTCTTAATTTCTGAGAGAAAAGTGTTAAAAAAAATCTCCAACTCTGATTGTAGAATTTTCTATTTCTCCTTTTATTTCAGTGGATTTTTGATTCACATATTTTAAGGCTCTATTATTAGGTAGATATATATTTGTAATTGTTGTGTCTTTTTTTTAATTCATTTTTTAATTTAATTTTATTTTTTTCAGTGTCCTCCTAATGAATTAACAGAATTATTATTATGAAATATCCCTACTTATCTCTGGCAATACTTTTATTTTGAAGTATTTTATTTTATCTTATATTAATATAGTCTTTCCAGCCTTTGATATTTATTTATTTATTTATTTAATAGTGAGAACGTGTGAGCAGGGGGAGAGGTAGAGAGAGAGAGGGAGAGAATCTCAAGCAGACTCCCTGCTGTGAAGCCCGCCAAGGGGCTCGATCTCATCACCTTGAGACTATGACCTAAGTTGAAATCAAGAGTTGGTCATTTAACTGACTGAGCCACCCAGGCACCCCTCTAGCCTTCTTGTGCTTACTATGTCTTTTTCTATCAATTTTATTTAGATATGTATTTGTGTTTTTACATTTGAAGTTCATCTCTACAGACAGACTAGAGTTAGGGCTTATTTTTTGAAGTTGTTGTTGTGTTAATCCACTTTAACAATCTTTGTATTTTTACTTGTTTATTTATTCCATTGACATTTAGAATAATTATTGACCGATAATTGAACTTAGTGTTACCATTGTTTGGAGTTCTCCTTTCTTTTTTTTCTGTTTATTACCTCTGATTTTTGTTTCTTTGTTTCTCCTTTCAGCCTTTTTTTTTTTTTTTGAGTACTTAAATATATTTTAGGTTTTTATTCTCATTTATCTTTAGGCTTTTTAGCTTCCTGTCTGCATTACTTTTGTTGTAGTCTTGTTATTACTGACCTGGAGATTTTAATATGCATTCTTAATTTTTCACGGTCTACTTAAAGTTGATATATTAATGTTTATGTAAAATGTAGAAAAATTGCAATTATGTAAACCCATTTACCTCTCATTATTTTTGTTATATTTCTCGTATATGTACATATACAGAGATTATAAATCCCACAAATCACTGTATTTATATTTTTTGTTTCAAATATTCCTTTTGATTTAATAAAATTAAGAGGGAAAATAGTATTTTATATATACCTAGATATTTACCATATCTGATACTTTTTTTTATTAACATATAGTGTATTATTTGTTTCAGGGGTACTGGTCTGTGATTCATCAGTCTTACACAATTCACAGCACTCACCATAGCACATACCCTCCCCAATGTCCATCACTCAGCCACCACGCACCCCATCCCTCCCACCCTCCTCCCCTCCAGCAACCCTCAGTTCGTTTCCTGCGATTAAGGGTCTCTTATGATTTGTCTCCCTCTCTGGTTTCATCTTGTTTCATTTTTTCCTCCTTTCCCCTATGATCCTCTGTCTTGTTTCTCAAATTTCTCATATCAGTGAGATCATATGATAATTGTCTTTCTCTGATTGACTGATTTCACTTAGCATAATACCCTCTAGTTCTATATATGTCATTGCAAATGGCAAGATTTCGGGTTTTTTGATGGCTGCATAGTATCCCATTGTACGTATATGCCACATCTTCTTTATCCATTCATCTGTTAATGGACATCTAGGCTCTTTCCATAGTTTGGCTATTGTGGACATTGCTGATATAAACATTTGGGTGTTTGTGCCCCTTCGGATCACTACTTTTGTATCTTTAAGGTAAATACCCAGTAGTGTAATTGCTGGGTTGTAGGGTAGCTTTATTTTCAACATTTTGAGGAACCTCCATACTGTTTTCCAGAGTGGCTGCACCAGCTTGCATTCCCACCAACAGTGTATGAGGGTTCCCCTTTCTCCACATCCTCACCACACCTGTCCTTTCCTGACTGGTTAATTTTAGCCATTCTGACTGGTGTGAGGTGGTATCTCACTGTGGTTTTGATTCGTATTTCCCTGATGCTATCTGATACTTTTTATTTCCTCTTAAAGAGCCATAATTTTATAGGAATTTCAAGGTTTTAGATTTTATTGTATTTATCTTCACGTGCAAAATAAAAAAAAAATCTCCAAATACTGATAATTTTCTTTCTTCCTTTCTAATATTTGTATTTCTTATATCTGTTTTATTGTTATTAAGATGACTAGAATTTTAAGTAAAAACAGTATTATCAGGCATATTTGTTTAGTTTTTTTTTCCTGTTTCAGTTGCCTATGGCTGTAAAACAAATTATCCTAAGATGTGTTGGCTTGAAATAACAACATATAAATGTTCACAAATCTTGAATTTGACTGGGCAATTCTGCTTCACATGGAGTCTGCCGGGAGTCTGGAGGGCCACAATCTCAAAGTTGCCTCATTCATATGGCTAACAGTTGTTTGAGAGATCAGCTATAGCTATTGTCTGAAGGTCTTAGTTCTTGCTTTTTATCTCCTTCACATGACTTCTTGGTCTTTCTCATAACTTGATAGCTTGATTCCAAGCAGCGACATTTCAAGAGGCAGAAAGTGAAAACTGACATTCTCTTAAGTTCTGGATTCAGCAGTTCCATATCATCACTGGCTGCATCCGAAGCCAGTCACAAAAATAACTGAGCTTCAAGGGAAGAATTAAGCTTTGACTTAAGGTGAAGACTTACTCGTATGTCAGGAATCGGGAAGGAATTATTGAGAGCCATGACTGGAGACTAATTAACACACCTTCTTAGTCTTATGCCACTAATCAGATGTTGATATAGAGTAGGCTTTTATTCCCATTACTTGAAATAAGTACTATATGAATTTTTTCATGTGTTGTTATAAGATCAATTTTGAGATCATACATTCTGGTAGATTTCATAGTATTAAAACAGCTTTGGATTGCTTAAGGGTGAGTTTTAATAAGTGTTCCAGGGGCCATTAATTGCCATTTTATATAAGGGGCCATTAATTGCCATTTTATATAAGGGGCCATTAATTGCCATTTTATATAAGTTGTTATTAAAAAAAAATGTAAACAGAACAAATGTTACCTAGTATTTATAAAATCCTAATGTTAATTTAGGATATCTTGTTTTATATGGTTGAAATGTCCTATTATTAAAAAAAATGAAAACCAAACACACAAAAAAACTTAAAACAAAAGATTTGATAAATTTGATGAAAACCAATTAGTATTTCTCCTCAAAAAAGAAATGACAAATAAAATTAATATACAAATAACAAATCAAGGGAGAGGAGATTAGCAATATTTAAAACTAACAAGGATGATTTATCTAGAATTCACAAACTAACAGGAATAATATAATAGCCCAATGGTAAAGTGGAAAAGGAAGAAATGGTTAATTTCCAGAAAAAAATGAAAAGTTTAAAAGCCCTGAAAGAAACGCAAGTGGAAATGTAGGTTGGTGCAGCCATTGGGAAGTACAATTTAGATGCTAGAGCTTGGTCAAGTTAAGAATTCAAAGATACATAATGCAAATCCTGCTCCTGGGATAATATCCTAAAGAAATGTTCACGTAAGTTGGTAATGAAGACATTTATAAAGGTGTTTCTCATAGCAAGATTGCTGTAGCAGGGAGACAGGTGCAAATTAGATGACCATGAGTGGAAGCATGGATAAAATTTGGTGAATCACTGTGTTTTGCAGCAATTAGATGCAATGGATGAATTATATATTAAGCAATATCAAAAGATCTATCATGCATATCATTTATGTCCTTTAAGGTATGTGAAACAAAATAATAGCATATTAATAAAACATACTCACCAAATGTAATACAATGTTGCTGACAGAAGAGTGAAGAATAAGGATAAAAAGGAATAAAAAAATAGGTAAAAGGAGAAAGAAACTTTCACAAAAATGAAACATATACAGTAGAATGTAACTTGTTCCTTACTTTCCTCTTTCAGTCTATGTATTAAAAAAAAAAAAAAAAACAGGGGTGCCTGGGTTAAAGCCTCTGCCTTTGGCTCAGGTCATGGTCTCAGGGTCCTGGGATCAAGCCCTGCATTGGTCTCTCTGCTCAGCAGGGAGCCTGCTTCCCCCTCTCTTTCTGCCTGCCTTTCTGCCTACTTGTGATCTCTCTCCTCTGTTAAATAAAATCTTAAAAAAAAAAAAAAAAGAACACAGGTTCTGAAATTAGTAGTCTGTTGTAATTGTGACTCTGAAATACATAGTCTAGTTGAATCATTAACAATGTCTGTTTCTTTTGTGTGAGAATACTCATTTTCCCAAAAATTACAACAAAAGAGGAATTACCAAGCATATTCATATTCTGAGAACTAACTTCCTTGTATTTCTCAGGTCTTAAAAAGAGGAAAAACTACCACGAAGTTTAATCTTAAGGAAAAATATTTTGGGGACACCCGAGTGGCTCAGTTGGTTAAGCATCTGCTTTTGGCTCAGGTCATGATCTGCTGATCTATCCCCTCATTGGGCTTGGTGCTCAGTGGAGAGTCTGTTTCTCCCTCTCTCACTGCCCCTCCCCCTGCTCATGCTCTTTCTCGTGCTCTCTCTCTCTCAAATAAATAAATAAAATCTTTAAAAAAAAAAAGAAAACTATTTTGAATCACAAAATATTCAGTTTTATCCTTTCAAAATATCATTATCTGTCATTAGATTTCTAATCTTTTATAGTTGGTATAGGATCTCCATGGTACGTATTCGTTATTTATCTTGGCTGTTGACAAAATAGAGTATATTTATAAAATTATGTCAGTAAATATTTCCTTCTCATTTTTCAATTTGAAATATATAAGCCTTTTCCCAGGATATAAGCAACATGTATTTGGCAGGGGGGTGGGCAGGGGATGATCTTCTGGAGGGAATTTAAAAATATGGATTTTTTTTCAGTATCAGGGTTAGATATCTGTTCTGGAAGAGTATAACTTAGAAGTTTTGAATAGTAAGTGGTGAAATGTCATCGAATTATCTGCCTCATATAAGGAATGGATATGGTAATGGTGACCGCAGTAGATAGAGAAACCAGATAGAAGAGTAATTGGTTTGGATTCTTTTTTGAGAAATAACCTTAAACTTCTGATGCAAATAAAATGTCTGAATTCTCAGAATGGCTTAAGAAAAATGATTGATTGATATATGGAGCTTCCCAAAAAGCAGGTCTAATGAGTAATCTCATGAATATACCAATATATAAGTAATGGTTACAAATACTCCCTTTGGAGAAATCTGTTGAGGGGAAGGGGCCCAAAACTTTTAAATACATGTGATAATTTGGGGAACGTTGAGACAGAGAAAGGACAAGATGGCTTCTCAAGAGTTATTGTAAAGTGAGTAATGTAGCAAGAGTATCAGAAAAGTATAACGTGAGAAGAGCATGAAAAAGAAAATGAGAGAGAATGCTGGTCACTGGCACAAAGAAGTGTCGTCAAATGCAAAGGAAGCCTAATTATTTTTTTTTAAGATTTTATTTATTTATTTGACAGAAAGAGAGAGATCACAAGTAGGCAGAGAGGCAGGAGGAAGCAGGCTCCCTGCTGAGCAGAGAGCCCAGTGCTATGCGGGGCTTGATCTCAGGACTCTGAGATCATGACCTGAGCCAAAGGCAGAGGCTTTAACCCACTGAGCCACCCAGGCGCTCCAGGAAGCCTAATTCTTAATTGGAGCTGTTTCACATATTTTCCCAGGAAGGAAACTTAACATCCCTATATGGGGCAACTAAGATCTGCAATGTTTCATTACGTTTCTTTTTAGCGGTCTCTAGCATTCAAAAGAAGGGAACTTGCAAAATCAGAGATGTGGTTCTCCCACTAAAAATAAGCTCTTGGAAAGTATCAGTAACTCACGAAACTAGTGCCAGTGCGCTAGTTTAGATTAATTTCTGCCAACGCTCCCTGCCACTACTCTTGGCTCACTTCCTCTCCTACTGCATCAGCCCCATTCTCATTCCACTGCATAACCTCAGAGTCATCCTTCAAACCTAATTATATAGCATAATCCAAACCAGACCCCATGAATCAATACAGGCCACTTGTCACTTTTTCTAAAGAAAGAACTGAAGGGCTAATTTTACATTAAGTAACTGTCTTTTTTTTTCCCCTTTGAATTTCAGAAGGGAGAATTCTCTGCTGTGGTAGAGTAGTAAAACTAGAAACACAGCGTTGACTCAAAATTGAAACTTTTTCTATCCAACTCTGATTTTCGAAATCTGGGTACATTTTCTACACTGTGATAAATTAAAAGGGATTGATCTAGTAAAAAAAAAAAAAAGTATGCTTTGACACTTCCAGAATTAGAATATAAATGGTCAAAATCTATCTAACTTGCAAACAGTTTCTCATATTAATACAAAATATTAATCTCTTGAGTTACAAACTTATTCCTGATTATCAACCAAATAGCGAATAAATAAAAGATTTACTGAAAAAAGCCCTATCTTTCTGTCAAAAAGTGGCAAGGTTGCTAAGTAGCTATTATAAGTACAATAAAAATACAGCCCTCACTTTGTACAGTTCCAACACGCTTGGATTTCAGTTACCACAGTTTGGTTAAATAACACCAGTCCTTGTACAACACAGTTCATATTTCAGTCACCACAGTGTATTAACTGTGAGTAACTAAAATGTACCAACCTCACTGTTAGCTCTTCCGTTCACAAATGGCTATGGAGTAACAGAGGCCCATCACGATCAGTGACCAAGCATGTCACTTCTTTTGCTGTCTGTCACTGTGTATCGGTGAATCAGTTCATACTCAGCAAAGAGTGGGGCTATGTTGCCTCCTCGTCTCCTTGTGACAAGCCTATATGCCATTTTACTAAAAAAAAAAGGATAGTTGAAAGAAAGAAGGGTCAGTAAAGATGGAAACACAGCAAAGAAACAGTAAGATGAGAATGCTGTTGGTGAAACTTGAATTAAATACAAATGCAGTTACAGAAGAAATAGCTGGCCATGAGTGTTAGAGTACTGCTATTGAGAAGAGTCGGGACGTGCAGCCAGAGAAACTTAGTGAAGGCAGATTTATTAACACAAATCAGAGAAGCGGTTGTGGGGATGTAAACAGGTGTAGCCATTGTGAAAAACAGTATGGAATTTCCTTAAAAAATTAAAAATGGAATTACCATAACATCGAGTAATTCCACTACTAGGTATTCACCCAAAGAATATAAAACTACTCATTTGAAAAGATAGAGGCACCCGTGTGTTGATAGCAGCATTATTTACAATAGCCTGTATGGAAGAAACCCAAGTGTCCATCAATAAATGAATAAAGATGTGAGATATATACATATATCTGTGTGTATATATGATGGAATATGACTCAGCCATAAAAAGGAAGGAAAGCTTGCCATTTGCAATAACACGGATGGATCTAGAGGGTATAATGCTAAGTGAAATAAGTCACTCAGAGAAAGACAAATACCATTTAACTTCACTAATACTTTGTAACTTAAGAAATACAACAAAAAAACAAATAAAGACAAATGAAAAAACAGACTCTTAACTCTGGAGAACAAACTGGTGGTTACCAGAGGGGAGGTGGGTGGGGAGACGAGTGAAATAAGTGAAGGGATTAAGAGTGCACTTGTGATGAGCGCTGAGCAATGTACCAAATTGTGTGTCTGAAACTAATAAAACACTATATGTTAATTATACTGGAATTAAAAAGAAAGGGAAGGGAAGGGAAGGGAAGGGAAGGGAAGGGAAGGGAAGGGAAGGGAAGGGAAGGGAAGGGAAGGGAAGGGAAGGGAAGGGAAGGGAAGGGTGGTGATGAAGAGCATGACAACTTCCCAGAGGAAGTGCTGCTGGCAAAAATCTTCACATTAATCGAGCCCTCAGAGATATTCCATGGCATTAAAAGTATGAAGGATAAAATTTTGGAAGCTGATTCAAACTTAGAAAGAAATATGACAGTACACCAAGGTATAGAGAAAATGCTCGCTCCGTATCTTAAGTTACATGATAAAAAGTCAAGCAGTGTTCAATGTATTCTTGACAAGTTTTTTTACAAAGACATAAAACATTTTAAATCTCATGAATTCTACTATTTTGAATTACAGCATACTAAGTAAATGGTAGTTTTACCTTTTTATTTTGCTAATTTTTATAAATGCCAGTAAGAAAGTTTTTAATGTTTTCAAACAAAAAATTTTTCAATATGAGCCAATTTTAATTTTTCTCACTGATTATTAAAAATTGAGGTTTTAGCATATCTAAAAGTAGTTCATTTTTATTTGTCATACATTTATTTACAAATTCCTATTATGTTTCAATCACTCTAACAGATTCTGAAAATACGAAAGTGAATAAAATTCCTGCCATGTGAATATAAGCTATAAGATAAATATCATAATAGAAATTCGTACAAGTCCTATACTTGACACTCTTGTAGCAGCGTACACATGCCTATGCACGTGTGTGTGTGTGTGTGTGTGTGTGTACCTCTAATTTTAGACAGGATTCACTGACTCCTTATAATGCTCGTTAAGCTTTAAAAAGTTTTACTCCATCATCACCTCTTCTTTTACTTTGTCTATTTTGCCAATATCCTTATTTCATAATTTTGGTTTAGATTTTGTAATATTACTACTGTCTATTTCTAAGGCAAGTAACATGCCATGAATTACATTTTCGTTCTCTTACAATTATTTTTGTTTATTTTTTTCTTCATTTACTTGGCTTTCTGGTATAGATACCCACTTTTCCCATATATGTCAATAACTCACCATATTCTTTGCAATAATTTCTTCAATACTCAGTTGTATCGACAAGGCACCAATTTATGTGTGTTTTTAACCTAGAGATCCCCGCCCCAACCCCTCTTCCTGTTCCAGTCTAGACGGTTTTCTCTCCAGGTCCACTGCTCTGTGGCTTCTGTGAGTGGTCCCTCCACTATTCTGATTTCAGGATTTTTTTTTTAACCTCTTTTCTCTTCACTCTGTTCTTCCTCTCCGGAGGTCTCTTTGGTCAGATAAAGGGCCATATGCATTGATCTTTGGAATTTTATTTTTTCTTTCCTTTTTTTTTTTTAGATTTTATTTATTTATTTGAGAGAGACAGCATGAACGAGGAGGGGCAGAGGGAGTGGGAGAAGCAGGCTCCCTGCTAAGCTCAGAGCCCGGTGTGAGGCACAATTCAGGCATTCCAGGATCATGACCAGAGCCTAAGGCAGACGCTTAACTGACTGAGCCACCCAGGTCCTCCTGATCTTTGGAATTTTCTTTAACAGCTTTTTCCCTAATTCTTATCTCTGTGTCATTTTGTTCTACTTTCTGGGACATTTCCTCTACATTATCTTCTGGACATTTTATGTATTTCTTAATTTCAATTCTCATATTTTTAATTTCTAAGACTTCATTTTTGGAAGGGATATGAGTTTGTTCTTTTTCTTATAGCTTCCCAGGTTTTTGTTTTTGTTTTCAACTATTAGTACAACTTCCTTTCTTATCTGATTGATTATTTTAACAATTTAATTTCTTTTATATCATCCTTGATCTAATGTCTCTGCTTGTTTCTATCTCTGTCTTTTTCTCTCTCTTTCTGTTTGTTTTGGTCTCTTTGTTTTGGAGGTTTTCCTTAAGTGTCTCAAGATGTTGTCTCTCTGTTTATAATTGAGTGAAAACCACTAAACTTCTCTGTAGGGATTTAGGGGAGTTGTTGGTCCATGCCCCTCTCTGTATAATGTCGGTTGTTACATTGGAGTTCCCCTGATGTCTCTGGGGCACCTGATTGCTTGAGAAGATATTCTAGTTTCCTGCCTCATGAAATATGTGCCTAAATGCTGTCCTGGGAACAAGTCACGGAGAGAGCAGAATGGAGATTCGGATCAGTCAGCAGTCAGGTTTTCTTCTAATCCCCTCGTGTCAACTCTGTGCCTCGCCCTTGCTTTCAGCTGTACCTGTGTCCCCAGTTTTCAGAGAATAAACGTCCAGCTTGTGTGTGGGTGTGCATAAGTAGGTCGATATGTGTTGGTAGCAGCTTGCCTGAGCAGGGTGGAGAAGGGGAACTGAAGGCCAGTTGTGCTGTCTATGGACTTGAACCTGATTGCCAATTGCAGTCACAGCCATCAGGCTTCTGCGAACACTTAGACCGGAACTGCCTTCAATTGCAGCTCTTCGAATCATCTTTGCATGTTCCTAAAATTTGTTCAAAATTATGCTATCTTCTATTGTTCTGTTGTTCTCAGTGGCTAATACATTTTTTCTCTAATTTGCTGGAGTTTGATGGTGTTTCAGAAAGGAGAGAAGACACACACATATGTTCAATCCACTATGATTATGGAGAAATGCGCTTCAGTATATTTTGAAGGGGACAAATCAAGAAGACACATTCCAACAGAGTAAAAATCTCTCCATCCTCAGGCCTGAGAGGAGTTGAGAAAATTAGGTCTAAGAATTACCATTGGGGATGTTACTTTACAAATCAGTCAGCCCCAAAATCTAGGGCTCTGTATTCACCCCTGACTTACTTCCCAATATTTCTCTAGTAATTTTGACAATGGACTGAATTGGCCTCACATTAAATTCAGGGAAAAGTGGGCATGTCTTAAGCAGTAGCTGATATACAAGAAGAATGACAAAATGATGCTTTATTTTACTAATTCTGGGCAAATTAAAGTATGTTTATTTAAATATGCAGTATTTTTAATGTTTTAATTTTCTCGAACTATAGGAAATATTAGTGTTTTATATATATGCGCATTAGAAATAGACTTATTTAATACAACGTTATATCTATATACAGATAGTTGTTTTCAAAATTATAATTGAAATATTTTGCTCTCCAGATTTTAGAATGCAGATGAATCTTTGTAAGTTTCAAGAGCTAGTAGATCTTAATTTTTAGAATTAATAAAAGTCAATTTTCATATGCTTGAGCTTCTGAATGAAATAAGCAATTTGCCAGTGATATCAAATAATAAATTTGAATATAGGGGTCAGATTCATAGGCATCACAGAGTGTGTATCTGTCAGAGGCCTAAGGAGGTCATCTGGCATACAGAGCAGATTTCTCTTTATTGAAGTAAAATAGTATTTTATGCCCATTTTACAGCTGAGGTAACTGGTACTCATGGTATTGTTTCTGCCAATGCAAGAACCTGTCTACTGCTTCCCTAAACCAGTGCTCTAGAGTTTCCAAGGGAAACTCTATTATGATAGAACTAGAGGAAGTACTCCCAACTAAAATGAGTGCAAGTTAGGATTGTTAGAGTTCCTTAGAACCATAGAGTCTGGACCAGGGATTGCTCGGTGACAGAATCAGCCTTTGGATATCCCCTGCCCTGGTTAAAAGTTCCAGTTAATTACTCCTTTTGTAAGTCTCTGCACACTGCCTCCCAAGAGCCCAGCAAGAGAGAGAACGATCTTCCCTTTCCTTTCCAACGTGTAACTCATACAGCCGTAGTCAATGTGTGATATTTCAATTGCTAGTTTTCAAAGATGTGGGCAAATATCAACTGGTTTGGAATTGAGATACCACGATCATTTCATCTTTGATTTAAAGCACACTTTAACCTCAGGTGCCGCGAGGCAAAAGGTTAATGCATCGACCTGCTGCTGCGTGTAACCCCCTTGCCATACGGTCTTGTTTTCTGCCCCAGCTTGGTACCTATTTCAATATACTTTACAGCTAGTAGGTAAATATGACATTCAGATTTTATTCCCAACAGCACTGAAAGCTACTGAGATAGTACTATCTCAAATAATAGATGTTAGGGATATTTTCATGGTTGAGGCTTACCTTTTAAAAATTCTTATTTTTTTTCCTTATGTAATAAAATCAGAGTGTGTTGCTTTTGGTATATCTAGGTAGGTAGAAACAAATTATGTACCAATTATGTTTAAACTTTCCTTTTTATAAAGTTACTTAAATATTTACATCTCCTGGAAAATGATATTTTGCTATAATAATAAGTAGGTGTGTGCTTGGGGATGGTGGGGAGGTAACAGAAATAGAATAACCTCAGGAATGGAAATTATACACTTAGCCTTTATGTAATTTTAGTGTATGATTATGTAATATGCTGTCACATGTCCATTTAACATAATTACATATTGTTCATCTTAATTATCTTGTCCTTTTGTTCTCATACATTCTATTTATTTTGTTTTTCTTCTTCATATGTCTATCCTTAATACATTTTCTCAGAAATATAAGTGTTGTTATAACCAGGAATATTCCCATACTTGGAGAACCAAAATAGCAAGAAAATACTAATTAGCATAAGACCAGTGGAATTTCTGGTGAAAGGACATGAAACTAAAGCAAATAAAGTGACTTCATTTGCTAATTGACTACTTAAATCCACACTCACGGGAGGGGTTTACCAAAATGTGTATTTAAACTGGCAGGTGAGGTTTCTACCACAATAATACCATCATCATCATTCTTTCAGGTTGATGGGAAAACTAGAGGCTACTTTTCCTTCCCAGGGTGTGGCAAGCTGTGAAGCTTTAAGCTGATTAAAAAAACAAAGGCATCTCTTTTAAATCTAGAGATCTTGTCTTCAACAAGTTTGAAGCTAATGTTTCTCCACAGCAGACAAACTTGGAAGTGAGAAAACAGGCGACTTTTAACACTGTTATTGCCTTATATTGTCTGTTAATTGTTGCTCTTTATTGTTAAGCTTTAAACATTTAATATCTTCTTAGTTTTCCTTTTTTTTTCCTTTTTAAATGGGTACACATAGGTAGTGAATGATCCAAATCTTGTATTTGTTCACTCATTTTTTTTCCTTTTTATTTCAATATTGTGAGGAAATTGAGAGCCCAGAATATCTTAACGCTGCATCCATTTCTTGAGCAGGATACAGAATCATCCTTTAGTGTTCTGAGAAAGAATAAGGCTAGCTACCTGCAAAAATATTACTGTGATTTAAGTTATGAATTCCCCACATAAGTTTTTGTAAACATTTAAAAATATCGAAAGATCATCATGCTATGTGTCAAAAACAAAGGAAAAATAAAAGAGAACGATTCAGGAGGCAAAAGAAAATTACTTTCATGGGTATGAATTTTGAGGACACAAATAAACGAAAGTAAGGTGTACAAAAACTTTTAGGTAAACTTTTTCTGCAGTTGAGAGGAGGAAACTACAATGATGCAAGATGAAAATATTTATTCCTTTAACCATTTATGTATTCCTCACCTTGTTTCACAAATCATTACAGATAGACATACTCAAATCTGGATATGAAAAATTTTATCCCAAAACAAAGGTTTTTGTTTTATTTTTCCTTATCACTCCATGGGATCAGCTATGAATCACCAGCCAATATGTTCAATATCAATGGCAGGATATGTTTCACGAATGTCCTAAATCTCGCACCAAGCACCGTTGCTGAACAGGAAATGAGTGCTTTGGTTGAGCAGGTCCAGAGGAAAATAGTATAAATTATACACTTGCACATCAATTAAGAGCAATTAGAGGTTATTTGTGTAAATGACTTCCATACCACTCAGTTCTGAATGATGGGGGTTGTTTGGATTTATCAATGATTCTCAATCACCTGCCCCTTAATTACAGACTGCTCTCCAAACCTATAGTTAGGAGTATTAAAGTGAATGTTCCTGTCATTTGAATCATGGTGTGGAGTTATATGGGTTACCACGTTAAAAGAGAATTCATTATGTCAGTTTCAGGGACTAATATCAGTGATCACTTTCTCTATGTACTACCATTGTATTGAGTAAATTACGATATACCTGCATAGCACTTTGTTGAATGGCTGAAGTTAATTTAAAATAAGTGCTCCTATATAATGGTAAAAAGTGAAACTTACCTGATTACTCATGGCCTCTCCTGAATCACTTTACAGGTTAATGTTATTGTAGTATATAATCACTTGGGCATCACATCTGGAATAAAACTACTCTATCATGGTAACTTTTGAAAGATTTCATTAATCCAAGGACATAGCACATAAAACAGTTCTTACTTTTCAAGAGTTAGAAACATGAAATGCATCACACTGTTGAGAAAAATTTTGCCAAGGATTTCCAGGACTTATCATCAGAGCTATAACAAGAGAAAATATGTGATAGTGAGTTGATACAGGAATGTGAAGATTTGAAAGACTTGTCTCGATTTGTAGGAAAATCCAGCTACTGTATAGAATGCAAACCAAAACATCCCCACCTTCTTCTCCATCCTGTGCCTAACCCACCCAAGAGACATTGAACACCATGGATCTCGCTTCTGAAAATAATTGAAAATTAGCCAAATTGTGTGCGTGTGTGTGTGTGTGTGTGTGTGTGTGTGCGCGCGCATATACATATGCGGGCATATGTATATAAATATTTGCAACTTGGTTATGTCGTCTCTTTAACTTAATATTTCTCTTAATTCCTGCAATTCTGTTTCTTATACTAATGAAATCAATGTGTGCTGTAAATAAACCACTCATCAACAAAATTTAAATACAGAGTGAATATATTTATCCAGTCTCATGTCTTGCCACTACCACAAATGCTTTAGATTTCTATTCGAAAACGCAAGAAGATTAAAATCACACTGTGTCATGCATATATTTAATAAAAATACCAAATTTGATTTTATTCAACAGTTAAATAATTCTATGGATATGTTGTGTGATAATCATTGTTTTAAAATCTGTTTCAAATTACCAATAAGTCCCGTGGAACTTGTGCTCCAGAGGACACACCAGGAAAATTGTCTCAGGACAATATTGAGATAGAATTCATGATGAGAACTAAATAAAACTCTATGCAGAACAGCAGACTTTTTCCAGGGTAGGACGAGAAAAACAAGAGAGCATTGTAACTGCATTCAGTAGTAAGCTCATCTCAAGGAAATCTTTTAGGGGATTATTATACCTTAATTTCAAATTCTAATTCTGAAAATTTAGAACCACTAACTGCAACGGGTTGGCTAATTGACCCCTACAGTTTTGCCTACTTCCTTTTTTTCATAGTTTATTTGGAAAAAAGAGAAGCGCAGATAGGATCTAAGGTTTCTAAAAAAAATGCCAAGCAAAACAACTATTCAAATAAAATATACCATTAGGAAGGGCAAAGTAGAAAAATGGAAGTTCCTGGGTATGTTGTGAAGTATTTTTCTCACACTTAACAGCACACTGGTTGAAAAAGAATATGTGCATAAAATACTGAAAGTAAGAGAAAATTTATCTTGAAACCTCAGTAAATGTTGTACATAATATATATTTTTCTTTTTTGAGATTGAAAATTGCTAGATTTCCTCCCTCAAATATTTTCACTTACCTGACATATTTACAGGTTAATTATATCCAACTCAACAGTATATGAGCATAGGGGAAATTTCCTGCTGGAAACTTCAGTGAAAGAAAAGTGAATGGTTTTCAAAAAGATTATTTCTTAGGTGTCCCAATTCTTACTGAACTAGCTTCTTGAACTTCTTTTATAGTTACATGGTTTTTAAGCAATAAAAGCATATTTCCAAATATATAACAACATCAGCATCAGAATGGAATAATAAACACTTTTCAAAATTTATTATTTCCTTTTTTAAGAAATGTATCTATGTTAAGTACAGATAGTGTCTATTAATATTTCATTTATAGATTCTATAGGTCCAGATACAAATTTTTGAATTTTTCTTCAGATATAAAATACCTTTACATATGGTTCAAGCTTTATGCCCAAAATGGCTTACTATATTGTACTTAAATACTGGTTTTCTCAGACATGCATATTTTATGAACAGAAAGCCATAAATATTTTTACAAATACTGAATATGACCACTATGTAGAATTACAAATTTAGTACTCAGAAAACAGGGATATACAATATTTTTACGTTAATTTGGATCTGTAATAAAAGAAAAACAAACTTCAAATTTTCAATTCTTATAAATGTTTCCATTTTAAATTACAAATACTTTTATTTTTAAACAAGCTTTTACAGAAAGTATTCAATATTGCTAGATTCCAAACTAAAATATAAACTTTTATGAGTAAGAAACTATCCATTTCAAATTAGCTACTGAACTATAATCTTCAGTATTTGATATTTTCAAATATCAGGGAAAATATGAGCAAGAATATTTCTACCTCTTTCGGTTACAGCTATATATTTTCAAAATGCCTCTCAGTCTTGAGTTAAAACATTTATGCCAAATTAGAGCATAATTTTTTTAAATTTAAATTTAATTCTTAAAATTAAATAAACTGGGACTCTTTGGGAAGAGGTATTTAATATTTTGCAAGCACATTTTTAAAAATAAAGTAGAATAAAAGGTATATTCTCTAAAAGTTCGCTACTACTGTAATAATTCTATTCAATTGGGTATTGGATTTCTACTGACTCTACATTGACTCCACCCATCTATAAAATGTTGGATTTAATTTCCAAACCATAACTCTAACCTGTATTCTCTTTTATTGTTGATCTTGGCATCCCAGCAACTCTACCACACCGCTCTCAACATCCATCCCTTCTTCTACCATCATAAATAATCACAGCTGTTTTTTCCCTATGGTGGAGATCAAAATAATAGGATTTAATTTAATGTCCTATGGCATTAAGATATTTTCAGTATTTATCCTGGAAAGTAGTACTGTATATCCCCTCTTGAATCAGAAAAATTGGATCTGGCATAGAGTGTGGTATTAAGAGAGAGAGACAGAGAGAGAGGGACTGAGACATATTGATATGATAAGTATTAACTATAGTCTGTGCCATCCTGATTTATCTAGAGTTTTGCAAGTATGTCTCTGTGGTTGCTAAGGAGAGTTCAGGTGAAAACAAAGACAGCTTGAGCCCACAATCCATTTTAAGGATTATAGGACTTATTAATACATTTAATAAAGGAGAGAAGTATTAGGCATGTATGAACACATAAAAATTGATTAAAGTATCTCCAATCACTGGTTTAAACAACAAAAAAAAGTAGAAGAAAATGAAGAACTTCACAAAGGTTATGCTAAGAAACTCTGGATTCAATGTTCAACTATAAATATTTTGTTTCTGTCTCTATTATAAGTGAATAGAACTAAACCAAAAAACAAAAGACTACAATCTAAATATCCATTTTATAATCATGTATGCCAAACTTCCCAGAAGAGAAATAGGTTTCACAGAGCCTTAAGATTAAAGAAAAATTACCTCAAAGCTTTTTAATTCCAGAATTTCAAAATTTCTCCAAATGATCAACATAAAAATAGGGAAAAATTTTAAAAACCTATTTCTTTACAGTATAGTTCATTAATGTTAATATCTGTTCTATCTCAACTAATGATGTGCTTTGTTGGGAAAAAAAGAGGAAAAACACACTTCTTATTCTTAGGAATTTAATATATATTTGGGTGAGCAACTCATGTCTATGAGGAAACCTAAGATTCAATTAAAAGAAATGTAAATACCTAAAAATTAGCTTCTTCTTATCTAGTGAAGAATAAATATGTAAATGTTCTAAGATTTATATGCTACTTACGGGCCTTACTTTTCACAGTAGGTATGTTTTTAAAATACCTGTATAAATTTAATTTATCTAAACTGAATAACATTTAAAGCAGAAAATGAGCTTAGCATTTAAAAATACTCAAATCATTTTTCCGAAAATGTGGAAATTCCTTTACAAAGGAAATAATTATCCTGAATTATATCATTTTTAAATTTGGATTTTTAATCACCACTGCATGCTCATAAATAATAATAAATAATACTTATAATATTTATTGTGATATTAATTATTGTGGATTGTGGATTAGTAATTAAATAATATAGTACTTACCAATTGTTCTAATGCTTACTCTGGGTTATTGGCTATAAAATTTATTACACTTCAGATTTACCAAGGATTCAAAGTTTTTGTCCCAAAGAGTACATTTGGAAGCACGAGGCCTAACTAAGGCCCAATAGATTGACTCTAGAATATGTTTTCACTGTTAGCGAGTTTTAACCAAATGAGAGGGAACATATACTACTTGCTTTCCCTATCTAGATAATGCCAGCTCTCCCATATACATTCCAACTGGTTTCCAGAATTAATTTATTAATTATACCAATAGTTCTCCATCCTCCACCACTGACACGTATTGGGACAGATGGGTCAAAACACAAACCTCATGCTTCCCATGAGGAAGGATGTGACTCAGCTCTATAAGTACAGAGTTTGGGAGATGAGAGATTATCTAAAACAGCAATTCGCAAATTTAATATGCATACTATTTACCTGGAGAACTTGCAGAAATGTGAATTCTGATTTTAGTAGCTTTAAGGTGGGGCTTGAGATTTTGCACTCTTAATAAGCTCACAGGTAACACAGATGCTAAGTAGTCCACTGATTGTACTTTGCATATAATCATTTTAATTTATAAATGAGAAAAACTGAGAAACCTGAGTCCTGGATAGGCTGTTTAGAGATAAGCTTGGTACTCAGCTCAATATAAGTCCAACAGAACCAAGAACTTATACCCTGTAGTTAATCTTACTGGAATATCTTAAAGAACAGTAATCATGTGTTGAACATAATTTCATCATCCATAGCATCTACCCCAGGGTTTGATCTGTAGTGAAGTTTATCGAACAAATATTCCCTGAAGGAATTAAACATCAGAAACTTTGCCTTTGTTTTCATCTCACTAAGTCACTACGATCCAGCTTTAATCCTTGCCCAAGCAGCTTCTCTTCCAGTGTTCTCCGTATCAGTAACAACACCTTATCCGCACAGCTGCACATGACAGAAACTTGGAAGCCATCCATGACAGGGCCCTGTCCCAGATATCTAATATGTGGAAAATATTTATTGATTCCAGAAGAAAGAGATGTCTTAAATTTATTCACATCTGTCCATTGTCACTGTCACTTCCCCATCCAAGACTTTACCATCTCTCTACTAAACAATCAAAGCCTTCTTCAGTGCTCCTCAAACTACCAGTTTCTTTCATTTTTCCCCCAAACTGAAAACCACCCAACTTTTGGTTCAATTCTGCTTTTGACGCCCCCATCAATTCTCCTCATAGTATCTAAATAGATATTCTTAAATTATTAATTAGATCTTACCACAGCCTTGCTTAAAACTTTCAGAACTGCTCCATTGAACCTAAGCTAAAGTCCAAAATGCTAATACAGCCCAGAATCATGTTGATTATCTAGCACCCGCACACCTCTTAAGCCTCATGCTGAGCTACTCTCCCCTAACTCAAAACTCTGACTCAGGCCTTTTTTGGTACCTCAGTCTTACATGTCCTTCCAGAAGCTCTGTCTGGAAAACTCTCCCGCCTATTTTTTTACAATGCAACTTGTACTCATCCTTCAACTTAAAGGTTACATGCTCAAAAAGGCCCCCTCTGATACCCTACCCTGCAGAGGTCAGACTGTTCTCATGATACCACATGCCTTTTATGAATAATTATAGTCAATGTATTATATATGTGTTTGTGCGATTAGTTGCTTAATTTTTATGCCTCCTACTAAACTTCAATATCTATAAGGACAAGAAATGTGCCTTGACCACCCCTTTATTCTCAGTCTTCTATTCTAGCTCATGAAAAATGCTTAATAGATATACTGAACAAGTGAGACAATCTGTCCAAGTCAAGCAGTTGAGAGCTGTCCAGAGCAGTTGTAGGAGAAGGTGTTCCACACTGTACTCTTCTAGTGATCATGTGAATGGCCAATTAGAAGATGAGAAAGGTCAAAGGTAAAGAAAAGAGGGAGGAAAGAAGTTCCTTTATTACCTCAATCTACACGGTCAGGCACACATAGACTCACACACCACCAGCACAGCTAACAACAACAACCTTAACTGTAGCCAAACTGTGGGTGCTCTATCTAAAGAAAATCATCTAACTCGCTGGAATTCATTTTCCTCATCCATCAAATAAGAATTGTATCAAATTATACTCTAACATTTGAAAATTTCTGAGTCTATAGGCTGATGATGCACGTGGCTCTTTTCCATTCAGCATTGATTTTACTTCCATGACAGCTTTTTGTCTTAGATCTTAAAACATTTCCACTCTTCAGAACCACACTATCAAGTGGAAATAACTATGCAGTATCATAACCATTGTCAACAAACATTTCATAAATTTCTTAAGTGACCTCGGGAGAAATGATGCACGTCCTCCTCTAACTTGTCTGCTACTTGGCAGTTTGAGCCATGCCTTCCTTCTTGAAACTCTCTCCTCCCTTGGCTACCAAGTCCCTGCTGGTTCTTCTACTTATGCAACTACTACTTCTTACAGTTACTTTATGCCAATGGATAAAAGGTACAATGTTGCTTTTAGAAATCATGAGTATGGGGGCGCCTGGGTGGCTCAGTGGGTTAAGCCTCTGCCTTCAGCTCAGGTCATGATCTCAGGGTCCTGGGAGGTCTGGAGAGGGAACAAATACAAGGTATAACAACAACTTCTCAGTTTCATTTTTGCCCATCTCTCAGAAGACCTCGACTATCTAAGAAGAAATATGGTTTTGTCTGAACATGTCTCTGAGAGTATTCCAAGCTATTGAGATTATGGCATCTCAATTAAAAATACCCTCCTTTTCAAAGTTATTAGGTTTATCTTATTAATCTCCCTCCAATATGTCTCATGAAACCAGTTGATAGCATTTTCACTGTCTTGTGCTCACATTTATTAGCTGTGTGACTCTATTTCCTGAATTTATGTTAATATAACATAGCATCTTCCTTGCCCATAGAAATTTTTGTGACTCACAAATCAGTTTTCTTTCAAAATGTTACTACATGACTGGAATTTCAGAGCTTACCTGGCTACATACTCTGAAACTAGACTACCAAAATTCAAATTTTGGATTTATTTCTTATTGACCAAATAAACTCAGACAAGTTTCTTAACCTTTCTGAATATCCACATAGGTTTACTGTAATAATTTAAAAAGTAAATATAAATAAAGCACACCAGTTGAAAAATGGTAATATGCTCAATGAAACCTGTTATTATTATTCCCTTTTAAAAATATTTATATACTGTATATTTATATACGTATCTCTCACAATTTTCAGAAACGTTAGTAAAATATTCTATGGCATGACCCTCCCACTCTATAATTTTATTTTATTTTATTTTTTTTAAAGATTTTATTTATTTATTTGACAGAGAGAGAGATCACAAGTAGGCAGAGAGGCAGGCAGAGAGAGAGGGGGAAGCAGGCTCCCTGCTTAGCAAAGAGCCCGATGCGGGGCTCGATCCCAGGACCCTGAGATCATGGCCTGAGCTGAAGGCAGAGGCTTTAACCCACTGAGCCACCCAGGCGCCCCCCACTCTATAATTTTAGAAGTTCATATGTGTAAGGATTGAAATTTAGGGTCTAATGCTCACAAGATTGAACAGGTGAACTTAAAAATTTCACAAGAAATATTTCATAGACAAATGGCCACAAACAATATTTCCCTTTGAAAAAATGATATATTTTCTCTCTTCTTTTCTGGATGTCCAGGATCATGGATGTAGGTCCAAGTGATGGGGCATGACTTTTCAACCCACAACCTGGGTTCAAAATCTGCTCTGCCTCTTCAGAGTAGGAGAGAAGAGAAGCACACAAAATAAAAATGAAATCTTAGAGGAATCTAAGTAAGAATGCAGAAATGGGAAAAACTTATGGTACGACAGACATCATTAATTTAATATTACTTTAAAATTAACTATTTCCAGCATATCCATAAACCCTAAATCAGGTTTGATCTCTTACATCTTTACTAAGTTTGAAATTACTTGGGAAGTTTTAAAAAAAGTTGTGGCATTTAAGATATCAAGAATAAGAAGTAAATCCTTGCAAAAAAATATTAGGACTATTAATCATTTTATTATTCTTAAAATGGAAAACCTAATTGATTGTTGTGCTGTGTTCCTAGTTGTGCTTATTCTTCAGAATGAGCCCTTCTTAGTTGATATTTCAAATGGGCACACTAACATTTCTTGTGCTAAATAACTAGTACACCAGCATTGGCACTTAACATTTCAGAAACATCTCCTTTTAAATTTTCTTTTACTTATTAGGTCCTTTCACTGTTTAGTTTTGGTAATAGAAGTTAGATAATACCATCATATTGAATTAGGAGTAAATATTAGATATTTCTCCCTATCACCTTATAAGGCTAGATATTATATCATACCCTCTTGATTTATGCTGCAGGAATCCAAGTGTTCTGTGCCATTTAAGAAAACATTTGAGCAATTTCTGAATAAAAGCAATTATCTCTACAAATATAGAGCACTTGAATCACAAGCTAAAGTTGTCGTTCTCGGTACTTGAGAGGTAAATATTAAATTATATAATTCCATTACATATATTTTGTATCCAAGGAAGGTATAATGATAATAATAATAGCAAATAATTTGTTGAGCATTCACTATATATTAGGCACTGTTTTCACAAAATCTCACGTCAAACCATGAGGGAATACAATTATCCCCATTATACACTGATAGGGAATTAGCCCAACATTGACAGCTAGTGAATGAAGGAGCAAAATTAAACCCGGATTGTAACACCCACATTAAAAGTTAATTTACACTATGTCAAAGAGTAATTATTGCATCTGCGATAGCACACTACTCTATAGACTCATGATTGGTTGGTTATAAACTCTACTGGGGCCGGAGGTGAAAAAGAAGCCCCAAAGTAGAATGCAACCCTAGGTGATCCATACATAAGTGAGTACAGCATTCCTGGGTCTTCATGGTTTTCTCTTTTACTCCCTTTATTCTTTTTTGAATAGTTTCTTCTCTTTATACTACCTTGTGACTCATGCAGTGAAAGGAACATGTGCTGCCTTCCCTTTGACAAAGGTCCATTCCACATTTCTCTCTCCCTCATCCTCCATCACTGCCCCGTTTGAATGGAATTTGGAAGTTTAGGTAAACTTTGCTCCAGAATTTAGATTAATTTTCTTTCTTTCTTTTAATTGTCGTTCTTTCTCCCTCAGATTCATTTTGCCTTGTCCTTCTCAAACTCAAACAAAACTAATGGCATTAATCCTTACTTTAATGCCAAAATTAGGGAGGTTGGGAAAATGTGACAAGCCTGCATTTTGTCTAGATATTGAGCTAACCTGACAAGAGGGATCTTGTGACTCACAGGTGGTCTAGTAAATTTCACCTGGAAATTGCACAGAAGTTGGAATCAAAGCCCAGTCAGAAGTTAAGAAATCTTTGTCTGATTTGCTCAGCACACACATCCCCTGAAGATCATTTTGGAAGTGGCTGCACAGGGCAGAATGTGGGGCAAGGACTCATGGGCAGGCTTGGGCTATTCACTGTCTCTCCTTTTCACCATGTAGTCACCATAAATGGCCATCATGCCTATATAAAATATTTTCTTGGACTAGCTTAATGTATGATCCCATTTTGATATTTCCTGACCACAGTTACAGATTGCAGTAGCAGAACATCACAATTTGTTTTACTGCTTAAAAGTTTTAAGACTCAAATATCCTCAATTACTCTATGTCCCTGTATGCCATAGTTATTTTCAGGTTTGTCTGTTTGTTTATTTGTTTCTTGTAAGGTCTACAAAGACAACTTTTATGCTCAATCCCACTTGGATAGGGAGCTATTGGTTGTTTTTAAATGTATATTTTTTTCATTAAGTTTGTAATCTAACAGTAAAGCAAAAATATACACATTATTTAAAATGTTAAATAGCACAACTATTAGCTATCAATACAAAAATGTTTCTATTAGTACACAATGAGCAATCACATGCATGCTGAGGACTTAAGAGTCTGCACAGAAGACACCACCATGAAGACTTACAGATGAGACTTGGGGCACCTGGGCGGCTCAGTGGGTTAAAGCCGTGCCTTCGGCTCAGGTCATGGTCTTGGGGTCCTGGGATCGAGCCCCGCATTGGGCTCTCTGCTTGGCGGGGAGCCTGCTTCCCCCTCTCTCTCTGCCTGCCTCTCTGCCTACTTGTGATCTCTCTGTGTCAAATAAATAAATAAAATCTTAAAAAAAAAAAAGACTTATAGGTGAGACTTGATTTGGTCTTGATTGGGATGAACAGGAAGATTTAATGACAGTGAGAAATAAAAGCATGTTAATTAGGATCATAGGCATAATCATCCCTTGTTAATACCAGAATAATTAAAGTCAATTATTCGTAATTTGGTTTACTTTATAAACATTCACGTTCTAACATGCCTCAGGACCTTTGCAATTATTCTCTCTGACAACAGTTCTCTTACTTCAGATTTTCCTAGGTTGGTTCCTTCTCAGTCTTTATGTCTCGGCTTACCGTTTTATTCCTGCCAGCCGTCACTCTCTATTACATGAATGTATTTTTTCATGGCATACATGAACGTCTAAAATGCACATTTGTTTTCTTTTTGTCTTTCATTCCTACTGGGAGCTTTTATTTCCTGCTGCATCCCCAATGACTTGACCAAGTAATAAATACAGATGATCTCTGACTTACAATTGTTTGACTTAGAATTGTTTGACTTCATAATGATGTAAAAGCAATATGCATTCAGTAGAAATTGCACTTCAGATTTTGAAATTTGATCTTTCTCAGGCTATGATACATGTTTTAATACTCTCCTGTGACGCTGGGCAGTGGCAATTAGCCACAGCTTCCGGTCAGCTACACAATCACAAGGGTAAACAAGTGTTACACCTATAACCATTCTGCGCCCATACAATCATTCAGTTTTTCATTTTCAGTAGAATGTTCGATAAATTACATGAGACATTCAACATTTTATTATGAAACAGGCTTTATGTTAGATGATTTTGCCCAACTGTGGGCTATTCTAAGTGTTCTGAGTACATTTAATGTAGGTGAGGTTAAGCTATGATGTTCTGCAGCTTAGGTGTATTAAATGCATTTTCAACTTATGATGGGCTTATCCGATCAATCACATTGTAAATTGAGGAAAATATTTAGTCAGTAATTGTGAGGTGAATGAATGAGTCACAATGACTGTTACATTATATCCCATGTTGGGAAGGAAGAAGTGTTCAAAGGGGAGGGGAGGTAGGAAGGGAGGAGAGGTAGGAAGGGAGGAGCTCTTGCAGAACTAGCACACTATTTGACTCACAGAAGATATTCACAGACTGTCAGTCCAACTGATACTCAGTAAATGTTCATTGAACCCAGCTGCATTAAAGAAGTTTCAGACGATTGTGGACAGAACAGAGAACTCTAGTAGAGGAAGAATACAGAAAAACAGAAGCTGGGATCAAATTCAAAAGGATCTTAGATGTTAAGCAAAGAAGTGTGTGATAAACTAATATAATGGGAATAATGGAAAGTTTTTGATCAGTAGGGAGTTAAGGTGAAAATAATTTTAGGAATAAAAAAAATGTTGGAAATTTGAGTCATGTGGTATGGTCCACCTTAGACTAAGAAAAGAAGAGAAAGAAAAAACAAAGTCAGGAAGGGACCTATTGCAAGAAACCAAACATATCATGATAGATTCCTGCTCTAGAATGACATGGAGGAATCAATACCTATAGATGAACTGGCAGGATTTTTTTACATAATTCACTGTGGGAAACAGAGAAGACTAAGAAATGACGGGGTTTGAACTTGAATAATAGGGAAACTGAACTTGTAGAAATACAGAATATAAAATAAACTGGGGGGCGCCTGGGTGGCTCAGTGGGTTAAAGCCTCTGCCTTCAGCTCAGGTCATGATCTCAGGGTCCTGGGATCGAGCCCCGCATTGGGCTCTCTGCTCGGCAGGGAGCCTGCTTCCCCCTCTCTCTCTGCCTGCCTCTCTGCCTACTTGTGATCTCTCTCTCTGTCAAATAAATAAATAAAATCTTTAAAATAAATAAATAAAAAAAATAAAAATAAAATAAACCAGGTTTTGGGAGAAAATAATGATATGAAGGTAGAAATGACTATCAGGCAAGTAGAAATACATAACTGGATATATGAAGTCTGAGGTGAGAGTGGGACACATAGACTAGTATTTTCCAAAGAAAGATCCATGGGATGTTATAAGGTATTGAATAAGAGATATAAAGAAAAGAAAAAGTAGCCATGGCCAAATAAGTATAAATCTGAGAAGCATTGAGTCAAAAATGTGTCTTACTGCAGAATGTCTGAGTCTTTAATATCCCATGTGCTTTACGAATCTCAACAGTGGTTTTATAGCTGCAAAATTTTCAAAATTTGTTCAAATACCATTTGTTTATTATGAAATATCTATGAGGACTCCTAATCCACAGAAAAATAAAAATGGGGAAGACATAGATCATTGTTTAGTTTGCTAAGGCTACCATAACAAGATACCACAGACTGGGGGCTTAAACAGAAATTTATATTCTCACAGTTCTTAAAACTGGAAGTTCATAACAATGTGTCAACACGTTTGGTGTCTTCTGAAGCCTTTCTTTGGCTTGCTAATGAAGCTTTCAGATGGGCCTTGCAGATAGCCGCCTTCTCTCTGTGTCCTCATGTGGTTTCTCCTCTGTACATGAACATTCTGTGGGTCCAAATTTCCTCTTTTCTTATGGACACCAGTCAGATTGGATTAGGGTTATCCTAAAGACCTCATGCTAACTTCATCACCTCTTTGAAGCCCCTATCTCCAAGTCCAGTCATATTCTGAGGTACTAGTGCTTATGGCTTTAACATATGAATTTTGGTGGCCACAAAGTAGCCCACAATAATCATCAATACAATGAGCATGGGTGGAAATCTCCAAAAAAGAAAGATTAAAGCCATAAGAAACTGGGTCCACAGACTGAGATGGTGAAGACTCACAGTAAAAATAAAGCAAAAAAAAAAAAAAAAAAGCCATGGAAGAGCAAAAGAAAGGACAGAAAGGTAGGATTGCCAGGATATTAAGCATCAGAGTGATGAAGTTTCCCTAGAAATGCCAATGTATCCAAAAGTTATAGAGAGCAAAGAGAAAGAGAATTTAGAAAAGTTAATGCAAGAGTGTTGGTGATCTTTGGGATCCAAGAAGTTTGAGATATAAGAGATTAAGAACTGATAATATATTTAATTGTGAGAAACTAAATGCCATATTTGAGAAATCTGGCATTAAAAGAAAGGAAATAGCCTGTAGGATTGAGTTACCATTTTAGATTGACTCATATGAAATTATCATTTTGGTAGGTCAAAAGAAAGCCAATTAGCAATTTCACATGATCCAACCTAAGAAATGATCTGTTTATTTTTAAGGAAGATGTGACATAGATAAGACAAGAATAAGAAATATTGGGAAAAGTAATACTGAAGAACCTAGGAGTAAATAATTGAAAAGTTTGAGGAGAAACTGGGAAAATATTGGCAAAAAAATACTGAAGAAGGATCTTTTTGAAAGAAAATATTCTTTAAATAAGAAGAAAGTTTGAGGGGTGCCTGGGTGGCTCAGTTGGTTAAGCACCTGCTTTCGGCTCAGGTTATGATCCCAGTGATCTGGGATCAAGGCCCCATGTGGTATTCTGGATGGAGTCCCCATATTGGGCTTCCTACTCAACACGGAGCCTGCTTCTCCTTTTCCCTGTGTCCCTCCCCTTGTTCATCCTGTTGCCATTCTCCCTCTCTCTCTCAAATAAATAAGTAAAATCTAAAGAAGAAGGAGAAGAGGAGGAGGAGGAGGAGGAGGGAGGGGGAGGAGGAGGAGGAGAAAAAGAAGAAAGTTTGAAAAATGTAATGGAGAAAGTATGAGTGGATGGGTTCAATTTCTGAAATGCCAATAGAAAATTTAAAATGGAAGTCTCGACATCTACACATTTCATAAGTATTCGACAAATTTCTGTAAATGTTTCTTTAGTTAGACTCTAATTATTATCTACTACTTTATTATTTTGAGAGGTGTTATTTTTACGGCATTAGCTAGTAGACTATGACCTATAGCTTAAGAAAATTAAAAGGTATAAGATTTCAAGTCTATTACTTTTTCTTATAAACACAGTGATGATATAATAGAAATACAAGGCATTGTTCAACATTTCACATAATGCAGAGCCTATGCAATTAGCCAATGACCTTTTTCCTATCTGCTTGCACATCTCAGCAGGATTCCACAAGTTCTTACAGTAACTGTAAACTCAAGTATAGAGGAAAAGTTCTGAAAAAATTCTGCTCCAGTTGATATAATAGGGAGATAAGGCAAATAATTGGGTTGCTATCTAAATTCTCTGCTATCAGTCACTGAATTTGTCTGAAATTCTACTGGCACAGCAAATAAATAGTAACTGCACAAAATTTGAAGTGAAAACAAATAGTAGGTGCACAAAATTTGAAGATTTTTACCATCTTCTCCCCAAGACAGGGAAAGAACACTGATACTTGTAATGTATTTTCACTACTTTTTTCCCCAACTGGGCTGAGAAATACAAAGCATAGTCACAGGAATAAAAATAGTATATTCTTAAGCATAAATTTAATTGGACAGTTTTAGAAGGATAATAATATTTTAAGTTAAAACAAAATATATTATTGGCTATAATACAAAATGCATATAAACTTTAATGATAAGAACTTTAAAATATTTATATGCAGCCAACTGCATCTGGCTCCGCCTCCAGAACTCACCTTTATAGAGAGTAGGACAGATTATTCACATATTTATTCTCCTCTGTCACTGGGCTTTCTTCCTTAGAACAATTTGAGAACTGACAAGTGAAAAAAATGAAAGGGTTATTGCCTGTCTAAACATTCAATGTACCAACAAGGAGTGATATTGGCACTAAATAAAACACTGTTCTTCATGTATAAGAAAAGTGTGTCATTTAAAAAGTTGTTCATATGAACAGATTATTAACTTTGGTTTACCTAACACAAAACTTCTATAGCCAGACATGCATGGACATGGGTTTTATAGAATGAGCATTTAGTGTTTGCAGAATGAACTTCTCAACAAGAAACACAGTTAATCGAATCCAGTTATCCAGAAAAAGAATTTTAAATTACAGTACTTGAGGGGTGCCTGGGTGGCTCAGTGGGTTAAGCGGCTGCCTTCAGTTCAGGTCATGATTGCAGGGCCCTAGGATCAAGCCCCATCCACCTCGGGCTTTCTACTTGATGGGGCATCTTCTTCGCCCTCTCCCTCTGCACCTCCCTTCGCTCGTGTGCATGCGCTCTCTCTCTTTCTCTCTCAAATAAATAAATAAAATCTTAAAAAAAAACTGTAGTACTTGACATTAAAATTTATAATCAGTTAAAACTGGAGAACCAGCTATAGGTAAAATGGCAGGCAAACTAACCATCTGGATAACCCAGTCCAAAGTTTATATAGTAGAACCAATACTTTGAACTTGTCAGTGAAAAGTAACAAATTTTGGTTTTTTAATCTCCACTCTTAACAAATGTTTTGTCCTTTTACATCTCTATGGTGCTCTTCCTCCAAGATATTAAGAGAATACCCTAAATGGAAAATTCTTTTAACATTTTTCAAAAATGTCCTGCAAGTAGAAGGGTACCAAGAACCACCTTTATTTTATAGATGGGGAAATTATATTCATGTGGTTAAAAACTGAAATTTAAAGGGCCCTTCAGTGACTCGATCAGTTAAGTGTCTGCCTTCAGCTCAGGTCATGATCCCAGGGTCTTGGGATGAAGCCCCACACCAGGCTTTCTGCTCGGCAGGGAGTCTGCTTCTCCCTCCCCTCTGCTTGTGCTCTCTCTCTCTCTCTCTCAAATAAATAAATAAAATCTTTTTAAAAATTTTTTAAAAATTAAAATTAGATTCCTCTTTCCCAATTAAATTAAGGAATATTTATTAGGCTTTACACCAATCTTCACCAACATGTTGGTTATCATAGAGTTTGCATGTATATCCTAAATGATAAATTACATGCACAAATCAGAAACTGAACTATGTTCTCCTATGTATTTACCTGATAAGTACATTTTGGAAAGAATATATACTAGAGACTTCTGATTAAATAGGAGATAGAATATATGTGTCCAGCAGTGATAAGTTAGATGCTCAACAAAATTATTTTCCTTTCTTCATAGGGACACACCAGATTATATTTCTGAACCTCTTTTAAATTTAGTCGTAGCCATGTATGCAAACGTGACATGTAACTCGGTCTGCTGTTACCTCTACCCATAAGAAAGAATATGGGCTCTTTCCCTACTAGGGATCCAGTAGGCTGCCAAGGCCCTGTTGGGTGGTGAAATATCAAACTGAAAGGGGGCTGGATTCCCAAATGACCACGTTGTGAAAAGTACCCCAGTGCACTCAACCACACCTCCACTAGACTGTGATGAATTTACCTGCGTGAGAAAGGCAGGAATGAATTGTGTTTTAAGACTGTGAGAATTGGAGTTTATTATTATATCCAAACCCCTCCACAGAACAAAATGTGTTTACCTGCCACTGCCTCCATAAACTATATTGAGGTAACAGTAAATGAAAAAGAAAAGACACAAACTAAAAGGACAAAGAAAGCAAGAAAGGCAAATACATGCTCAACTCATTATTTTGAAGCTGGAAAGTGGAGCATGGAGAGGTAACTTACATGACAGAAGAGATGGAACTAAAAATGAAACGGATGGGAATAATGAAGGGAACTTGAGCCAATCTACCCTGAACTCATAAAATGCTTAGTTCTTGCCAGAACTAAATAACATAAAAGGACAGGGTTAGGCTGGGGTTCAAAAGATGGGGTTGGTTGAAAGTCTTAATTAGCAGGGGTTAGATCACAGATCTCTGTCTCCCACCATTATTAATTCTTCCAAATCTTGTGAAATACCATAATTTTGCTTGATAAAAAAAAAAAAAAATGAACTAGAGACATATCAGAGACAGTGGAAGAGGGAAGTCAGATGCCAGAATAAAAACAGTGGGGTTAAATAAAATCTGCACATAAGTAATGAGGCCCCCCAGCCACCTTACTCCATGTTGCTTCCAGAACACTGATATGTAGGTATATATTTCTAATATAAAAGAACAGTAGATTCTTCATTAGAGAAACTAACTGAGAAAAGACCTACATAGATATTAATATTTGTCATATTTTGGGGAAAATGATAGAAATTTCCTCTAGAAGGGTGCCTGGGTGGCTCAGTAGGTTAAAGCCTCTGCCTTCGGCTCAGGTCATGGTCTCAGGGTCCTGGGATTGAGCCCCGCATTGGGCTCTCTGCTCAGCGGGAAGCCTGCTTCCTCCTCTCTCTCTGCCTGCCTCTCTGCCCACTTGTGATCTCTCTCTCTGTCAAATAAATAAATAAAATCTTTTAAAAAAAAATAAATTTCCTCTAGAATTAACTATCCCACTACACACGCACTAATTATTTTTAAGATCTTTTTAGGTCACCTTCTTTTTTTTCCCCCCCAATTACTTTTATTTTTTTTTCAGTGTTCCAAGATTCATTGTTCATGTACCACACCCAGTGCTCCATGCAATACGTGCCCTCCTCAATACCCACCACCAGGCTCGCCCAACCCCCTACCCCCTTCCCCTCCAAAACCTTCAGTTTATTGCTCAGAGTCCACAGTCTCTCATGGTTCATCTCCCCCTCCGATTTCCCCCCATTCACCCTTCCTTTCCTTCTCATAATGTCCTCCATGTTTTTCCTTATGCTCCTTCTTGAAGGTAAAAGATTACTAGGGTTCTAAGGAAATTCTTCAAACAGAGAGACTAAAACAAATGAATAAGAAAATAATTTAGATGAAACAAAAATAATTCAGGTAGCATAGAAAAAACTAATCATCATCATTATTAATACCATCAGATAAAAAAGAAAAGATACTAAATCTATGATCCAGAAATAGAATGCTATTTTAAAATTAATCAGAGAACAAAAATGAGATCCTATATATTAAAAATAGAATTTTTAAAATTATAAGATAAAGCTGAGAAGATCTAGAAAGTTAAACAAAATAATAAAAAGAAGGATAACTAAAAGGGAAACATCCAAGAATTAGATCAAGTTAAAAAAGCATTATACAACCAATATAAATTTCAGAAATTAAACAAAATCAAAATTCAAAAATTACAAAAGAAAATTTAAAAAAATAATAAGAAAGATAAAACTGAAATCATTGGTTTCCAGATTAGATATTCCCATTGAGTGACTTCAAATTGCAAAGGGAAAAAATTGATTTTTAAAACTAGAACTCTATAATGATTGTGTTGGTTAGGCACATCAGTCCATAATCTCAGCTGAACCAAATCTAGTGTCAGCTCTGTGAATGAGGAAAGTGCAAATGATTCCAGCTCAGCCATTTGACTCTTTCCCAACCCTTTAACCCTTCCCAGCTCAAGTCCTAGATACCGTGGAGCAAAGATAGGCCATCCTTACTGTGCCTGCTAAATTCCTGACCCACACATTTGTGAACATAATAAAATAGTTGTTACATTATGCCACTAAAGTTCAGGGTGACATGCTATAGGGCAATACATAACTGGAATATCAGCTGACCAGCAACTGAACACTAACATTTTCAGACATGCAAAGATTCAGCAGATCTACCTCCCCAAAATCATTTTTTAGGAAACTGCTATAGGATGTACCTTAGCCACATGATGGATCAGCCAAAAAACGAGAGAAACATCAGATCAGGAAAACAGGGAATCCAGCACTGGAAAGAGGAAAGGTGGCCTAGGGATTATAAATTCTCCAGCAGTACTTCAGAAAAATTATCAAGCTTTAGCAAGAGTATGGAAGACCTTGGAAGGAGAGTGCCTTTGGGATGGCAGTGGAATACTGAATTTATGGAAAATTTGAGCACTTTGTTTAAAGATTTTATTTATTTATTTGAGAGAGAGAGAGAGAGCACAAATGGGGGGGAGGTAGAGGCTGAGGAGGGAAGGAGAAGCAGACTCCTCGCTGAGCAGGGAGCCCGAGAGGGGGCTGGATCCCAGGATCCTGGGATCATGACCTAAGCAAAAGTGCCACAAATTTGAGTACTTTGACTAATTATTACTAGGCAGATATTTGAGAGATCTATTGGAGCCTTTGGGAAGAAATGGTGGTAGGCATATACGAAACTAAATAAATTAAATAAACAAGATAATGGTTAGCCTCAAGAGTAATAAAAATGTTAGAGAAAGGGGGAAAATATAAAAAAGGCTACGATTCCTACTATTAAAATGTAAAATAAATAGTTGATGTCTAAAATTGATTTAATAATTAATGGATAATAACATTACATAGACAATTGGATGTAAGAGCAAGAAATAGCAGATTTGAGAATTAAGAATATTTGGTTATGGGAGAAGAAGAGTACAGAAGGTGTGGAGCAAGAGATTTTTCTATCTGTAATAAAATCTAGTACTCTTTTTAGTTCTACTTGGATAAGAATAACAATCACATTCCAAGGTACAGAATATGCATAGAAATCCTCATCAAGCCAAATGAGTAAATACATTTAGTATGGTAAACAGAGTTTGTTACATGGTTTGCATTCAGTCTCATCCACTTCCTGCATTGGGTAAATTACTTACCTAGCCTTCCTTAGCCTCAGTTTCCATGTGGGAAAAATGAGGATGATACGTTCCTTATAGTGTTGTTGTCAGAAATGTTAAAAACCCAAAATTCAACTGAATAAAATTTAAAGATCTTTTTGGCTTTACTCAATAATTCATGAATCAGGCAGCATTTCATCTAGTAGACAGAAAGAAGTTCCAGGAAGCTAAATAAAAGGAAAGACTTTTATAGGTAGAAGGGAACAGAAACAAGGAAGTTATACTAGGCAAACAGTAGGCTGTTTGCAGCAAGGTCACTTCCCTGTGGGGAATGACAGGAATCTGTCAGTCAGATTACATCATTAGTACTGACCAGGAGATTCCTGATTGACTGGTTTAAGACTCCATTTCTGGGAGAGGCAAAAACTGTATTTAAGTTCAGTCTCAGTTTAGTGACATGGGGCTTAGCGTAAGTGACTCCATTTTGAGCCTATCATCTTGTTTTTAATGGAAATAAAATATACAACAACTGTAAAGTAACTAAAATGCAGCAGAATTTTGGGGCGTCTTGGTGACTCAGTTGGTTAAGCATCTGCCTTTGGCTCAGGTCATGATCCCAGGGTCCTGGGATCGAGCCCAACATCGAGCCCCACATCAAGCCCCACATTGAACCCCGCATTGGTCTCCCTGCTCAGCAGGGAGCCTGCTTCTCCCTCCCTTCTATGACTCCCACACTTGTGCTCTCTCTCCCTCTCTCTGTCAAATAAATAAATAAAATCTGTTAAAAAATAAAATATAGAAGAATTTTTATATGTGTGAACTCACTTTCTTCCTTTTTGTTTGCAGTTATCTGTACAATATAAGTACCTGAGATCCATAGACCAAAGCTAAAATGTATGCGATTCAATAATCTGTTATTACATTCCTCCAGTGAAGGTGTAAGTCTAACACATTAGAATAGATATTCACTTTATATTCACTAAATATAATGCATTGGATGGTATGGTGGGAAATAAACGATTATCTTTTTTGGTCTCAAAACTTCCACTGAACAAGTAGTCCAAATCACCTAATTTTCTCAGGATTCAGATATTCTCTCCATATGGAATAGAAGAGGAAAAATGGTTCTAGTTACCTAACTGGAGATGTAAAAATGAATTATTACCTCTGTAAAGTGCATTGGCTTTTTGGAAGAGATTGTTGCAACACAAACAAAAATATATATTTTTTAATTTAATGGGAGACTTTGTGTTGTATGCACTGTGTACAAAGGCCAACCCAGCACTTCTTCCTAGAGGAGCCTGTCACCTCTTCTTTCGCGAGATTAAAGAAACACTAGAGAAATGACTTTTTTTTCTCCATCAAATACACTAGTTTTATTGTAGACTGGAGTGCAAGTTATTATAGTCCGTCCCTCTCTAAGAAACTGTACCTGGATAGCTAACGTGTGACAACACAACAATTAGACCCAAGGCACCCCTCAATTTCTTAAATTTTAAGGTGCACAGGAATCACCTGGGCATCCTGTCGCCAGCAGATTCTGGTTATGCAGGCCTGGGATGTGGCCCAAGAGTATGCATATCTAACCACCTTCCAGGAGATGTCAATTTGGTTGGTCCTCAAACCAAACTTTGAGTAGCAAGGATTAAAAGAGAGTGCCACCGTGCAAATGTGGTATGGGCCATGCAAATAAAAATTACTCATTATGCTAAACATTAACCACTTTTCAATATCCAGGCTAAGAATTATAACCACGGTCCCCTGATTTGAAGAAACCAGTGACTTCTGGACTGAAAGAAGTGGAGAGTGAATTGAAATTGAAAATGCATCATCTGCTTAGGTTATTCAATGCCTTGCTGAGTTCATTCAGGACTTTTTCATCCTCCATTACCCTCATTAGGCCTGTTGGGTTAGTGCTCAGTGTTGATCTGTATCTTAGTCAAGACAATTGCTGCTGATTAACTATAATTACTATAATGGGCCAGCTTTCTTTCAGAGGCTAATGCCCTCAGCTCATCCCTGCATTGTTCTGTCATAAAAGGTCCCAATCTGCTAGTCATTTACTTACTTATTCTTTAAACCAACAACAAGTTGCTTCATGTGTGGGCTTTTAAATACTGTCCACTAGGTCTGAATACCTTGAGTATACCTTTTACTTTACCTTTTCTTTTTCTCCCTCCCCTTTCTCTTTTTTTTTTAAATTGTAGAATAAGAGAATGATGAGTCATAAAAAAAATGTAGGTAGTGTTTACATTCTATTCTAGAAGCTACAAAAACAAAAATTTAAAGGTACCTTAAAACATCACTTGCTATTTGGAAAGATTGTAAATTTTTGCACATTAAAGATGGTAAACATAAGTGAATTAAAACAATTCACTAATTTTACTAACTTGATGAACTATAGATATGATTCTTTACTTTAAATTTTTAAAATTTGCTTATGTAATAAATTTAATGTATAAACCACTAAATGTACAATGTATTTTGTTATTTTTGTCAGAAAGTTTAAATAATAAGCAAACAACATTATATCTAAAATGCTCTAATTTTAATCATTTTCTAGCTTTTCCTTTTATTGAAACACTGGGCATGGATATTTATCATTTGCAATAGAAATCTAGTGAATGTTTATCCTTTTGACAGCAATATAATTTAGAAAAATAGTGTGGCAACTCTTTTCATGAAAATATCACATCCCTAGCAATTGCAGTGGAGTCCAATATAGAACAGGCTAAATTTGGAAGAAATCCAAGAAGATCTATTTATAATACAGTAAAAAGTGCCTAACATAAGGTATTTTCATAATTCCTAAGGCAAGCAAAATACAGACATAATTATAAAGTACTAGCAAAAGAACCAGAGACTAGTATTTGAGATGACTCTACCACTAAACAAGCCTTGTGTATTGATATTTTCATTTACAAATAAATTAATTAATAAAAGCCCTATCTACAACAAATAATTGTGAGAATTAAATAAAAATTTATGTGATAATATTTGGGAAAGTTTGATGGTATATTTTATGAGTTGGGCAATTAAAGTTAATTCAAATTAAATCATCTGAAAAATTCTGGTTTGGTTAAAACTAGAATAAAATGCTTTGGGTTTCACAGGCTCTTAAAACTCTTCGTTAATTCCAGGTTGAGAATAAGATTATTTCTTAGCATAACATTTAATAGATGACACTAGCAAATCAGTCTAATCTCATTCTCAATACATATAGCAGTCATCTGGTTCCATACAAATGGCTTATAAACAAATTGGTTGAAAATCAATTGTCTGAAGTGATAAACTAAGTGAAATTAAAATGAATTTTACAATCAAATATTCAAACTTACATTTCTTTATTCTTTATTTGTAATATTTTCTCCTGTGCTGTAGTCCAGCAATATTGGGGTTTATTTTTGTTTTTTGGGTTTTTTGGTTTTTTGGTTGTTTTGTTTTGTTTTGTTTTTTGGTCTCAGGCTTTAATACTTTTGATTCACAGGTTTTACTATACATGTTTTAACCCATCATTGTAAAATCCTCCTCTTTTACTACTCCAGGTTTTATAAACTAAATTTTTAGCATTTGGTTTCATTTTTTCTGAGGCTGATTCTAATTTTGCTCCTGAATTTTCTGTGCACTTGTATCAATTTTTTAACCATACCCCCAATTCTGATTGCCGAAGTTATGTGACATAGTTCTATTAGATCTAAAATGTCCTTAGCATAAGACACTTTTACATATAAATGAATTCTCAAAATAAGCAAAATAGAGACTTAACTATACATAGTAAGAGAAAAATACTAGTAAGGAAGAATCTTTAAAAAAGCCACAACTATGTGTTTACATGAACACAAACAAAAAAATCTAAAAACTATACATGACACTTAAAAGGATATAAAAAATTCAAAACTACTTCCTTGCACCCAGAAATGCAAAAACAAAAAAGAAAAAACCCACAAAATTGCTGGAACATATTCATTATATAGTAAGGTATCACATGACAATGATGATGACAGTAACAATGATGATCATGTCACAAGCTAATTCTTATAAATTATACTGATAATTTTTACTATTTTTTAATTGATTTTTTTTTTTTTTTTTTTGCTAATTTACTGATGTACCTTTTTTGGTGATTGAAAACCTACTCATCTTTTACTAAAGGTCAGATGGCACCTCCTCTAAGAATATATCCTCCTTACTCCCATTGCACCATGTTAATTAGCTTATTCAACATCTAATACATTCCATTGTGGTTCTATGTTTATTACTCTACTTATTTAAGATAGAAACATGTCTTATTAATAGCTTGTAGAAGAGTATGTGACATACAGCAAGCACTCAATAAATGGTGAATTAATTAATTCATATAAGCATACATTATTTTTCTTAAAATTACCAGGGATTATTATGTATAAAGAACTAAATTCTCACCATTTCCCTCCTAAATACTAATGGCATATTTATTACATTTCTAAACTACCAAGAAATCACCCTTTCTTACTGGCATGCTTTCTTTTCCACCAGCCATGTAACATAACGTACGAGTAAATATTATTTCTAATAGTATATGTGTTAGCAAATATTATGAGTAACTAATATAAATGTTTGTATAAAGTGTTTACCAATATAAAGAACTAGGAATCAGCCAAAATACATATTTTTTCATTTGTATTTAGTATGCTCTGAAGTCTCCTTGGTAAAATAGAAATAATTTTGGCTTAGGAATTAGATGACCTGATTTGTAGTCTGAACTCTACAGCTCAGTAAGTGTGAGACCTTGTGGGGACCTTATCCTCTCTGTGCATCAGTTTACTGATCTATAAAAATGTCCTTTCTAACATTACCAAGAATTTACACGGGCCAGTGGCATGTCTTTTTAATCTCTTTACATCATGCCAAGAATACAACAGAACCCCAAGGAACATTTCTGAAAGGATAAACAAAAAATTCTTGAGAATTAGTGAAGTATGTCTATTTGTAGTAGTGTTGGAGAGAGATGGCAAGGGGTTGAGTTGATAGAGAAAATAGACTTGTACATCAGTAACAATAATAATGGATAATTCAAATAATAGAAATATATACAAAGCCACATGAAATATGGCATGGTGCACCTTAAGGATTATAGATACACATGGTTAGATGAAATGTCTGATCTGAAAGAAGTAGGCTAGCTTCAGATTTTTAAGGACCTTGAATAATACTCTACAATGCTTGGGATTCATCCTGTAGGTTCGTGGAAAGTCAGTATTAGAATTCAGGCAGGAAAACAACATGAACAAATATGAGCTTTAAGGGGATTTCTGCACTGGGAAGAATATATGAGAAAAGAGAAGCTAGAAAAAAGAAGGAAAGAAAGAAAATTTCTTAGGGGTTTACTCTAGGAGAGTATTATTTCATTTAATAATTACCGAATTGTATTTAATATAATTATTATAACTATATAAGGAAATCATTATATATTTTTTTTTTATTTGAAAATGCATCATAGCCTTGGAAAGGCAGACGTGGACATTGAACATAGTCAGCTGACTGCAGGGTCAGCATTCTCCCACACAGTTTATCACTCCCCTCAAGCCAGGGAGACCATCTAGGAGGTATTGCATTAATCTCAAGATCAAATAAAAATAAAGTAGTTGAACTGAGGCGGTGGCCATAGAAATAAATGGGAAAAGAGATTCAGGAAGCATGTAGGAAATAAGTTGACTGGATTTGGTGACTAGTTAGATATGGGGGTTAGAGGAAGAAGAAATTGAGGGTGCTTTTTTCTCAAATTTAGGATTACTTGAAAATGCCCCAAAAAAGGATATAGTTGAAATTCTGAATAATAATACTAATTAGAGAAAGAAAAAAAACCTTTTTTTCCCCACACATGCATACATAGAACACTATAGTAGTTTTTGTTTTCTAAATTGCTATTAACTCAGTAAAGAAATAATATTGGTACTTCCATAATTGATTTGAGGTATACATGAGAACGAGTTCAAAAATCCATTGTATGTTTCTAATGATTACATTAATAATTACCGTGAACTGAATGTTTGTGTCTCCCCAAGATTTGTATGTCGAAGTCTTAATCCACAATGTGACTGTATTTGGAGATTGGGCCCTCGGAAAGTGATTAAGGTTAAATGAGACCATGGGCAAGAGCTTTGATCCAATTGAGCTAGTGCCCTTATAAAAAGAGAAAGGGACACCAGAGCTCGCTCGCTCTCTCTCAATGAGAAGGCAGCTGTTTGCAAGCTAGGAAGAGAGCCCTCACTAGAAACCAACCATGCTGGCACCTTGATTTCAGACTTCCAGCCTCCAGAACTATGAGAAAATAAATTTCTGTTGTTTAAGCCACCCAGTCTATGGCATTTTGTTATGGCTGACTCAGCTGACTAATACAACGATGTTTTATTAATTAATTTGACATATTTATTGAGGACCTTCTATGTGGAGAGGCACTATGATAGATGTCATGAAATTGAATGGGACATTGTCTCTGCTTTCAAGAAATTTACAAAGCAGCAGAGAAAATTAGAAACATGGGAAAAACCCACAGCCCCCAAATCTATAAAATAGACCTCATAAACAAATGTCAGTGATATCATTAACTGGTCAAATGATCTGAGAGCAATTCTGGAGCCTGTGCAAATTTTTCATCGTCAAGCAATTACTGTATTGCAATCCTACATTTCAGCACTTGATCCAAATTTAAGAAATTTCAAAAGCTAGACAAAAAATTCAGTTTTTGCCTTTGAAGGTCAAAAGAAACAGTTATGACAAATGTATACATAGGTCACAATATATCAGTAGATTATACAAATGACATTTACACAAAGGTGAACTTGTAGAATTAAGAAGTTACTTTGGATAACAAAGAGGGACTTCTAAAGGAGACATCTTTTGAGTTGAGTCTTGAATGAGTAATTTAGCAGTAAGTTACCCAGTATGGTAACCTCATGTGAAAGGTTATTTAAAAATATATATGTATATACCAAGCCACTAAATATAAAATAAAAGATGGTCCTGAATCATTTTCACCGTTAGTGGAAATGAATATGATGCAGAAAAGAAAAGGATTTAGGAGATCACATTTCTGAGATTGTCTAAAGTTATGTATCAGTTAACAACTAAGTTAAAACACAAAATATTTTCCACTGGAATTTGGCCAACTAACAATTCAGAAAAGCCAACAATTTGTTTTAGTATTGGTTTCAAACTACAGGAAAATATTAATAATAATCATCATATCATCCTATCAAAAATTTAGCAGATTTCATTCCAGTTGCTTACTTAATTGTCTATGAGCTTTTTAGAACTCACTGATAAGCTCCGGGCACAAGGGTTCTGTTTTCCTTGTTTACCAATGCATAGTATACAAGCAGAAATGAATATATATTTATATATATTTTAAAGATTTTACTTATTTATTTGGCAGAGACAGAGCACACAGGCAGGGGGAGCAGCAGAGGGAGAGAGAGAAGCAGGCTCTCTGTTGAGCAGGGAGCCTGATAAGGGGCTCAATCTCAAGACCCTGGGATCATGACCCAAACCAAAGGCAGACACCTAACTGACTGAGCCACCCAGGCACCCCAGGAATGAATATATTCTAGTTGAACAAATAAGTAAATAAATCTACAATTACTTAACTCTAAAATGCAAGGCCAGAATTTAATAATATAAATTAATTGGCCTTGCCACTTTGCCTAAGGTTATAATCATATTTTAACATGAATTAAGCATTTTGACATAAATTAATATAAAATTATGTAATATTATTAACAATTAAAGACTATTCACATGTACTTAAAATGATTTAATATGTTGTAAGTGTACCTGAAATTACTTAAATTCCTTTTGTAAAGTTGCAAATGATGCAGAGAATCACTGAGGACCAGAAACCAAATTTCATGATATGGTAATGAAGGACTAGTCAAATGTTGCAGTGATGGGAAGGGCATTTAGCAGTAGTTCGAAAGTAACCATATAATATAGAAATAGATAGGCAATGAAAGTAGTTTTATTCAATTAATTCTACAGGAGTATTTAGAATAGTGTAATATATTGGGATTGCAGTAACAATCATTTGCTCTTCTCAAGGATGCACAAATTATTAAAGTAATACTTAAATATTACTGACATTTGATTAAGTCACTCTATTAGGCACAAAGCATTTTTATATCATTTTTCATTTTTTAATGGGCAGGACAACAAATGATGTTATGTCAATCAATTTCATTTTGAGATCTGGAAAGAGACAGGGTGCCTGAGTGGCTCAGTCATTAAGCGTCTGCCTTCAGCTCAGGTCATGATCCCAGGGTCCCGGGATCAAGCCCCGCATTGGGCTCCCTGCTCAGCAGGGGAGTCTGCTTCTTTCTCTCCCACTCCCCCTGCTTGTGTTTCCTCTCTCACTGTATCTCTCTTTGTCAAATAAATAAATAAAATCTTAAAAAAAAAAGAAAAGAAAAAGAAGAGACAACCCCCAGAATGAAGAAAGAATTGCAAATCATATACTGATGAGATATGGAAAGATACTGGAATAAGCTAACCAAATTAGAAGCTATGCATAAAAGATGATAGATGTACCCTGGGGCAAATTATACATTATATGTTAATAAAATATATATATATATATATATATATAAAATAAATAAAATATTTTCATATGGAAAAAAGATGATAGATGTATATGATAAAACAGAGAACAAGTTATGTTAGCTCAGCTTATGTCAATGTAGGAGTACTGGGCATAAAAATATAGAAAAACAATACTTGAAATACCATTCAACTCAGCATTAGAAATATTTCTGACTTTATCCTAAGTGTCTCTTATTTACTTTATTTCTTCTCTTTTTTCTCTCTTTTTTTCTTCTTATTTACTTTAAAACAAACATTAAATTTGCTGTAATATCATTTTCAGACAATGGTCATCAGTGGTTAGTTGCCAATATAAGAAAACACAAAGGGAGGATGCCTGGGTGGCTCAGTGGGTTGAGCCTTTGGCTCAGGTCATGATCTCAGGGTCCTGGGATCGAGCCCCGCATCATCGGGCTCTCTGCTCAGCAGGGAGCCTGCTTCCCCCCTTCTCTCTGCCTGCCTTTCTGCATACTTGTGATCTCTCTCTCTCTGTCAAATAAATAAATAAAATCTTTAAACACACACACACACACACAAAGGGATGTGCCTGGGTGGCTCAGTCAGTTAAACATCTGCCTTCTGCTCAGGTCATGATCCCACGGTCCTGGGATCCAGCCCTAAGTGGGCTCCCTGCTCAGCAGGGAGTCTGCTTATCCCTCTCCCTCCTCCCCTCCCCCACCACTTGTGTGTTCTCTCTCTCTCTCAAATAAATAAATAAAATCTTTAAAAAAGAGAGAGAAAGAGAACACCAAGGGACCACACAGGAAAATTACATAGAGCTTAGACTATGTCCAGGAGTAGTCTCTTGGTATTTAGTAAGATGACCGGGAAATGGAGTATAAATATAAATATATTTGCTCATGGTACAATAGTGAAGTGTGGCTAGCTTTATAGAAAATAAGAAATTTAAGTAATTCTTATCTGTCTTTTACATAGTCAGAGGGGGGAGGAAAATATTCCAGTCTCCAGAAATATATACGAAGAAAGCTGCTGAGCAAATTTTCTGCATGTATATTTATGATAGTAAAGTGAAGATATGAAAGTACCTGAGGTATACTGAAACACTGGCAGAGGAGGGGGGACTCTTCATACTTGTTAAATTTCCTAAAGAAAAAAAAAAGTGCACGGACTGTTAGAAAATTAGAATCTTTTAGTATGCGGCCCGGACAACTGAAGATGGCTCTGTTATTCACCCAGGGGATGTAGGCAGGACTGAGTCAAACGGAAAGTAATAAGTTTTAATATGTCAATTATGTAAGTAGCCTGCTGGTAAATACACCCAGGCAGCATTTGGGATATGATTCTAGCTTTCGGGGGTGAAGCCAGAATTAGATATATGCACTTGGGAATAATACAAATATAAAAGGGTGGAAGTTGAAACCACAGTCAGGAATCAGAATATCTCAGTAGAATGAGAGGATGAAAAATGAAACAGTGGAGCAAACTCTAGATAATTCTAACATTTATTGGGCACTCAGAAGAGGGTAATAGAACTTTCTACATATATCTCAGTCCTAACTCACCACATCATGTTATAGTGAGCAAGCCTTCCCACTTCCTCCATTTTAGTCATTGATACATCATCTCTGGTTTTTACTCGTCACTCTATATAACCCCCTGGTCAAATCCTATCAGTTTCTCTTTAGGAATCTTTAGGCTTAATCTTTCTCTTATATTCCCACACATTACCAAATCCAAGGTCTTCATTACTGCATGAAACTCGTATGTAATAATCCTGATAAAGATCCAGCAGCTTTGTCCAGATCAGCTTGGACACCAGCCATACCATTTCAAATCCCTCTCTACCAGACTTCAATGTAGAGCAATGAAAGTTCCCTTTAACATTGATTTCTAGTGTTCACATCTTCAGGCTGGGATATCTGAAGGCTGGAGATGAACTCAAATATTTCAAAGACCAGGAACTGGGTGTTCCACCATCATTTTCATTGTTGCTACGTCCTATCAACAGAATGGGGGCCAAAATATGCCTCACCTCCACCAGACTAGTTTCTTTGGTAGCTTCATCTCCACAAAATATAATCTAACTCATCTTTGAAGGCCTGCTTTTTCAGTTAAAGACACTCAAATCTAAATCATCCTTAAGGGTTGCAATTCCTCTATGAAATCTCCCTAATTTTGATAGCATTCTCTCCAATATCTGAATACCTGCAAAAATTATTACTATAATTATAATTTGATTTTCTTCTGATTTATAGGTCTCAAATTTCCATAACTCTTAAACAGAATACTATGGCTTCTTCCACTAAATTTCTCAAGGTTATTGACTATGACTAATACTCTGTTGTTTTCAATAGTGCAAAGTACAGTTAGATAAAACCCTCCAAAATAAATATGTACTTCTTTAAGTTGCAAAAGCAAGCAGAAACCTACTCCTTGTTGTCTACTTCTTTGCTTTCTATAGAATGACACCAAAATAATTGTGTGTGTGTGTGTGTGTGTGTGTGTGTGTGTGTGTGTGTGAAGAATTTGAGGACTGTAAAAGAGAGCCTATAGGTATTTTAGTAGAAGTACAGAAGAAAAATGAGCACCTGATTAGTCTGCCCCAGCCGATGACCTAAGAGAAGATGACCTATTAAGTGAATGAGGATAGGAAATTAGGCCTAGTGGTATGATCAAAAATGAATACTTAGAATCTAAGACATCTTGGGGCACCTGGCTGGCTCAGTCAGTGGAGTGGAGTGTGTGACTCTTGATCTCAGGGTTGTGGGCTCAAGCTACATGTTTGGTGTAGAGATTACTTAAAAATTTAAAAAAAAGAAATTAAAAAAAAAGAACCTGAGAAATCTTGTCATCACAAACACAATGTACATATGGTGCACCTGTCCTTATTCGATACACTTCTTTAATCTTATTTAAATAAGATACCAGACATAGACACTGTTTCTGTTGAATGTTTCTGTTGAAACATTTCCCCAACCAGAGAGGTCAAATGTTTCATAGAAATAAAAGAGGTAGTTTAACAAGTAAAATGAAAACATTAATTACACACAAAATAAATTTATTAAATTTATATTAGTAAGATGAATCATAAAAGTGGTTTCTATGGGTTTGTACCAGACAGCATTCTCTATTTCTCCTCCACTTGGTCTTGGAGGTTTCATGATAGGAACGGGATTTTAAGAACTTCTCGCCCTATTCATTCTGTGTTCTCTCTAGTTTTCTCTGTTGCTTCAGTTTCATCCTTAATCTTTATTTATGCCTTATTACTCTCCTATCCATCATTCATCATGATTTTTCCCACATTTAGAATTAAATTAAAAGTGTTACAGAGCCCAAATGATCTGGCCTCTAGTTTCTTCTCCATTTATCTCCACAATTATCCCTTTACCCAATGTACATCAGCCAGGTTGGCCTCCTTGCTATTCCTCAGTCAAGAGTGCTACTGCCTTAATACTTTATACTTATTTTACCTCTTCATGAAATGTTCTTCATAGCTCTTATACATCTCCATTTAATATTATAATTCAACATTGTGTACTAGCAGCCCTACCTTTTCCTAAAGATCATGTTCAATTATTGTGCCAGAATAGTCACTTCTTTCCTTGTCAGCCCATTTCTTGGTACCAGATGCCTAAAGTTACTGATGATAGCTATACACTATAACCTAAGTGAAATGAGACTCTTATATCCCTGGGTGGAAAACTCCCCTCTCCGAGAATCAAGATCTCTAGGCCTGCAAAATCTAAACCTTTAGAACAGGGACAATAAATTCATCAAGTGGGTTACAGAAAGTGGCGATCAAAGACAACTCCTATTTCTACATGCCTATTTTCTTAGTCCCTGAATTCATGCATTTATCCACTAGGGACACAGTACCATACAAATGCTATGGATCTAGAGTAGACCATATCCTAGAGGATGGTGCCCCAATCTGGCACCTTAGCTGTGCTTTTCAGCTCTCTATAAAGTCAATAGCATTTGAATAAGACTGGTATATCCCAAACTCACATTCCCATTATCTTTACTGAAAATTGTTTCTTATGGTCTAAGGTGGTCATGCATTGAGTCTCAAGTTAGTAGGTCAAATGCTATATAAATCACTCATGTTGCTGGCCAACACTTTATGGTCATGAAAAACAAACATATAAACAAAATGTCAGTGTCAGTCAAGATGAGTTATTACCCCTTCCAAAGCCAGAGGGGTCTAATGTCCATTTGCCACAAGTGGCTGCATTGGTTTTTTTTTGGGGGGAGGGTAGAACTATATCAGGGCCACAGTATTAATCTCTGTTTTTGACAGGTTAGACATCTGACAATGGAAGTAGCTGGATCAGTCTTAGTGAAAACCCATAATGTAGGCTATATATATATAGTCTCCCTCCTTGCCACCATTAATACTCATGCATGTACCCATATTTCAACACCTGGAAGTAATTTACTGATGAAAACTTGCTGAATCACTCTTTATACTTGGTTGTTCAGTGTCTCTTCTATGGTGGATAATGTCTGGTGGGTAATACAAAAACCTTCACATATATTATCTATTCCCACAGATGATTTTCATAGACTGTTGAATACAATATTTTAATCTTTTCCCTTCCAGACTTACTAGTCAGCTAGGCTACTCACTCCACCCTATACTGCATGTATATTTTTGTCCAGGGTAATTTCTCTACCAAACAGATGATCAGACACACAGCCCAAAGTTCTTCCCTCTGGGAAAACTTCCTCTCACTGCACTCCCTTTGGGAAGTCCCCTTGAGAAAGCTCTCATTGTACCATGGACTACTAACCATGGACATATCAAGCCTAACCAATTGTGTAGCATGTGCAGCCATTTCCCACTCTCATTCATGATGATCCTAGTTGATAAACTGGAACCAGACTGACAAATTAGGGATATAACAGAGATTACCATCCTCTAAATTTGAGATTCTTTAATTTTTAAGATAACATTAGTCTTTCCTCCCCACAGAATGTAGCATTGTTTTTGATTTATGATCTTGGATGAGTAGGCTTTCACTTCTGCAATACCTCTTGCTGGACTCTTCTTTATAGAAAACTTTTCTTCAGTCAGTGAGTTCTGGGTCTGAGAACTGGGTCAAGTAGATAAATTTATCGAGGCACTTTTTTTGTGGAGGTGACTGCCTTCAGCTTTTTGATCAGCGTCCATTCTTTATTTCTTTTGAGTAAATAAGTTAAGCCAATCCATATTTTGGCTTCCCATGTATCTTGCCTCTAGGAACACTGTGTTCTCTTAACCATTTCTAGATTTCTCTGGCTACCAAACAAATCTTCCTACTCATTGAAATAATAGCACTTATCCTTTTTTTCTGATGGTTAAATCACTACCTCATCCACTGTTATGGATCCCAAGATTTCAGGATATCATTATCTCCATTGCTATTAAGAAACTAGTTCCATACCAATATCTTTTACTATTGGCTCTGGCTACAGAGTACAGAATTTACTGAGTTTATCAATGCTTTGGTAATGCTCTCATCAGCATATTCTTTACCACTTACAGTGGAAAATGTTTTCTAGGCTCTTCTGTGCAACATATCCAGCCAGTTAGTGGGGAGTTCCAGCCTTACATGGTAGACCCACTATACCATACCCACTCTATGAGCCTATCAAATCTCTCCTTCCTCACCTGCTGTAGTTGTGCCAATATTTCTACTTCAATTTGTTTGTCCTCTCACTCCCAAGCTTTCAAGAGCCACCTTAGCTACCTGTTAACACCATACTCAAGGTTCACGCCTAGGTGTTAAATTCTGTTCCATAGGAATGTATATGAATATTGAAAAACTTTCCCGTATTCAACTTTATATCTCTGCCCCCTTGATCCAGCACCCTCAGGATCAAGTCTCATGCATACTTCCTAGGTTTCTACTGATACATATTAGCCACACATTGCAGCTCCTTTGGCAATTGCCCCACTCCTCCCTTGCTAGGTTCAGCACAGTCCCAGCTGAGCTATGCTAGGATCAGATTCTTATTGTTTCCTTGGTTGCCAGGAAGGGAGGACCAAATGTTGTCTTATAAGGACCTGCCTCATTTGAGGCTTCTTCACTGGTTTTCAAATAAGGATTTCTTACAGAAGGGCCACTTCTGCAAGGCCCAGCAGATTTAGGGGAATTGGGAGTTCAAGGATCTCCCATGCATCTTCCCAGAATACCCTTTTCAGTCTCAGAATCCCATTCCCTCCCTATTAGGACCCTGTCCTTGGCATAGCAGACATGTTGGGACTAAGCATTCAACTTTTTCAGAAGGTCCATTACCCTTAATGGTCCTTCATTCTTTCTGCTGTTAGCTACAAAAGATGAAAATTTCCTTAAGTACTGCCAAAGAGGTCCTCTGGCTTTCACAAATTGGTGATTAATCAGCCAATTATCCCCCTTGGTGCTCTGCACCAGCTTTGTAGTTCCATGTTCTTAATAGTAATTACCATTTGTCTCATACCTCGCTAGCTGGTGCAATATTCTCCTCAATATTTCATCTTGGATCACCACCAATGGTGAAGTAAAGTATAAAATGCTTTAAAAAATGTAAATTCCAATCAATCTTGCAATCTCTAGAACTGGAATGAACCTTCAGAGTTGTCCCATCTTGAAACAAGTGGTCCAGACTCTTTTAACCTCTTATCAGACTGTGATGGCACAGGCTGAGCCCTGCGAGGGATATAACCTTGGAAGAGGTGCTACCCTGGGACCTTTTGCAATCTCCAGCAAAGGGTATACTCAGCAGCAGATATTCCCACTATCAAGAGGGGATTTGGGCAGAGTACTGATACAGTCTTCACTATAGCTGAAAACAAATTAACTAAATTGAAAAAAAAAAATGACCATATTTTGTAAGAGTTAGAGATGAAAAAGTGATGTGAAAATGGTGATTATTCTATTCCTTGTTTATTTCAATGTAGAAGTAAAATATAATTCACATCCAATAGTGTATAGTGTTACTGAGAATCATACAAAAACATATCCATTAACTTAAGTGTTTATTAAGTGTTAAATAATTTGGGTAATTGGTCTATTAAATATTTTATATTATGCAGAAGACTGTGAGAGATTGTTATGTAAAGAGTTGAGTGTTTTAAGTTTTTAGTGCATTGGTACTCCCCATTTGAAACATGGCATATAGGTTCCCACTCTGAACACATTTTCAGGAATGGATTGGGTTTGGATAGCTGTATTCTCCAAAAAGAGAAATTCTATTAGTTATTAACGTGTAGTGAAAATTCATAAAATTAGAACTCATTAACAACAAATGAGAGTTCTGATTGTGGAAAAACAAGTAAAATAAGAATAGGTCACTTATAAAGCATGGAAAATTTCAACAGAGAGAATTTCAACTTTTAATTTTGAAGCATCAGTGAAAGCCTACTGTGTAATAAATTTTATGCTATATTCTAAGTATACAAGAATAAATTAAAAGCTTTCCATCCAATGTGTGTGTGGGAACATAAGGTAAACAAATAATTGCAATGTAATTTGTGAGATAGAATAATAGCAGAAATATTACTAACTGTGGTGCAAATAAGAAAATAAACATCTATGGTTGATCAGAGAGAAGGAAATCCCTATTTGGGGACTTGAGGTTTGAGATGAGTTTGCAACGTATGTGGTTGAGGAGTTAGAGAGCTTGAGGAATGTGAAAAGAGAATTCCAATAAAAATGAAACTCATTTAAAGGTACCAGATGAGAAATAACAGAAGAAGAATATCTTGGAAATTGGGGCAAGAAGAGATTGAACAGGTGAATAATGTGGGCGTGGAGTGATTTAGGCTTAATTAGGAGTTCTTACTCTGTACTCTCAAGTATCCTGTTACTACATCTATTAAAGAAATTACTATGTTTTACTGCAACTTTCCTGCATTACCCTAAGATATTTTTGAGGCTAGAGGTTATGTTTTGGTCTCCTCTGTATCCTCTAACACTGTGACTGATACATAGTTGAGTGGATGTTTTGAATTTCACATAGACAAAATGCAACGTGAATGAATAATGGTAATCATAATAATAATAGCAGTTAAGAGTTTTTGAAGAATTTAGTACCATGCAAGCGTAAATTTTATTTAATTTTCATAACAATTCTATAACCTAGATACTGTTATTATCCACAGTTCATCTACAGATGAGAAAATAGATATCCAGAGATCCAGGGAATAATACATCCAACGTCACAGAGCTAGTTAACAGTGGTCTCATCACTCAAAACAGAAAGCATGCTGGGCACGGAAAAAGTTAAGAGAGAGGGCATAGGGTGTAGAAGAAGGATTCAGAAAAGAATGTATTTGAGGCTGAGGAGGAACTTTGTTTAGCAGTATTCCCTAGGTGGCTAGAACTGCTGCTGGGTGGCTAGCCTGCTTTCTGTCCTTAGGCTTCTGCAGATCCTCAGGCTTCTGGCCAGAATGCAGACTTGTTAGAAGTCTGCCAATATCACCCCACCTTGATCTCCCAATCTCTTCCATTTCACCCACACAAATCAGTTCATATTTTTCCCACCTCTCCTTACTCTCTCCTACTAGTAAAAAGACAAAGAAAGGGAGCAAGGGGAAAAGGATAATAGAAAGAGTAGAAGATAGAAGCATATGACCTCAGACTACTGCTGTTGGGGGTGTTAAAGAACCTCCTTCCTCCACGCACACCTTCCAAGGTCCTCTCCCACCTCTCTCGCCATCTCCACTTTGGTGACCCTACCCATGAGAGCCTCTATATTAGATGTCCGTAAAATTCTAAGTGTTTGCTAGACTTTTTCACTGCACTTGTTTGTCATAGTTTTCTCACTTACTTAGTTTAGAACACTGTATCTATTTCTGTTGACGTGTTGCCCCATTTCAGAAGATTTTATTCATGTATAGAACCCACAATCCCGTTAATCCATCACTCCTATCCCTAGTCCTACCCGTTATCTACAAGGAAATGAACACGTGCTGTTTCATAGTCTAGAATATTGTTTCAATTTCTGTTCTTTAAGTGTCTTCCCCTAAGGAGGGGAAGTTTGAGGGTGAGAATGGGTTACAGCAAAGTTGGAATGATGCTCTGCTTGATCATTAGTCTCCACTAGATAAAAGCCAGAATTTGAGGGAAAAGAATGATTCATGTTAATGATGATCCTTTAGTTCACCAGCTTCCTTCCTTCTTGACCTTCCCTCGGGAACCTACGTAGTGCCTACAAATCCCCCCCTTGATGTCAGCCCAATGAGAACAGGGGTAAAACAGCCTTCATCTGGCAAGCAGAAAACTTCTCCCACATTTTTCTGGCAATAATCCAACACAAATCCAAGCCTCAAAGTTGTCCAAACCATACTAAGTGGTCTTTGGAGAATAACATCCAAAGGTTTGGGATTTCATTCCATTTTCTCTTCTGCATTGCAGAACTAAAGTTATAAGGCTGACTTCTGCAAAGTGGCAAACAGTCAGGTGATACTTTCGGTAACCATTGCTTAATACCCCAGAATACGCCAGTATAGGAGGAGAAGACCAGAGTGCTTAACAATAAACTTCAAGGTCACCACAGGTCTCATCCTTCAAGTCTCAGCTTAAATGTGAATTATTTAAGGAAACATCCCCTGACTTACCAGTCTATGAACACTCTCACAGTGGCCTGTGCTTTGCCTCATAGTAGTTACCATAATTGTAATTATTATTTCTACAATTATGTTAATGCTTTCCCCACTAATTCCTGAACTAATAAAGCTGACCTGACATCTTATTTAATACTGCAGACTGCACTCTTATGCCCATATTTCCAATGCCCCTTACCATGTCTATTTTCTTCTTTTTTCTCTTAGCTCTTATCACCTAATATCATTCTATATAATTTACTAATTGATTATGTTTATTATTTATTGTTTGTCTTCCACAATTAGAATGGATACTCTACAAAGTCAGTCACCTTTTGTATTTTGTTCATTGCTATATGCTAAGTTCCTTAGCATATGTGCTTGATAAATATTTATTGAGTGGATAAATGGGGAGGCGGAAAGGTTCGTCTATTATATTTCACATCCTTAATACCCAGTTGATTGTCTTCCCAGGATTTCACACTCAATTCCTACTAATTTGAACATTAATGAAGACCGGAGATGAGCACGAATGAATAAATAAAAGATGCAAAAAGCTTGCAAATGTTATTTTAACTAGCTATAATTAAATTCTTCAAACCAGTATCTTACCATAAAACAGTTAGTTTTACTGAGTTTATTCTATAAAATGAAAACAGCCCCACCATGCAAGATATCAAAATTATGCAGGCCCTATGTAATCCATGTAATTCTCTTCCCGGTTTGTGTGAATATGTGTTTCTGTATGCATGTGTGTACATCAGGCGGTGATACTTTTCTTGTGCCACAGACAAGTTGGAAAACTAGGGAAAATGAAAACATAGGTGAGTTATTGTATAAGAATAATTTTCTTTGCCCTATTTCCATCCTTACTTTTATTTCATCCCTTTATTTAAATGAGAATATCTGAAAATGCGTATCATGTAAAAAAGGACATCACATGAAGTTTATTCCAATATCATAGGTGTATGAGTATATGTTTGGGGAGTCAGCATATACTTATATAGACATGTAATTCTACAGAGAAAAATTAAATAATTTTAGTACTAAAATATCTAATAATTTGAGCTTTTCTCGGTTTAGAAGTAATAATTTCCCATGAGAAAACTCCCAAAATATACGCTTTCTTTAATAATATATTTTTGGAAGATCTCATCCACTATGTACTAATAAGTCACTTTGGTTGAACCCTTCTATTTCTCCTTTGTTTTTATTTAATTTCATAGCCAAAAGTATACTCTAAAAAGCTCTATTGAGAAATAATTGGCAAATATATGTTTTAAAGTGCACAACATGATGAATATACATAAATATATATATATATGTGTGTGTATTTAGTAGAATGATTACCAAATTAAAATAATTAACACATCCATTACCTTACATATGTAACATATTTAAATCTTTTATGTGTGTGTGTGGTAAGAATGCTTAAAATATATTCTCAGTAACTTTCAAACCGTATTATTAACTACAGTTATCATGCTGTATATCAGATTCTCAGAATTTATTCTTACTATAAATGAAAATTTGTACCCTTTGACCTACATCATCCCATTCTCTCTCCCTCCAACCCCTGACAACCATCATTTTATTCTGTTTTTTTATGGAACTGGCTTTTTTTTTTAGATTTCACACTCAAGTTATACCATACAGCATTTGTCCTTTGCTTTCTGATCTATTTCACTTAGCACAATGTCCTGCAAATGGCAGGGTTTCCTTCAGTTTTATGGCTGAGTAATATTCCTCTGTGTGTGTGTGTGTGTGTGTGTGTGTGCAGTTGGTAGAAATGTAAAATGGTACAGCCATTGTGGAAAACAGGATGGCTTTTCCTCAAAAAAATTAAAAATTGAACTACCATATGATCCAGCAATCCCACTCATGGATATATATCTGAGGAATTCAAATTAGTGGATTTCAATGGATACTTTTTTAAGAAATAAGAATCGTTTATTAGAATTAATATTTTGGCAGATAGTTTTAGAATAAAGCCATAGTCCTAGATATTATATGGACCTCTAACATCCTCTGAGGCCACCAGGACACTGCCCATTGCATAATATTACCAAGTGGCTATGAATTCAATAGGCAGTTTCTGAGACATGACTAAGATCAACAATGGATTGCAATCATAAAATTTCTTAAGATTACATACTACTAATAAAGAGAATTCAGAATGCACATTATGTCTTCATCAGTCATGTGCATTTCCATAGCAAGTCTTCGTGTTTATATTTCTAGGTTACAACTGAGCCAGGATCCATGAGCCATAGAAAATCAAATGGGTGGCTGACCAGGATCCTTGTTAAGTGATTATGTAACTAGCACTTACAAGTGAATGAAGAAGCAATATAATTAGGTTGATAATTTTAGTGAAAATAATATTTTAACTTAAATATTCAGATAATTGTAAGATAATAGTTTAAGGCCAGATTATTAGGATAGTTATATCCATTTTTAAAAAAAGGTTTTATTTCTTTTGAGAGAGAGAGAGACAGAGAGAGTGGGGGGAGGGCAAAGGGGGAGGGAGAAAGAATCTCAAGCAGATTCCATGCTGAGCATGGAGCCCAGTGCAGGGTTCGATCTCACAACCCTGGAATCACGACCTGAGCCAAAATCAAGAGTTGGATGCTTAACCACTGAGCCCCCCAGTCACCCCTACTTACATCCATTTTTAATCAGGTCTTTCCACTTTTAAATTTTTTTTATTTGGTATATAAAATTTTTTACTTCATTATTTCACTTAGCATAATATCCTTTAGGTCTACCCACGTTGTCACAGATGTCAGAATTTTCTTCTTCCTCATGGTTGAATAATATTACATTGTGTATTACCACAGCTTCTTTATCCATTCATTCAGAGGTGGATTATACTGACTTCGATGAATAATGTTGTGATGAACAGGGAGTACATGTATCTTCTTGAAATAATGGCTTCATTTCCTTTATACATATATCCAGACCTGAGATTCCTTGATAATATGATAGTTCTATTTTTAATTTTTTGATGAACCTCCATTCTGTTTTCTATAGTGGCTGTACCATTTATAATTCCACCTAGAGTGTACAAGAGTTCCATTTTCTTCACATCCTTGTCAACAATTATAGTCTCTTGTCTTTTTGACAAGGTGTGAAGTGATATCTCATGGTTTTAATTTCCATTTCCCTCATTATTACTAATGTTGACATCTCTTCATATACTTGTTGGCTGTGTGTATGCCTTTTTTAGAAAAATGTCTATTCAGTTCCTCTGCTCATTTTTAAATCAGATTGTTTGGATTTTTTCTTTCTTTGTTTTTGTTTGTTTTGTTTTGTATTGAGTTGCATACATTTCTTATATATTTTGGATATTAACCCTATATCAGATATATGATTTGCAAAATTTGGTCCCATTCCATAGGTTGCCTTTTCATTTTGCTGATTATTTCTTTTACTGTGCAGAAGCTTTGCTATAATCCACTTGTTTATGTTTGCTTTGATGTAATCCCACATGTCTATTTCTCCCTTTACATTTGTTAGTACTCGCTTAATATATTTAGGTGTGGAGATATATATACACATGCACATGCACATATACATACATATGTATACATATATTTTTTATAATTATTTTTAGGTGTGGATAAAAACATATACAACAGATATGTACATACATACATATATGTACATATATATATTTACAATTGTTATATCTGATGGATTGACCCCTTTATAATTTTATAATAACCTTCTTTGTCTCTTGATACAGTTTTGGTTTAAAGTCTATTTTGTCTGATATAAGTATAGCTATCCTTGCTATCTTTTAATTTCCACTTGCAGAGAATACCTTTTTCCGTTCCTTCATTTGGGGCCTATGAGTGTTCCTAAAGCTGGAGTAAGTTTCTTTTAGGCAGCATGTAGTTGGAGCTTGTTTTTACATCCATCAGCCAATCTATCTTTTGGTTGTAGAATTTAACCCATTTACACTTACAGTAATTATTGATCACTATGAATTTACTAATGTCATCTTATTAATTGTTTTCTAGCTGTTTTGTGATTCCCTTTCTTCTTCTCTTACTGCCTTCCTTTATGAATTGATAATTTTCCATAGTGGTATGTTTTGATTTCCTTCTCTTTTTCCTTTCATGAATATAGTGTAGGTTTTTACCTTGTGGTTACCATGAGGCTTAAGTGAAACATAGATATAGCAGTCTGTTTTATGTTGATAAAAATTTAACTTCAATTGCACACAAAACCTCACTTTTTCATTCTCCCTTTTTCATACTTTTGATATCAAAATTTACCTCTTTTTATGTTCTCTACTTATCTGCAAATTATTGTAGCTATGGTTATTTTAAATACTCTTGTCCTTTAACCTTCTTTCTAGAGTTATGTGGTTGACATACCACCATATTATAGCATTAGAGTATTCTGAATTTGACTATACTTGGCCTTTACAGGGTGTTGTATGTTTTCATAATAGTAGTTAAAAATCTTTCATTTCAGCTTGAAGAACTGTTAGCGTTTCTTATAAGGCAGATCTTTTATTTCTCAGGGAGTCTTTATTCCTTCTTCTGAAGGATAACTTTGCTGGATAGAGGATTCTTGGTTGGCAATTTTTATCTTTCAGCACTTTAAACGCATCATCTCACTTTCTCCTGGCCTGTGAAGTTCCTGCTGACAAATCTGCTGATAACCTTATGGAGGTCCTCTTGCAAATTACAAGCTTTTTTTCCCTCTGTTTTTCAGATTCTCTATTTGTCTTTGATTTTTGACAGTTTTATTATAACGTGTTTTGCAGAGGATCTCTTTGAGTTTGTTTAGTGATCTATGAACTTCAAGAACTTGGATACCCAATTCACTCTCCAGATTTAGGAATTTCTCAGCCATTATTTTTTTTAATAATTTTTCTGCCCTTGTCTCCCTCTTTTCTCCTTCTGGAACTCCAATAATTTCCAAATGGTTTCTATTTTTGTTGTTGTTATCACATAAATCATATAAGCTTTCTTCATTCTTTTTTTTGTACTCTTTTTCTTTGATCTCCTCTGACTGGATAATTTCAAATTCTGTCCTCTAACTAAGAATTTTTTTTCTGCTTGACCCATTCTACGTTGATGCGCACTATTGCATTTTCTATTTCATTCACTGTATTCTTCATATCCAGAATTCCTGCTCGATTATTTTTTTATTTATATTTCTTTGTTAAACTTCTCATTCTGTTTGTTTATTGTTTTCCTGATTTTTGCTGAATTATTTTTCTGTATTTTCTGTTTTTAATCTTTTTTTTAATTGTTTTAGCTTTACCAAGGTATACTTGACACATAAAATTGTGAGATATTTAAAATGTAATTGTGGTGATTTTATACACATTGTGAAAGGATTCTCCTCATCTAGTTAATTATCACATCCATCACCTCACACATTTATCTCTTTTTTTCATGATATTTCTGTCTTTTCTTGTACCTCATCGAGCTTCTACGTAATGCTATTTTGAGTTCTGTAACAGGTAAATCACAGATCTCTGTGTCTTTGAGACTGGTTACTGAAAAATTATTATAATCTTTTGGTGGTGTTATGTTTCCTTGATTTTTCATGTTCTTTGAAGTTTTGTGTTGCTGTCTTTGTATTTGAAGTAGCAGTCACCTCCACCAGTCTTCACTAACTGTTCTCTCCAATGCATCCAAGCTTGGATTTTTTTGCTTCAACCGTATGCTGGAACTTCTCTGGTCGAAACTTGGATTTCCACAAAGGCTCTCTCATCCATGAGCAATTACCTAAGACAGTCTTTTCTAGTGGCTTCTGTACCACACCACAGAGGAGCTGAATTCAGTTCAGGGGCTACTGCAGAGCCCACACCTGGGACCAAGATCTGTATGCTTGTTTTTGTTTTTGTTTTTAAAGATTTTATTTATTTATTTGACAGAGAGAGAGATCACAGGTAGGCAGAGAGGCAGGCAGAGAGAGAGGGGGAAGCAGGCTCCCTGCTGGACAGAGAGCCCTATACAGCGCTTGATCCCAGGACCCTGAGATCATGACCTGAGCTGAAGGCAGAGGCTTAACCCACTGAGCCACCCAGGTGCCCCCAAGATCTGTATGTTTGTTATCCAATACAGGTGACAATATACCACCAGGTCCCTTGGTATATGCTGCTGGATCCTACAGCTCTCAAAAAGGCACTTTTATCTATGGGTGGATGTCAAATTGTTATTGTTGAGAGAGGGGACACAAAGAAGGGACCTCTTATTCAGTCATGATCCTATTTTATTTAAATAATGGTTACTTAACAATATTGTACTTTGTTACTAATAGTCAAATGCAAATTGGCTATGAAGAACCATATGCTATGCAGTTTCTTTATGCCATGGCTAGTAATAATTTCGAATATTTTACATAATTGTCTAGTTGATTAGAAATATCTATAGTCTTTCATGTTAAAATGCAATTGTATTTTTAAAGGATTTGATGATTCTAACTTAGGATTTTTGAGGAAAAAAAAAACTAGATTATGAGTCTTCATTCTCTCCTGTTTGAAAGTTTTATGTCTTCTGAAGTATCTTCTCAGGAGAAATTTATTTTTCCAGTACAGAATTTTCAAAGTTATGTTCTATAATATTGGTATATCATGTATAAATCAAAGCTTATAGACAGATTAAAGAAACATAGGTTCTCTCAACCACTCTCTTCCTCTCTTTCTCTCTCTAAAATGGTTTTTCTCATTCCAATCAAGGTATATCCACATGAAGAAAAAATGACCAAAATCCCCAGTCATCCTGCTGTGATAACTATATATCTGCCTTAACCCCAGCTTAAATGAAACAAATATTCTAATGACTTTAATATGCTTGGCAACAGTGGTAAGAATATATTAAATATCATATACTTATAGGAACTAAATTTAGCCTCTGCTATGTATTTAAAAAAATAAATTCAACTAAATTTAATAAACTGTTCTTTCAAATGGCCATTTTAGATAAATCAGAATAGGGAAGAATAGAAATAAATATTTTTCTCAGTCATTGGATCTATGTTAGCAGAAAATATAATGCAAACAAATTGAGTCAAAACAGTAAACATTATATTTCAAAATATCCTTCCATTCTAATTATTTAGATATTTCTAGTAATAACACATTAAGGTTGAAGTATTCCTATAGCTCCCTTGACTCTTCTTTTGTAGACACAAAGAAATTCTATCAAAATCTTGAAATACTACAACCAAAATGATAATATTGAGCAGGAAATAAGAGATTATTCAAAATAGAGTTGAAATAGGCTTTGCACATATCAACAAAAATTAATACAATTCCTTTCCATTTAATGCATAAAACTTAATTGAATTCATCTGATACTAAATGTGTTAATTTCATGTGGTCTTTTTTAGAACTTAGCTATTATAGTTAGCCTTTCAGAGCTCTGTGACAAGTAACTTTCTGACTCATTGCATCCTCTAGCTTTATTGCTAAATATTATGCAATTATGTCTATCACCTATTTTTTAAAAATATCTTATTGGCAATATTTATTTCTAAATCTCTAATTTATAAATATCTTATCCATGTTGGCTAACATTTGCAAAAATAAAGCTCACTTTCTTTATCAGTTGGAGCCATTTGTAAAGAATAAACCAAAAAAAAAAAAAAAAGTACTATTTTCAGATTTGCTTTGCTATCTACACTCTTGCTTACACCACCAATACCTGGAAATATGGGCTGTTCTGCATGCTCTAAGTACAGAATGTCCTGAGGTAAACATACTGTTTGGATGCCTCATTATGTATTTTTATCCTCAGTTATTTTATTTTGAATTAAGTTTTATTACAGGGATATATAAACATTTTTACCGTGAAACATCTCTATCTAACCATCGCCTACAATCACTGTGCATTACTGCAACACCGTCACATGAGAGCCAATAATTCAATCTGCCAAAACAAACCTAAGTCTTTATAGTTACTGGGAAATTAATTACTACATAAAGAAATAAAACTAGTCACATTCCCAGATTATTCCAAAGTGGTCCTTTTATAATACTGCCTTCTAGGGGATCATTCTGATTGAGGATACCATTTCACCTGAAATTTCTGCCTCCTGAAAACCAAAAGATATCAGGACAAAACTAATTTCATTCTATTTTAGGCCACTCCCATTATCTCTATACCTTGCACCATTTTATTTTCAGCCTAAATCCTAGGAGGTCCTTTTCTTAATTGTCCTACCTTTCTCTAACCAAGAAGCAGACACTACCCAGTTAGCCAGAGCAAAGACGATTGATAAGGAATTACTGCCATCTTGTGGCTACTACTATTGAAGGCAAATAATCTTAATGCACTAGGCAAAGAAAAAAGAATTTTTAAAGACTCAGTTGTTATATGCTGTCTTTTATCCATTTACCTCCCATCTACATCATTAAAGAGGCACTATAATGTACATTTTTAATTAAAATATGTATACCAGTATTGTAACATTCAAAAAGATGATTTCTTTTCCACACTTGGTCAAAATGTAAATGTAAAGTGATCTAAAATAAAAACGAGTCTGCACAGGGTAGAAAATTATGTAGGCAACTAAACAGAGGCATTAATAATTTCCATTACCTACTGCCTACTTCAGGAATTTATCTTCATTTTTTTTAATGTTAAGAATTTGTAAAAGGTCATAATTCAGTAGGTTCAAGTATTTCCAACTCTGAGGTGACATGTTTGCCACACATCTCCATAGCCCATGTCAGCACCGGAAATTGGGCAAAACCTACTAATAACCAGAAACAGATTTGAAACGAATGCTTCTCTCAGATCTGTATGGCACATGTTGTCTTCAATATTCTGTCTCTTGACATGTGACAAATTTGCAAACTCTGTGTTTTTAAAATTCACATGATACAGTCAGCAAAACACTGGCAGTGAGATAGAATGAGCACATCTAAGAACACTTTGTTCTGAAAGTATAAAGCAAAAGCTCGACCCTGTCTCTCTATCAAGATACGTGAAATGCCATGTAAAGCTTGATTTTTGAGCAGAAATTTCAAGGTGTATGTATCTGCATGTACCTGATGGTGTGAAACACCTCACTAAAAACTTGTTTTTCAAATAACTACAGGTTTGAAAGAAACATTTTCTCCCCACAAGATTTGTATTGATTCTGAAGTGTAAAGCCTTAAATATTTGGTAGAAAACACTCCACCTGGTGGTAGAAGAAAACGGGTAGCCACTTTCTGCAAAAGACCCTCAGAAAAAAAGATGGAATCAATCAACAGAATACAAGTCTAGTGAGAAACCGTGTAAGATACTCCACTGCAGTTGGTGAGCATCTTAAAAGCAAAATCCAGACAGAATCTGTCTCTCCATAAATCTTTCCACCCCTTTCCATTACTAGTTAGGTATTGTTGGCTCTAAGCCATCTGATTTTACTATGATTTATTAACTGCTATGCATTATATATGAGATTCAGGTTTGCTGAAGAGTTACCCTTATGGTCATTGTTGCATACAAATCAGCTACTGTTAGAGAGGTTTATTGCATCATTTTATGCTGCTAGCACTTTTGTTAGGCAGTAGCATAATATGTAACTGGAAAAGAAAACCCTTCCTGTTATATTTTTCCAAATACGTTAGGAGCACACGCAGTGCATGTTAAGAATAGGCCTTTGTTCCAGTCTGTTTATAAACAGAAGAAAAAGCATCCAGAACAATGGATGAGAAGAAATAAAAACCTGTTGTCTAAATCGGAGGGATTGGTATTCTCCAAATCGTTGCTCCAGCATTGAGTCATTTTCTCTGGTAAGACCAACTGAAACGTGAGAAAGAGCAATAATGTGAGCAAAACCAATTTACTCTTGGTAGGAAATTGGAAAAACGGTAGCAGAGATCTAAGCAGATCTGTCTCTGAAATAAGCCCCCACAAAACAGTGCTTCCACAGTCTTTTTACATCTAGACATTTGATTAACTAAGTAATTCAACTCCAATTTCCAGCCCGGCCCTCAGCACAATGACTTGAAAGCTTGCCTTTAGCACCTTTCTCGCACGTTTCCTCCCAGCTGCCATAAACAATCCAGATGAAAGCAGCACATTACCTAAATGGCCTTGGTTTACCCACAATAATAACGAAAGAAATGAAAATGGCTATTGTCTTACATATCCAACAGAAAGGGAAAAGGTGTGACTGATTATATTTTTTAAAAGTGGAAGGGAGAGAGGGATGCTTTACCTCCTCTCTGCAATCTCGCCATGTTCCTTTAACCGCAAGCATTGTGGTCCACTGCAGTGTGGCATATGTTATGAAGTGTTTCTGAAGAAAGGTGTCATTGTTCAGGAGCAGCATTATGTCCAAGAAGAATAAGGCAGATATCCTGCAGTCTTAGCTTTTGGTATGACTGCTCGAGGTATGCTAGAATCATATCCACTGAGACATACGTAAAAGGGTTTTAAATCTTCTGTATGCGGATTATTAGGGGTGTTTATACCTTTTAATTTTTGTCAAGGCCATCTGTGAATGTACTTCCTAGTTTTTTTAATAGCTTGATTTCCTCACAATCAATTGAGTAATAGTAACTATAAGACAGGTTCAACTGGTCACGCTTAAGAAAATCTGGATGAAAAAGTTTAGCTCAATAAAAAAGTTTCATTTTCTTGCATGCCCATTATGTGTCTACTGAGAACTTTTAAGCATAACGGAGATGAATGGAAAGTTCATTGACATTCAAGATTCTTAATCTCTTCAAATCTTTGATTTTTACGGATATTGTTAATGTGTATTGAGTATTATCCCACAAAAACTGCCAAAGAGATGTCTAAAAGGAAGATGAGGCATTGAGGAGGACAGGTAGAACGATCCAAGAGAACCAGCTGTTCTCAGGTATGGGGAACTTTGCCAAGTATCTATAGGTTATACTAACCATACAGATCCATAGTCAATGAATCTAAACTCTCAAGACTATTCCAGTTTCTAGGATCAATAGTTTGAGAAAATACCCCAAATATAGGGTCACAATTTTGTGTCATAATCCCACCCCCAATCTTCTTTTACTTTTCCTCCTCAAAAGGTATATGATTCAGAAATGTAGAAAATTCAACTCCTGAAAAGAAACTATTAACTGGTATATTATATAGTTATTAAACGCTTTGTTTCCCTTCAGGGAGGGAAAAATACTAAAAGTACAAAATTTTCTGTTTTTAAAAGATCTTCAAAGTGGATAATTAATCAAGTTCAAAATCTAGCCCCAAACCATTCTCCCATGCACTCGGCATTTATTTTTTATTCTTTTTTAAGATCAGTGTACATGCTGCTTATTCTCCAGGTAACTAACATGAATTATAATGAACTACACAACCAGAGAGTGCAGATAATGGGTATGCAATGTTTATTCCTGTTTCTCTTGCTTCCAATGACACTGTTTAAACTGATAAACATCATTTGGCCTTGGCAATCTAGACCCTCAGGTCTGCAGACAAACCCTAATTAAGCTAAGTGGTACCTTTTCCAAGGACATCTGCTAGCAAAAGTTTCAAATATCCATAACAAAGCATGATTTTTCAGCCTCCAAAAACATTATGATTATTATAGAAGTATTTTTTTTTCCAAAAGGGTAGCGTTACAAGTTGAGATGCTGCTTCCCCTTCCTTAGAACTGTAAAACCTTGACTTATTCCACTTATTTCTTTTCTTTTTGTTTCTTCAGGTATTGAGACTCTTTCTCCAGTTTGACAAGTTTAATAATTAAGACAATGTAAACTAAACAATCAAACAGCAAAGCATTACAATGCAGCAGAGGCTGGGAGAAAATCTAAGATGGTGTTTTGTTGTTTTACCTCTCAATCTTTGCGGATTTACGAAAACAGTTTCTTTCAGATGGTGTCTCTACAAGGCAAAGGAAAATAAGCACTTTTTCCAGTTGATGTGTTCTAATATGAATGAAATTTTATAAAAGGATGCTCAAGTGAAGAAATGACGCACAAGTGACTGTTTTTACTACATCGCTCTAAATTATAAATTGCTTTGTAGAGCACCAAGCTTGCTGAATTTGTGTGTCGGGTTGGACCAAGATAATTAATTAACATAAGCCTTTCTTATGTCTCTGGGCATACAAAAATTTGGTTTTATTTTATTTTTTAATATTTTTGGTGATGAGAAAAAATGCAAATAAATGGTTGTTTAGCCTGATTCTATTAAATATAACAAAATGCAAATTGCCACATTTTCTGGTAATCAAAGATTTAGGGGGAACAAGCTGTTTTTTAAATACCCTTAGAGGTAGAAGTCCATTTTTGGTTGTGTTAACGTTAAAGGGAGCCTCTCTCAGCAACACTGAACTCACGCAAAAGCTGAATTTGTATTTGGTTCATCCGAGGTTCAGTCGTGAGTTTTAGTGATGATAGTTCTTGAATGTGACACAGAAGAACAGGTATCCCAAGTTGGGGAGGGGGGAGAGGACTCCACAAGTCTTAGAAGATTTATGACGGAATTTGATCTTTGTTTTCTAAAACTGATTGGATTGAGGTTACACAGATCTGCCCCCTCATCCCTTGAGCTCCCAGTAAGAATATGGAGCTACATCCCGCACGCTATATAGCATAATTCGATTTAATGCATTTCATATACGTCATGCTACATTATAATGCAGCTTACACGTATTCAAAACAATTGCTCTGCATACTCTTTAAGCTACAGCTTTAGTCACATTGTGCATTATTTACAATCACTTGCAAATCCAGCAAAATACACAGGCAGAAAAATCAGAGCAGGAGGTAGAGCTTGTTTTAATGTGATTATATTGGCATCTGATATGATGGTGCTTTGGACCATATTGACATGAGTGAGGATTCTATGTAGCAACTGTTCAATACCATCCGTTGGACTTCTCTGATAGACCACTTAACTATCTCAGCTTTTCCAGTGATCATCTCATTTATCTAGGATTATTGCACTGAATTTACTGTTTGGTTTTCTTCCAGAACTGAAATGTCAAGTCCAGTGTCATGTATGCAGTAGCTTTGTGCTGTGAGAGCTTCACAGATCCCCCAAAAGCTGCTAGCAGTTGATCTTTGGATAGAGCTAGAAATAAATAAATCCTCTTTAGCAGATCAATATTCATCCCATTTAATGCTTGATGTGAAACTTGTGGATTTGTGGTGGTAATGCTGATGTACAGCTAATCGTTGAAAATGGGCATCAGGGCTTTTATAGCATGGCAACATATTGTCAGGCAGGAAGGGACAGAAGTGGTGAGCACAGCCTGGAAAAAACATGGTACGTGTGTATAAATTTTCTGCACATTTGGAATTCACTTGCAGTGCTTTGCTATGTAATACTAGAAATGAATAATATGGACAACAAATGGATCTGCAATGTTAAAAAAAAAAAAAATCCTGTAACCTTCCCTTGGTTTGCCACTCTTTATGGTACCGTCTTTACACAGGACGTACCTAAACTTGTTTTGGGTCCCTGGTGCTAAAGAAGTTGATATTGAAATATTTTCCCAATGGTGACTGATGGAATTGCCATTAATGATAACATTGGAAAAGAGTTTAGCATAAAAGCCGGACCCTTTTGGGAGCGGTGAGGTTTTTATACCAGAAATTCATCCTGGAAAGGGAGACACTCAAAGACACTCAAAGAAAGGAGTGTAGCATCCCGAACAATTAAATCCAACTGAGAAAGAAGACATCCTGCTAGTGAGCAAGACCTGAAACGCGGTTCATGTCAATAGTTAAGGTATTGTTTCTTGTCAATGGTGTGACAGTCACCTATCAGATCTTTCTTTGACTGCAAGGGTTAAATTGATCCCTTCTGATTTAACAGCTATCTTTTCTGCTGTAAATATATGATAATGCATACTGTCATGCTGTTCAGAAAAGCAAGTTGGTGCCGGGCATTCTTTGCGTGCAATAGCTTTCAGCCCGACCACATAATCTGTAATATAGACATTTGTGGTTGCCAATGGTATATGTATTTTCAACCGTATTTCTCCATTATTAATTTAATATAATGCAATCAAAATGTGCACATGATCTCTGTGTGAAAACCTCGACTTGTCAATGTTCTTACAGACTCGGGCTGCCCCCGTTGAATTTTAGCAAGCATCTAAACTTATTTGTACAAAGGGATGCCTTTGTGAATAAAGCATGAGAAATACGCACTTACTGTGAGTATTGAAACTAGAGAACTGGTATTGATTTGTTTTCCCAGGAGAAATGATATTCTTTCTCAAATAGTAGGTTTTCATTTAGGCTTACTTAGAAATGATACATTATAATCTTTACATGGTGGGAGAGGTCAGTAAGCATAAAACACGCAGAGTAACATCTGCTGGCTTCAGATATTCCCTGGACTATTCAGAAGTGTCAGTTTCCTTTGTGCAACTCCCAAATTTTACGACAAATGATGTCCCCCCTCCCTAACCCCCCATAAGGATCTGGGGCACTCACAGTTCCTTCGGCTGGCAAAGGAAGACTGGTGAGGACAGGTCATGGTCACAGGATCATGTTTATCTGGTGAAAAGTAAATCAGTAAACAGGGGAGGAAAGGTATGTTTATGCTTGAGGCCAGGCAGGTTGGGAAATAGTAATGTGCAAGGCCAAAGATGACAATTGGGAAAGTGTATGGGTGTGTCTTTGATACTATATGCTTGTGAATTCGTGCATATACATGCAGAAATATGTTCAGTTAACCGGATATGCAAAGAGGCATACTAATATATGAATATACCAACACCCAGAGACATGCTCCACCTATATACTGTGTTATAGTATATAACTTATATAGTATACATATATATAGTATATAACTATAATACTTGTGTGTACACAAGTACTGTGTATGGGTTATAGTACATATGTATGCATTGGAATATCTTAATCCTATCCTAGAGCTTGAAAGGGCTAATGTCTTTGAAAATAACTTTCCTGAAAATGAAAATTTTAGAACTTATATGAACTCATGGATAACGAGTAATGAAAGGTTAGTCACAGAAACTAGGGTGTCTTTTCCCTCTCTCTAAATTTTGAGGTTGTTATCAGGGAAGATAAATAGGCCTTTGCTCTGCATGGCAAACTTCCACTGGAAAAATGTTGGACTAGTAGATTACTACTACGACAATTCTTTCCTTGATTTAAAGTGACATGTAAGTCAGGGATTTTCTGCTTCTTTTTTCTATCCAGAAAACAAATCTTTTTTCAGGTTCTGAATGCTTGATTTTAAGAAGTTATTGTTAAGAACCTCACAGCTGGCATATTACTTGACAAATGGGGCCACTAGAAAGCTAATAAGAAATTTTTTTTTTTTCCATTTCCCATAACGGCTGTATTCTCTTGTTTGAATTCAGGAGAGTACTACCTATGTGGCTTCTTAAGAACAAAGAGAAAATGCACCCCCATATACAAAGTGGAACAACTCACTTCATGCTCCCTTCCTCAGCTACCATCCTTCTTATCTAGAGAGAAAAAACTTTGAAAAACAAAAGTCTGATTTTATGAGATTTACCATTTTGTGTGTATGTGTGTTGCTACTAAGAAACCAATAGACAGACTGTGCATTTTTGCCTCTTAAACTTGCCCTTGCATTTATCATTTCCCTATTCATTCATTTCTTCAACAAAGAATGATTGAGCACCTTTTGTGTATTAAGCCAAAATGTAGCCCTTCATCTCCGGGATGTTACAGTCTTCTTTTCTTTTTTTTCTTTAGTCCCTGAAACATTGATGTATATTCATATCTATTTTCTAGATATCCATACTTGTCGTCAACTATACCGAGTTATTTTATGGAGCAAGTCCATATAAATAATATAAATATATATTTAAATACAAATAATATAAAGATGATTGGGTTGGTGTCTGTGTGGACCACAACTCATAGGTATTCTAAAACCATGTTTGTAGGGGCACCTGGGTGGTTCAGTGGGTTAAAGCCTCTGCCTTCGGCTCAGGTCATGATCTCAGGGTCCTGGGATCGAGCCCCGCATCAGGCTCTCTGCTCAGCGGGGAGCCTGCTTCCCCCTCTCCCTCTCTGCCTGCCTCTCTGCCTACTTGTGATCTCTCTCTCTGTCAAATAAAGCAATAAAATCTTTAAAAAAATTAAAATAAAAAAATAAAACCATGTTTGTAGATACATAGCTAGCGAGTGGATATTATGAGGAATCCCATGTGCATATGTGCTCCTGGTTATACTCATAAACTACAGAGCTATGCTATTCTCATAGAACGGATTCTATCAGTTGAGCAGCAGATTACATTCTTCTTTGGGAAACAAAACCACCCAGGCCAAGCTATTCAGCGAAAGTACTCCCACACAACAGGCTCAGCTTCTTAAGAAAGGAAAAATAGACTTAAATTTCTGCTAGAAATTAGCTGATTTGGGCACCACCTAAATTTAGCTAGAGTGGAAAATTGAAGGAAAAACTCAATGCCTCGATGACTCAGAAACTTTCATCAGAGAGGGGTCATCTTAGAGTGAGAAATAGGTATGAAAAATGAATTTCTTGGATGCAAAATACTTCTGTTTACTACAAAACATTGTGTTAAAGTAAGGAGGTAAGTTTTACAGTCTGTCTCTCTGGGATGATAGTCTTCGAAGGTAACATATGGCCCTAAAGAATGTATTGGCTGAGGATTATCTTCCAGAGGGTTTTAAACTATAAAATGGTGGCGTTACATAATCCTTAAATATTTTTAGCCCAACTTTCTAAAAATTCTTACTATACCAGTAGTGAAATCATGGTGGTCTATGTGAGAATTAGTAATATTAACAGTTAAACTAGATGGGCCCATTACCAAGAAGTTTTCCTATTGTGCCATGTCTTCCATGGACTCATGCTTACAAGAGAAACCTGGACTCGTGAGTCACTGACAGACCGATGCTCTATCAGTGCATTCCATCTGTGCAAATATAGTCTGTGATATTTTAACTAAAATCTGCCGGAAAAACTATTTAAATGTGGAAGCTTATCACTTTACCTCCCTTCCTCTAATCCCTGTTAAAATATTATAAATAACACAGAGCTTAGAGTTGCAAAACAGAGACCCAACAAGACTTAATCCAAAATCTTTTTCTAAAAGATTCAAATAAAACCTTACAAGAGATAAACCACTTTGATCCATATGAATTATCTATAGTCCTAATTCCTCTTATCTTAAAAAAGAGAGAGACAGAGAGAAAAAACCCTTCATATTTAAAGCAGATTATTTTATAGACTTTCCTTACAAAAAAAAAAAAAAGATTAAGATTTCATAATATTTTTTTAGGTAACTCTTCTTCCGAGAAGAAAGTGTTTGATTCCTTGTTACAAACCTGCAGTCCTTTCTTATTCCTGGAATATGCAAGAGTTACTTGAAATGCTTCCTGAAAAGACCTGGGCCCTCCTTTTTTTCCAAGACAATGAATGAATAGGATTTTACACACAGACAATGATAGAGAGACAGCGAGACACTTTGAAGTTAACTAATTTGACAAGAAGTTTCGGGATTCTTAAAAAATAATGAAAAGGATCTTTGCTGAATTTTTATTTTGTTTGTGCTCTGCCTTGAGTTCACATAGGCGGGTTCAGGCAGGAAGCACAGCCTGAACAGCTCAGCCAGATCTGGAGGGATTAGTTACAGCAAAGAAGGCTGTTGTGTGAATCTGAGTCATTTTTTTTTTTTTTTTATGGTAGCAATTCTAAAGAAAAAAAATTCATGCACATGTAAGCATGCCAAATCCTACTTTATATTAAGTGTCAAACATTTTAATATAAAATCACCTAAAAATCCTTTACACAATTTGGAACGATCTTTCTATGGTAATGCTTTATTGGACTCTACATAAAGACATCAATTGTCTTATTTCTGAATATAGTGTGATTTTAGTCATAATTTTAAATATTTAGTTCGGCGTGGGCTTCGTGCTCCCTCAATGCAGCATCGTCAATTGCTTCAGAGACAAGTAATTGGTAAAGTCAGAAGACAGGAATTAAGCAAGCAAAGTGAGAAAGACTTCTGGTCAATTTTAAGAACAATGAGGGGGATGTTAAAGCTGAGCTAGTGATCCGCATTGTCCACAATGCTTTGGGACTAAACTATGGGTAAAAAAAAAAAAAAAAAAAAAAATTCTTTTCAATTTTCAAAAATATAATTTTCTAGATAAATATATTCTAAATTGAAAGAATAAAAACCACCCTTTGAAATATACCACAAGCAAAGATCTGTTATAAAACTACCATTAAGTGGGCACCTGGGAGGCTCTGTTGGTTAAGCACCGGACTTTGGCTCAGGTCATGATCTCAGGGTCCTGGGATAGAGCCCCATATTGGGCGGGCTCCTGGCTCACGGGCCAGTCAGCTTGTCCCCCTCTTTCTGCCCCTCCCCTGCTTGTGCTCACTAGCTGTCTCTCAAAAAATAGAATCTTTAAATATACATATCACTAAGGATTTGTTTCTGCTATACCTAAAATGGCATCACTTGTTAAAGGTTAGATTTTACCTTCTGCACTCCAACCGGTCCCCAAACCTAGAATAATCATGTGACAAATGGACTGACTTAACCTAAATGTTGACTCCCCTAATTGTAAGCTTCATCTCCTGTTACATTATGTTCTCATAAGGTTTGTTTGGAAATTTTCTCTATGGGGTAATAAATTTGTGTGCTTATAAAAATGAAACAAAAATATTTTAATGATAATGGTTTTGCAATTTTCCCCGAATTCTGGTTCCAGAGCCACCACACAAATATAGTAGCGCCAGTGGTGCAAGGAATGCCTATGTTCAAGATGACAACTTTATGTAGCCAGACAACATTACACATGTTATTCCAAATCCCACAAGAGAACGTTTGCAAAAAATCCATTGGCTTTCTCCCATGAGAACCCCACTGTTGGTAGTTTGGAGTAGCCCAACTGACCTGACAGATCTGTTTCCTATTATAATGTTTAAGAGAATTTCTCTTTTCTGCCTCATCATTTATCCATTTAACTAACATACCATAGATAGTGATTATTTATTGTTAGCAATTAGAAAATGCACTTGGGTAATTAGTAGAAAGAGGTCCATTATTACTATGCTATTAAATCATGAATATTCCACTTATTGGGATTCGTTACTAAAAAGGAGCTAATGGATTTTTGACATTCCAAGAGTTTCCATGATTTTGTTTGAAATTGTAGCTTGTGTTTAGCTTGAGGTATAAAAGGACAACACAATTTCATTTATCAGTACATAAAACTAAGGCAAATCCAGGTAGAAAAGTAAAGAATTAGAAGGCTTATGGGAAATTAAAATCTGTGTTATTTCACTAATTTGTTCATTACTTTGCTACAAAAATTAAACAATATTCAGCATATAGCAAGATACATAGCAAGCTGAGAAAGACTTCTTGGGCAATTACTCCACTATTTAGTTTTAAAGTTATTTTGGAAATAATTATCAACACAATTACCCCAATATGTATCCTCTCCGCATGTGCAAAAAACACACAACCTCATTTATTTTTATTGTATTAGGTAAGTGGACAAACTAAAAGCTTGCCAAAACCTATTCTCTGGCTTTATATAAAATGAAAATACAAATCAAAAAATTCTAATGGAAACTAACTTGGGGGCGCCTGGGTGGCTCAGTCGTTAAGCATCTGCCTTTGGCTCAGGTCATGATCCCAGGGTCCTGGGTTCGAGCGCAGCATCAGGCTCCCTGCTCAGCGGGAAGCCTGCTTCTCCCTCTCCCACTCCCCCTGCTTGTGTTCCCTCTCTCTCTGTGTGTCTCTCTGTCAAATACATAAAATCTTTAAAAAAAATAAAAAGGAAAAAAAGAAAACTAACTTGGATCAAAAGTAGCTGCAAGGTCAAGTTGGTAGTGTCTCTTTCCTCTCTACCTCTATTCTCCACCCAGCACACACACACACACACACACACACACACACACTTACTCACTCACAGAGACATTTGCCCAGATATTTTGATGCTTTTATTCATCACAATTAAAGTTCAATATCTATGTGCCATTCTCTCCTCTTAGTATATAATATACAAGTACCTTTGTATTTTTTATTTGCCTACCTAGTCATCTTAGAAAAAAATAACACTTTCAACATTTATTTACAGAAGTATTTAACTAAGCCTTACTCAGCTTGTTTGCTATCTTTTCTTATAATCCCACGGATAGTGGAGTTGAATAGATCTGCCACTACAACATCATGTAATAATATTTATAATATAATTGCACAGAAATTGTGAGGTTTTGGGTCAATGAATTGACATCTTTCTGGTCTCTGGTCTAAAAGGACAGCAGAGGGAGCCCCTGCATGATTTAAGGAAACCAAAGGCAGGCAGGCAAGATAGACTTCTCAGGGTGAAAGCTACATATGGTGCCCTCTGCTGGAATCACTGGTAAGAGCTCGGGATTTCAAAAAATTTGCAGGCACTGAATTCCAAACTTGATCTTAGCATGCATTACCAGTCATCATATGGGGTGCAGCAGAATTTTAAAAATAAAACCAACTTTACTTCATTTCAATTAAAAAAATAAATACATGCTTTACATTTTTAGCATGAATTTTGATGTTTATAAATCAAATTTTGGTGGACAATCTCACTACTCTAAAATGTATAACATCCCTGAGGTGTCCATTAGTTTCTCCAAAATGGTACAATTCCTACATATTCCAGAATCTTAATATGAAGTGTAAAGCTATGACACTCATGTGACTACAACACAGGTTTATCATTTTAATGTAAAATAGTTGTACAGTGAGTGGAAGAATCCATTTGGGATTTGGATCAGGATTTGTACCAACTTTGAAAGATGTGGTTAAGTTTTCCTTGTGATAGTTTATCAATAATTCCAATTACTGAAAACCATTTCAATGTCTGCTTGTTTTTCAATTCTTTTGAAGAATAAAGATATCTTTTAATTCAGATTAATTGGTAATAAAATTAGTTTCAATTTTATGGCAAATATATAAGTTTTAATTATAAATAAAAGCTTATTCATTATAATTTCTACTGAGAAACAACAAATCTCTAGATATTCCATATAATATTTTGTTAGAGGTAATCACTTGCAAATAAGATGCCTATGAAGTCAAGTCCACTTTGCAAACCATTTGTCATTTAACTCATCCCATTTATTTAAATACTATGTAGAAAAATACTACTACATTTTGATTTAAAGGCAAAGTAAGGTTGTAAAACATTTCCTTCATTAATATTTTGTCATGATCCCATGACTATTAAAAGGGTCCATCTTTGGGAAATAAACCAGATATTTGACAGCAAAGAGTTTGACGTTTTGCTTCCAGTATAGACTGAATGGACTAATCATTTTGGTATTATGTATTTTTAGTCTACATTTATGACATTACTTTCAAATTACACTTAAAAAGATACTTAGAATAGTGAACTGTAATAATTAAATATAAATGTTGTATGTGTACACACAGTACTAACTTGCAAAAATTACATTTTTTATTCAAAAAAGGAGGATGTTAATGTTTTCCACAGCAAAAAAGAAAAATTTATTATTCGACGTAAGTGAAAATAAGCAGCTTTTCCTTTGTCTGCTCTGTAATGAACTTTAACTTGACTGAGCCCAGCAGGAATGATACAAAATAAAGGGAAAGTTTCTTGAACTTTTTCCTTGTATTGTGTTTACCTAGTCTATTAAAAATATTGAGCATTAATCTATTTTTGAAAATTAGTCCTATATGTCTGTGTGGGGAGCTGGGAGTTAGGGAAAGAAGAGGTAAACTTGGGCTGAAGATGAACAAGTGTTCATTAGTTATTGTATGTTCGTATTGACCTTTTCTCGGTGTCCAGTTTCATGTATATATTTATTTATTTTTGGTTTTGTTTTTGAGAAAGAAAGCGTGTGTGCACACAGGGTTGGGGGGAGGGGGAGGAGGAGAGTGAATCTTAAGCAGGCTCCATACCTAGGGCGGAGCCCCACGTGGGGCACCATCTTACCCCCCTGAGATCACAACCTGAGCCAACATCAAGAGTCCGTCACTTAACCAACTGAGCCACCCAGACGCCCTTATGTTTATTTATTTTGAAGTCAGCAAAATTTTAAAGAATAAAGGCAACAAAAGTATGAAAGCCAGGAAACCCACATTTTTATCTTGAAACCTATATCTACATTAAAAAAAAACTTTCAATAATTTAAGAAGAGTAATACTGAAACTCTAAATGTTCAGAAAGTTTAATTTTATGAATATTTACACACGCTCCTAGAAGGCAGAACAGGAATTAAACTAAATGGACTTTTGATTGAGACTAAACATTCATTTGTTCATCAGACTAATAAATATTCAAAAGATTTACGAGTTAGACCCAGTCCTAGATCCTGGTGAGGAAGCAGTAACTGCCCTCATCAAACTTATACTTCCATTTCACAGTAGGTAACGCTGTTCTGCCATTTATCTCATTCTTTTCTAAAATGCTAATTGAACACACAAATATTCATAAAACTCAAACACAGTTAATCTATCCAAAGCGGAACAAGATTTTATGGAAAGTGTGGAAATTGTTTATTGTAAATAATTCACTCTCGAAGGTCTATGGATTTTTAATATCACTTATTTTTTTTTCCTTACTGTCTAAGATTTCTGAAGCTTTCCCTTATTTTCCTTTCCAGCTTCTCAGTTTGGGGCTGATGTATTGATCATATTTTCAAACAAATAACATTCTTGCTCATTTTTAGAATAGAGTGATATAAGATAAGGCTTGCCAACTTCAAACACTAAAGGGACCAAGACTGTAGCAAATATTGGATAATATAAGTGAATGCTAGAAAGTTCAAACTCAATCTAAAAGAGTTCAATATTCTTTCAACTTCCATCTCTATCTCTATCTCTATCTCTCTTTCTTAAAATGGTGTGTGGAAAAAATATAACACCTTTTTCACTGAATTAAGCCTATAGTGTTTTTGCCGATGATTTCAGGCTCTTCCATTCCCCCCTATCTTCCCAACCTATTTCCCCATAATCTCCTCCATGCTCTCTATGCGGGGGACATATTTAACAGCATCATTTCTTGTATACCACTAATTTTCAATTTTTTCCTCTCTGATTTTGTATTTAAATTGTCCCCTGGCAAAAATGATCTTCGAGAACTAATTGAAATGCCATTTCTTTTTTGAAACAGCCCCTGATTTTTTTCACAACTAGAAGAATCTGTGTGCTTTCTCTAAAAGCTCATAATATTTTGTTCTAAACTTCTCTCAGGGCTTGATATATTTATCATCTTTATTTTTTTTTTCCAGTGTAAATCTTAGGTGTTCCAACAGTAAACTCTCAGAATCACTGAGGCTCTGAGTATGATGAACATGAGTGCTGAATATAATGGAGTTTTTTTAAAACAGATATTTATACAAATAATCATAATATATAACCTTACTGTTTTCATTCAAAGCACTTTTTACTAAGGTTACCCCTGAGGTTTAGAGTGCCCTTAAGAAACACATGGTACCCCATGCTTCAGGCTATTTTGGCTTCCAAAATGTTGTAAAAAGTTAGTTTTATCAAATGATGAATTGTGATATTTAGACTTAACATTTAAATTAAAATTGAAAAGTACTTTTATTGCACATCATTTTTTTAAGGAGTGACAATTTTCAAGATTATGTTTTATATTGAGGAAATACATCTTAGGAAATTTGAAGAAAAGCGATTCGGTTTTGTTTAAATTATGTGAAAGAGCAATATATATTTTCACATCCAATAAATCTTTCTCAACTGAAAAATAGTAGATAAAAGTGAATATATATATTTATCTTATGAATAAGATAAATATATCTTATTTATCTTTGTAAAGATAAATATTTTATCTTTATAAGGGAAATACAAGGAAATATTGCTAATAAAATTTTTTCCATAAATAATTTCTATGTACTAAAACACTGTTGGTCAGGTATTTATGTCATACATACACAGAAAAAGGAAATTAGGAGTGTGTGATTATTTATTTCATTGTAACACTTTTTAAATTAACATTACACAGAGATGCAATTGTGATATTCATTAAAATATAATATTCATTATTCATCTCTAAATTCCATCATGGAAATTTCAAACTACACCTGTGGCACAGATAAATACATTCCTTTTGCTTTTTTCTCTTGAATACCGCTAGACCACATTTCCAAGCCACCTTTTCACGTTTGGTGGGATCACATGACCAAATTTTGACTAACAGAATATGGATGGAAGTAATATATGCCACTTCTAGGCCTAGCTAATGAAACCTCTCACCACCAATCTTTCCTATTCTGTTTTCTTGGAGATAACTCCAAGGCCTTAGGGCCTGTGTAAGAGACTTCATCTCTGTATCACCACTTGGAGGAGAGCCACCCAAAACAACAACAATGACAACAACACACCAAAACACAAACAAACAAACAAAAATACAACTTTCTGACTGAGAACATGCATGTTGGGCTGTTATAGGAGAGAAAAAATACGTTTTATTATGTGAAGCCACCAAAATTTTGGAATTATTTGTTATAACAATTGGCCAACTCTAATATAGACACCTCAGCAAATCATACTATTTTTCTTGTGACCTGCAGACATAGTCCACATAGAAGTGTACATAAAAGAATTGCATTTCAAAATTTGGATTAGGCTAATCAAAATGCAGCAAACCTTAGAGCATGACAAACAAATTCTTTTGCATGATATCTGGTTCAGTAAGAATAAAAATGTTCATAAGCTGGATTTTTCTCACAAAAACATCATATTTGCTGAATTATGTGGGGGGAAATTCTTATCTTTAAAAGCTATGTTACATTTATTAGAAAAGTATAACTGAGAAAACAGAAATTTAACACTAAAATCTTAGTGGCCGGAGTTACTTGAGTAATAACAGTGTGGAAATAGCTCTTATCTTTCATTCTAATATCTGGTAGCAACTTAGAGTTTGCAAAGGGAATTCACATATATTATCTCATTTTAACATCAAAGAAAAATTTCAAGGCAGAAACTATTGTTAGCTCCATTTTGCCATAAAGAAACCGAGGGTTAAAATGATACCTCTAGATTGAGACAGCCAGAAGCAACAGAGCTGGGTAAGAATTAATCCACTCCAAATAATGCTACAATTACTATTTTGTGTCCAAAAAACTCTCCTAGTGCCAGGCATTATTGTGAAGATACAAAGATGAATAAGAGGTGGTCCCCCCTGAACTACCCTGTCCTAGGATTATGCCCTCTCTTTTTTATTTGAGCTAGACAAGGTAAAGCACATTGCATATTTGAGTAGAATCTGACCTATTATTTTCAAGGAAGGACCCTTTCGCTTTTCAGAAACTTTGGGAGAGTCCTAGCAACCAGAGGCTCTAGCTCACAGCAATTCTCAATACCCTTTTCCTCACCTGCCGATCTCCCACTAGAGTAAGTTCTAGCCCATCTGTCTCCCAATGGCCAGCTTGCTAACTGAAACCCTTGCTCAAGCTTACTGCCTCAGAGAACATTACATCTGAAAAGCTTTACTGCTGTGCCTGAAGTGATGACCTGAAAGGCTGCTCCATTTGTTCTTTCTACTTTGAGCTGGAAAAGACCTTGGGGAAATCGGACACTACATTGGCTATCAATGGCCTTAATCCTTACAGTTGCTTTCAGTGCCTTACAAAAGCATGCCTCAGACCAGTCTGATCTGCCTGCGTGAACCACAGATTACACAGAATATCCTCCTTGTATTTTATACACAAAGATTATTTAGTAGGCAAAGATTCAAATCATTATAATATTGAAGAACTTTGTAGGCTTAATAAATAGTATGTTAGTCATGTGTTATGTGGTTTTTTAAGTGTTTTATCTCATGTAGTCCTCACAACAAGCCAATGAGATGGATATTATGAGTAATCCTGAAAATTTAGGTTTAGAGAAGTAAGACAACTGACCAAGGTCACCCAGCTGGTCAGTGGAAAAACAGACACTGGAAGCCTCTTCTTTTTTGATGCCAAAGCCCTTGCTTTTAATAGGTCTTGACTTTGTTATACATTTCTTCTTTGAAACAATGGCACTCCATCAAAAGAAATCTTAAGGTTTGAATTTAGGAAAAAAATGAGCAGAAGGATATAAAAGAGTTCCTTACATTTAATATAATCCTTGCATTATGCACAGCCATCTGTCTGCATATCTTTCTGAGAACAAATGGTCTGAGCTGGCATTTGTAGTCCACCATAATTTTATACTGTTTGATACAAACTACTTATATTTTTCTTATTTGGGAAGGTAGGAATACAGAGAGAGACACATCTGTGCCTGTCTGGGCACTTATAACTGTGCTTTTTGAAACTTATATGAAAAATCCGGTATATTTTATAATATTTTTCAAACTTCATGGTTCTTACTCTATTGTAAATTGTGGGACAGAAATTTAGTCTTACTGCTATACTCTTACTCTTTCTAATAGGTAAGATACCAATTGATTAAGGATTAATGCAAAAATCCATGAAATTGGGGCGCCTGGGTGGCTCAGTGGGTTAAAGCCTCTGCCTTCAGCTCAGGTCATGATCTCAGGGTTCCTGGGATCGAGCCCCGCATCGGGCTCTCTGCTCAGCAGGGAGCCTGCTTCCCCCCCCTCTCTACCTGCCTCTCTGCCTACTTGTGATCTCTCTCTCTCTGTCAAATAAATAAATAAAATCTTAAAAAAAAAATCCATGAAATTATATAATAATTATCACAATCAACTTTGAAGACTTACATCTGATGTGTCTATAAAGTAGGTGCAGATTATACAGAAAGGGAACTCAGATTTGGTAACCATGGTTAAATAATTTGCCCAAGGACAAATTAATTGTGAGTGAGCAAAGATAAAACTCAGTCATTCTGACACTAAACTTTACCTTATAAGCCTCCCACATCTGAACATTACTATGGAAAGGAACGGGAAAAGAATTTGTCTTATAGAAATGCCCATTAAAGTTGACCGGGTTAGAAACACTTAATTTGCTGTCTTGAATATATTAATTGTAGAAAAAGTTCTATCCCTGGAAAGGAGCCTTGCTTTGTGCAACAAAAAGAACCATCTTATGAATGAATCTGATATTAAGCATAGAGAAGTGGCACAGAGGTCACACATGTATAACAAAATATAACAGGTATTAGACAAGTTAATGGGAAAAACTTAAACATAGTCACCATAAATTAAGCAAAAGAAAGGGAGGGGGTTGTTGAGTTGAAGTATTTATCTTCATCCAATCTAACATCATCCAAAGGAAATTGAAGTGGACTTTCAAGAGCTAACTTGATTGAAATACTTCCTTTGTGCTGAGCACTGTTTTAAATGCTTTACTTGCATTAATTCATAATTCCAAACCATCCCAAAGGTTATTATCCCCCTTTTCCAAATAAGACAACTGAGCTACAAAAAGTTTTTTAAAAAATTATCCAAGTTCCATAGCCTAAACCAGGATTAAAGCCCAGGTTTGACTCTAGAGTCCTCATTATTATCATTAGGATTTTGTTATCATAATTACTACTCAGAAGTGTTTATTATTGAAGTTTTCTGTCTTGAAAGTTCTGCTAAATTTTAAAACACAGAAATATATTTTAAAACCTAAATTATTATGTAGCATTCCAATATATTATGTCTTAGAAAAACATCTATACTGACTCTACTGAGGCTGTAAGTCAAATGACTTTCTATCTGACAACATCATAAACTCCATCTGGAATCTGAAAAGAAAGCTGCTCTTTACCTCTTGCATTGTCATTAGTCATATAGATTTTTTGGTTAGAACTTGGCAGTAGGACAAGGTAGAAAACTTCACATTCTACTTGGGAGAGACATCCCTTTAGGGGAAAAACCTGGATGACTGCACTCATGTTAACTCTTCCCAAAACTATTTTTAATTTTGGGTCATCTTTCTGCTTTGAGATCTTGCCCCCAGTCTAGTGCCAAGTGGAAGGACCACTAACATCTATGCAAATGATTTCTCCCATACCAAGTGTATTCCATTTTCTGCTTAATTCTTCAGTTTCCATCTAGTTTCTCACTCCTCAGATTTGAATCCTGACTCTCCCACTTACTGGCTCTGTGAAGCAAAGTAGTTAATTTTTCTCAATAACAAACTCCTCATTTATAAAATAAAGGTTAAAATCGTACATACCTGATAGGATTGTTATCATAGTCAAGTGAGGTAAAGCATGTAAGATGCTTAGAACGGTTTCCAGAATTTAGCAAGTACTCACTCAATGAATATTCAGGGCATGCTTTAAAATTTAAAAAGTGAAGATTTGAAGTCTGATAACAAACGCCTGTAGATTAGTCCTCAATTTTTCAAAGCATTTTTTCAAATATGTGGAATATGTTCTTGTTCCGTTATGTTAATGAAGAAATTGAGATTCAAAGCAATAAATTGTCAGGACATAATCCTTTAGGCACTATGAATATATAGAAGCCCATAAACTACTAAGGACCAGTACAGACCGGCTGTGGGATATTTCCAAAGTATGATTTTTCTTTCTTCTTCAATGAAAGATAAATGCTGTATCACAAGTTGTCCATGTTTTGAAAACAATCTGATATTTCTCCTTACTCAGGCAATACTATTTTATGTAGAGAGGGTTTCCCCTCTTTAGCAGAAAAGAGGAAAAATGGGTTTGGATCGACAAAGTAAGTCCTAGAATCATGAGTGTCATCTATCTGTAGAAAAACATATTGATGGAGGCTTGGGCTTTGCTCTTAAGGTACTAAGAGAGAAATGGTTCCTAGCTACAGTCAGGGAACAGATGAGTGCAGTATCTGAATTTGGCTGACCAAAAAAGCATAATCTTCTCAGATTCTTCAATGTAAATTGTGTTATAGACTCAATCTGGTAGCAATGTAAAGAACATTGCTTATGGAGCCATACAGATAGAAGTTCACAAATCTTAAATCCACTACTTACTAGGTGGCTATGCATTTTGGGGATGATTATTTAACTTCCTTGAACTGTAATTTCTTTTTCAGCAACCCATACCTGATAGGAAGATAAAACGTGAGCATGTTTCTAAAGCACTTATTACACAGCTCAGCAGATGGTAGCTATTGGAATTTGAGTTGATTTGAGCATTAAATAGCAGGTTGAAGCAGGGGCCTTGAAACATCCTAAATATGAGATTCTTTAGGTCTATGAATCTTCAAATGCTGACATGCAGCTTTTTCTCTAAACACAAAATGTATGCCTACCTTGTGTAATTCAAAATCCCTCCCCTACACATGATAAATAGAATCGTCCAGCTGTTGTCAGTAAATTATGAAAAATCACTTAGTATTTTCTGCTAAAAGAGGTAAAGAGGTTATCCCAGATTCCGTATTTACCAAATATTATGCTCAGCACCTTATTACATCTATTCCTTCTAATGCATTCATGCAAGTGAAACAACGAAGTCTATTTCATCACTGAAGTGAAAATCAGCAGTAGAGTAACAAAACAACATTCTTTATAGGAATACATTTTCTAACATAATGAAATTAATCCAAAGACTTTTGGATATCATGGAAAATGTACATACATGGGTTAATACAGCCTCCCTGGTTAATAAATTTAATGAACCAGAATAGGGAGGAGGGGAAAGAGGGAGGGAGAGAGAGTTTGTCAGGGTGAAGAGAAAATTTCTTGGGATTCTTCTTATAATTTTTAAATACTGAAAAGCCAATGGTGTTATATCTTTGACTCAAAACACTTTATGAAGTGTAATCAGACATAGAGGGCCATCAAGCATTCTATAGTTTATGAAAATGAAATGTAGGCATTTTCTCCTTACCTTGTTTGCTCTGGAGCTTGAAAAATCATTTTAGCCCAGAGAGCAAAACAAAAAGATGGGTGTTGCTATCCAGGAAAACCATTCACTACTTATCAATTTCGTCTTGAATTATTTTCTGATAATAGGTAATGCTTAATGGGCTTACTGCTGACATCGTGGAACATTATATATAACAGGGAAAAATTGCTTTCCTGATGTCTTTGTTGTCAAGATTAGCATTAAGTTAATAACAACCTGATGCTCCTCATTGCACTTAAAAATACTGTTAATTCTCAATAGAAACAAAAATTTTAAACTTTCTGTTGTCATCAGCTTCACATCATAAGTAAGGAGGAGAGGAAGAGGGGAAGGAGTGAGAAGGGATGTAAAATGAAGGGAAAGGAAAGAGAGAGAAAGAAAACATCAATATAGATCTGAAGAAACTTGTTTAAAAAAGTACCACTGAACAATATTTTGTTATGAACTTCCTTATATTATCTTGTTTCTCTTATCTTAAAATATTTATTCTGACATATTATCAAGATGATTTCACATCCATTTCCAAAAACCATTTTATTCATTCTAAGGCTAAGATACAAAGGTGCTTCACCCTCTACTTTCATTCCTTACTTTTATTAATCTTTCCTTTTTCTTTCACACTGTTGTCCCTTAAACTAGTCCTAAGAGTAACTATGTATCTACATACAAAAACTAGTGTTCAAGACATGGATTCTGGTTGTGACTCTCTCATGACCCTTTGTGTGAATGGAGGTAGCCCTCATAAACACAACATTTTCCTTCTCTGTAAATAATGGCTGCCAGAAATGATTATGTCTTGGCCACAAGGAAAGATTCTCATGAGATGATTGATCTAAAATTCCTTTTAGGAATATAAAGGACTTTATAAATTCAAGAGATACATTAAAAACTATATATCCCAGCAAGAAACAATTCACCAATGACATAAGCAAAGATCTTGACTTCCCTGATTTTCATTTAGATTCCTAACGTTTGAGTCCATCGAGGCCATATTCAAAGCCTACTCTTCTGGAAGATATCATAGGATTTTTAAAATATGGCTACAAAGAGCAAAAGAAGATCTGAGTCTCTCGAGAAAAGATTTCCAGACTGAAGGCTGCATAGAAAAAAATTTATTCACCTTATGAACATGAAAGGATGAAAAGACTGAAGGGTAATAAAACTTATCCATTTTCGGTGCCCTCAAGAGGCTGTTTTATCGGGCTTGGTAGTTGGAAAAGTATCTGTAATCGCAAAGAAAACTCTAAGTAGTGTCCAAGGAAAATGTTTAAATAGACGTTTAAAACTCTACTGTTTTGTGTTATCTTCCTACTTCTTTACTTGAGAAAAAGCCATTCAGAATTACAATGTCATTATTTTTATAGATTTATTCTTCATTAAAATAACTTCAAAATCCTAATAATTGATTATAATTACAAGGTACTAAAATCCCTATGCCATTCTCTAAAAACAAGAAGGCTTTTATATTTGGAATATTTGAGCTTAATTAACTTTATTTTTTTTAAGATTTTTTTTGTTTATTTATTTGAGAGGGAAAGTGAGAGAGAGAGAAAACACAAGAGAGGGGAGGAGCAGAGGGAGAGGGAGAAGCAGACTCCTTGCTGAGCAGGGAGCCCAAGGTGGGGTCTGAGCCCCAGGACTCTGGGATCATGACCTGAGCCAAAAACAGATGCTGGACCAACTGAGCCACCCAGGTGCCCCAAGCTTAGTTAATTTTAAATCCCCACAGTTCCATTTCAGAAAACCTCTCTCAGTGAGTAGGGCTGATAAATTAATAGGCAACTATTTGGCCACTAGGTATATATAACTTGTTAGATCATGAAATGGAACTAAATCATAAAGATTTAAATGTATAAGAGAATGACATGGCAACCTTAAAAGGAAAAACAAACCCAGGAAGAATAAAGGAAAAGTGATCAAAGAAGAGAAATGGGGAAATAGTTGGTAAAGACCTGAGAAAAGAAAGAAAGTAGACACTGACCAAGAAATAGCCCAAGTAATTGATTATTTCTGCCACAGGTATTTGTCATCACAGAATTGAAGTTCTACCGCAATGAGCAATTTTGACCTCTCTGCACATAACTGAACACTCTCCTTGCTGAAATTTACTTCACCTGAGAAAAGAGTGAATGGGACATGGTCTGACATCCCATGTATACTCTTGTCCATTCCCAGGTCACAAGGTTGACATCCATGAGATGGATGCAAAGCATTATGGACTTTCCCAAGAGAAACCGGGTCAGGAGTATACTGATGGGAAATTTTTGACACCCAAAAAACTTTATTGTAAATGAGAATATTGACTCCCACTAAAGAGCTAGCAGTGGTCAAATTTTGTGACTTTAGGGGGACTTAGTACTAAGGGAAAAAAAAAAAACCAATAAGGTGTATACTCTATGGCTTTGGAGGGCTATCATGGCCCACTGGGCAAAGCAGGCCCATTTAGCTGCTGTGAAAGATATATATTTACATAAAGCTGTATATGGCAATGTTTTATTGATATTCGGAATTGTAATCAGAACAAGCTTAACTCTTGCTAGTCAATGTCAGAAGCTATGGGATAGGAATGTGGTAGGGAGGGTGTTGGGGGTGGGGTGGTAGACACTAACAGATATACTCCAAAGTATATTTTGTGGAACACAAAACTAGATAGACACTCTCTCTCCTTGCAAAATATTTTTAATCAAATAAATTTAGGGAACATTGTGTATGGGGGTGTGTATATGTATGTGTGTGTGTGTGTGTGTGTGTGTGTGTGTACACATATATATAAAACCTCCTTGGAAAGTAAAAATTTACATTAGCATATAGTAATAAGTACATATATACCAATATGTAAGTAAGTATATAAGTAAGTACATATATACCAATACACACAGTAAAGTCTCTGAAAACTCCCCAAAGCAAAGCATTTCCTGAGCATTTCTGTCCCCCGAGTTCATTGGCATATTTGGAAACACTGCCGTTGAAGAATGTAGTTTGATGTGTGGGAGCCACGTAAGACTTTATGTAAACAAAATGCAGGAAAGGGTACAAGCTTTCAGCTACAAGATGAATAAAGTCTGAGATCTAATGGAAAACATATTGACTGTAGTTGATAAGACTGTATGTATAATTGAAATTTTCTAAGAAAGGAGAATTGATATGTTCTCACACACACACAAAAGATAAATATGTGAGGTGATGGATGTTTAATTAGCTAGATGGGTGGCCCTTTCACAGTGTATACATATAATAAATCACCACCATGTATACTTCAAATGTCTCATAATTTTATTGTCCAATTATACCCCAATAGAGCTAGGGGGAAATTGCAGGACAAAATGGAGTACATAGGTAAGAAATCACCTTAATAGAGGAGAGCTCTTCAGATATTTGAGCTCTAATAAGGCAGTCGTAATGCCTGGAAAGTTGTACGCACTGAGAATTTTTGCCTTGCCTTCTGCTTCTCCTCACAGAGTGGTCCTTAATCCTGGCTGCACATTAGAGTTGCCCCAGGATCTTTTTATACACAAAGTGTGACTTAATTGATATGCGCTGAAACCTGACATCGACATTTACGGAAATTTTGCATGTGACTCCAGTGCTGTTATGTTGAGAGTTACAAATGCAAAAAACAAACAAACAAACAAAAACAAAAAAAAACAACAACTGTGGAATCCATTTTGAGACCAATGAAAATGTTTAGCTTATAACTAGAGGCTTTGATCAGCCCAGCAGGCTGTGGCATGGTCTTGTGTAAGAGATATTTGTAATTGATGCTGGCTTGGAAATCCTCTCATTCAATGCTAGCTCACCATCAGCCTTTCTCTCTTCCCTACTATTCTGTTTTGTTTTGCCTTAATAAGTTAGCCCTCTTGTTAGACTCTCTCCTTCAGTTTCCTCCCCAGCGACTGCCCTCTCCTGTCTTATAGAAGGGAATGTTAGTGTTGCCTTCCTTTCCTGGCTGTGAGGAATAACTCACAGATGAAAACAGCTTTGGTGGTCATGCAGCTGACAATAATTGGATTTGGTATCACTAACCATCTAAATGCATACAGGCCAATATAAGCCACTTCCTTCTTAGCTACGGTAGGAGGCCAAGAATAAGAGCAATTATCATGTAGAAAATCTCATACTGTTGCACAAGGAGCAAGTAGCCCCTCCCTCTCTCACAGCATGTACTACCTTTTATGCGTAATTTGCTTTCCTCCTCATTGAACATTCAGGTGGTGCACAATAGCCTTCTGTCTTTATGTACACAAGTTATTTGTTTTAAATATACATATAAAGCTTGCACCAGCATCCAGCTTTTTTTATTATTATTATTATTGTCAAAGCATAGCTTACAGTTTTCTCCATGCAACAATTCTGTTTAATGAAATTGTGGATCCTAGTGTCAACTCCCAACAATAGCAAATGTGGGACACCGGCATTTATCTCTTCCTTTTTTTCTCGGAGGACAGGGGCAGAGTCAGGGTATGTGCTGGGCAGAGAGTGTGCACAAATGGAATAGGAAGGAATCTTTAGATAATAGTTTCTTGCTTCACCCAAATAGTTCTATAAACATGAAACCCCAAAAATGAAAAAAATTTTAAAAAAAGCTAATATCTTTTAAATGTATGTGTAAGAAGGAGGAATCAAAGAGAAATCAGGAAAGGGAGAGAGAAGGAGGGTGTGGTCTGAAAAAAGAAAAGAGAGAACAAGAGAAGGACAATACTTAGGATAAATGCTGAGAGCCCAGAGTCTTTACCCAAAATTCTGTTAGTAAATAACTTCGCAAGTGCTCCTTTCTTATTCTTCAAGCCTAGATACTATCGGTTTTGCTCAAATCCCCATGAAGTGATTTATTTAAAAGTGCTTCTTCACAGAAAATCCACAAAATGGAGTCAAATGGTCTCATCTCTACTCCCACCATCAATTTTTGTTATCTGTACCAGCAAGGGAGTGATGTTTATGCTTTTCCTTTTTTTTTTTCTGTCTCAAATATGGAAAGAAGAAAGCTGTTTTTTATCAAACACTCATTGACTTTTTTGAAAATATCACAGTATAAAACATCAAAATACATAAACTGAGATAACTTCTTTAAATGAGAAAATCATCTCTATATAGGAAAATTAATCATCTCTCCAGACTGAACTGAACCCCTAAATCTAAGAGGTTGAAAGTTTGCAGGGCATACCTTGGAGATATTGTGAGTTCAGTTCTAAACCACTGCAATAAAGTGAGTATCTCAATGAAGTAGGTCAAATGAATTTTTTGGTTTCCCAATGTGTGCATGTGAAAGTTATGTTTACATTATATCATAGTCTATTAAGTGTGCAATAGCATTATGTCTAAAAAAATGTATATACTTTAATTAAAAAATACTTATTGCTAAAAAATGCTGACCATTACTAAGCTTTTGGTGAATTTTAATCACTCATCACAGATCAGCAGAACAAATATAATAATAATGAAAATTTTGAAATATTGTGAGAATTACCAAAATGTGATACCAAGACACAAAGTGAGCAAATGCTATTATAAAAATGGTGCCAATAGACTCGCTCAACACAGGGCTGCTACAAATCTTCAGTTTGTAAGACAAAACAAAACACAATATCTGCAAAGTACAACAAAGCAAAGCACAATTAAATGAGGTGTACCGATAATTTGTTCTTACATCTCGGAAGAACTAACAGAACTAACATATTTCAGAAAAGGATCTCTGAGCATGTTAAATTCTTGAGCCAGTGAAAAGAGCTCATGATGTTGCCTCCACCTCTTTCACATACTGAAAGGACATTTTCCTTTTCCATAAATTCACACCATGTTGCTGCATACCACATATTTGATCATTCTTCTATCATTTGGTATTTTGTTCAATTAGCATGCGAAACCACTTTATGCAAATTCTATAGAACATTCTATCATGACAAATCAAATGAGAAGGGATTCTGAAACCAAGCCTCCATGGTTCTGAATGGACTTGGAGAAGAACGCAGTTCTTCATGAGAGACATCCTGGAAAGAGCTGTGAAAAGTAACAGCCTCTTTGGCCAGCACTACCCACCTCAGCAAAGTACCAAATTAGATGTTTTGTTCCTTTGAACACTTAGGCAATTTAAGTACCTATTTTGCTGAACTGAGGAGAGGTGGTGAACTAATGCAAGGTAATGATTATAATGCCATTTGGAGCAGAAGTGGCCTCTGAAAGAACACCATAGGAGACCACATCTAAATGGAGACTCAGCCATGATTTTCATTCTCACAATATTCTGATCTAGAACTCCTCTGTGTGTCAAATAGACTCTATATTCTTATGCTTTCTCAAAAATAATAATAATAATAAACATAATATATAGTCCCTTTGTTTTCTCCGCTTCCTTCAAATTGGCCTTCACCAGGCTGTAAGGAATTCCGTAACTCAGTAGCTTCTCGTCTATCACTTTTGCTGCATGTGAAAAGCATGGCTCTGAGGGAAAGGGAATAAACCATATTCCATTTCCCCATTTTTCATTGCTCAGAAACTATGATGACAGCATATCAAATGAAACTCCTATGACACAATCTCCTACTTGAATCAAGTCCAGGTGTCCAGGTATTACCACATCAGCCCTTCACCAGCCCGGTTCCTTTTGATAGTTCATGCTCCATCACCAGGGAGAGCAATGGACCTGCTGACAACATAGCATCTCCCAAAATATGGAGGCTAAAGTCATGCCTACTGCCCAGACTGCATGAGGCTAGGTTACGGAGGCTCCAAAACAGGAAATATTAACCCATTAAAGACTCTTGAGCAAGGAAACAAGATGAACTTGCTTTTGAGTGAATAACCTGGGGGTCATATGTAAATTAGGCCAAAATACAGATTGGTGTAAGAGACAAGACCTGTGGCATTTGTAGTATTGCAGGTATAAATGAAACTCTAGAATGGAGAAAGAAGAGAGGTGAATTAGGATGACCTTTAACAGAAATGTTTTTTGAGAAATTAGGATCTGATTGGATCTAAATAATAAAAGATATAAGTACTTCTAAATTGACTGCAAAAATAAAGACCTTCAATACTGGGAGAAGTTTGTTGCCAAAAAGATAGAAGTTTGAAAGGATAATCAGATTGCTAGGAAGATGAATTTGGCTTTAGATATGCTGTTAAAAGTAACTGGGTATTATATAAGACTGATGAATCACAGACCTGTACCTCTGAAACCCATAATACATTATATGTTAATTAATTGAATTCAAATTTTAAAAAATGTTAAAAAAAAAAGTAAAGGCAAGATTTACAAGCAAATAAATCCAGCAGGTGCCTGGTGATTCCAAAGTGACAATTTGGTGGGAAGGCAGAACTAGAGCTGGCATGGAGGAGAAAAAACGTAGAGGTGATACATGAAGCCATGAATGGGTGAGATGTCCCAAAAGCAAGTGTGGAGGGAATTTTAAAGGGTAGAGATGCCAGAGGAAGAGGAAGGAAGGAATCCGGACACAAGGAAAGATGTGAGTGCAGAATTTGGCAGATGAGAAGAGAGATCGGCAGGGAAAGCAGCACGGCGTGTGGCAAGAGCACCAGCGTGGTAGTTACAGTGTCCAGATCTGGGTTTCGGGTCTTTATTACTAACTCTTACAAATCTTTCCTGAGTAGAATTCCTTGTATGTAAAATAAGAGATTAAGATAAGATCAGCATTTCCTACAAGTTGCTCCACATAAGATTTTAAGTCCTAAACAAAGCAAACAAAGTGTCCAGTGTTCAAATACACTTGGGAAATGTTTGTTTAAAACACTGTTCAACAGATTTTGTTTATTGCAGGATTTATCATAATTTTTATAATACTGACATGCATCATGAATCTCCAAGATAGGAGATACAGTTCACAATGTTTCCTAAGTTATTTGACAAAAGAACTGGGGTGTGGGGATTGTGTGGCATTTCAAATGACAGCATCCCAAAGAACTGCGGAAAAGAGTTCTCTGGAAGTTTTCTAATTACCCTTCCAACTCCAGAATTTTGTGAATCTATTAGACATATAATCTGATTCTTGAAAATCGTACTTATTTTAATAACAACACAGAAATGCCAATGTCATCATTAAATATTATCTTTAAGTTCAGAAACGTACATTTATTATTTCAAACTCTGTTTCTGATCCATATTTATCATTGGTATTCTGCACTGTCAAAAATGACACATTCATAAAGTTCTCTGAGTAAATTATGTTCTTATAAATGTATGGTTTATTTCTGTCAATTGTAAGATTTTTATCATGTGAAGTAAAAGATGCGTTATTGTGGTAGTATTTCACAATATATATGTACACTAATTCATCACGTTGTATATCTTAAACTTCCATAGTGCTTCATGTCAATTACATCTCAATAAACCCAGGAGAGAAAAAAAAAAAAGATTTTTGTGCTTTTGCACACTGGATAAAAAATCTACTCAAGAGGTTTCCCCTCAGAACCGAAGGATCCTAAGAACAGTACGTTATATAATTTAAAAATAAGGAAAAGAAAGCATTTATACAAAATTCATATTATATTTATCTCTGGCTCTAATACTGAAGAAAAGAAACCCACTTTACAGTCCTGCATGACTACCACACATAAGTTTTTCACCCGGCCTGCTCCTGTTCGTACTGATTCCTGACGGATGTTCAGTGATACCTTTGCTCATGGATGGAGCTGAAGGGCTTCTTGATTTTGCCCTGCCCTCTCTGCGGACCGACCCCAACTCCCTGACAACTTGGCCCATGTGACAGTTTCACTGAACTGTTCTCTTCCAACTCTCATTCAGAAACGTATTCACTTGGTGATTTTTTAAAACAAATTTTGTGTGTATTGCAAAATGATCAAAAAATATTAAATTAAATGTTAAGCATAAAACTATTGATATTTCCTATTTCTACCACTATTATTCTTATTTCTACTTTATTTTTTTTTAAGATTTTATTTATTTATTTGACAGAGAGAGAGAGTGAGAGAGAGAGAGAGCACAAGCAGGGGGATCAGCAGGCAGGGGGAGAAGCAGGTTCCCTGCTGAGCAAAGAGCCTGATGTGGGGCTCTGTCTCAAGACCCTGGGATCATGACCTGAGCTGACGACAGCCGCTTAACTCACTGAGCCACCCAGGAGTCCCCTTATTTCTACTTTAAACATGCATTTATTTTATAATAAGAAACCTTTTAATGCTTTGTTACATGGCTTTCTATCACTCAAAAGATTATAACAAAGAGAGGAAGGTTTGATGGTGGGAATAGAAATTTGGAGGCAGTAACTGGGACAGCAATGAAGTGACAATTGACAGACTGACATCAAGAAAGGTGACAGAAAAAGGCACACACTGGGATCTGTTACTACCTGGGGATAGATATTCCTTCAAAATGATAAACATAGGTGATCAAAAAAAGGTTAAATATAGCGCTACAGCCTGTGGGTTAGTCAGCATGGAAATGCACAACATATTTTATAAAAATTTAATCCAGAATGATAGAAATGGTATGGCACATGAAAGGGTAAGCTTGAGTGACTAGCACAACGTTAGTGCATGAAACACCTCTCCCTTTGCAGCCGGGTGAAGGGATGTTAATATGGTTCCACATAAATATGTACTAAACCACATTATACATGTTCAGCTATTTTCTGCTGTTTAGTTTTTACCAAGGTGTTATTGTTAAAGTTTGTTGACTTTTATTTGCCTAAGTGAAAATCAGCAAAGACACTTTCTTAATTATCTGCACAAATTCCAAACAGTGAAAATGGTGCCCTTGGCCATCATGGTACAGAAGGTTATGACAGTGAGGTAGGCAATCCGGCTAAGAGGCCTCACCATCCAAGGGATCCCCTTAATGCAAGATTTCCCAAACTTCTCCAACAAAGATGTAGAAAATAGCAGACACATTTTGTAGGTAATGTGGGAAATCTTATTTTTCTAAATTTTAAACTTAAAATATTTTAATCACTTTGAACTTCAAATGAAACCCTGACTTTTCAAAATATTGTAATAATTTGCGGCTTTCTTCATCTGGACTAGAAAACCTGAACCCCTTTTCAATTTAAAATTAGTTCTATAAATTTTATTTCAGTAAATAACCCATATCTTAGTTTTTCCTGATTAGTCCAATATATATTTTTCTTCCCACAATAAGCACCTGACAGAAAATATTGTCAATTTCTGAGTTGGCCTTTTAAAAGATAGCTTATTTAAAGGCAGTCTATTTTTTAAATTAGATAGAACAATGTCATCATATAAAGTGGTTCTAAACTCAATTACTCCATCTTTGGAGATATGAACCCAAAGCCTTAAACCCCATTCACACTTCCATTCCCCTATGGTCAAATCATCTGTGGTTATCTTTAGATCTCAAAATGGTGACTGTACTATACAAACAGTGGTGTGGACGTACCCTCATTTCAACACTTCACAAACTAAAGCAAAATTGGAGGCAAATTTTTAAACAAACTCAAACTATACTTCTCTTCAGCTTAATCAATCCTGAGAAAATAAAGGGCTCCTACCAGCTTTCCTCCAGGTAGGAAAAAGTTAATGATAGAGAGTGATAAATTATAATCATCCCTTATAGATCTCTTGGTAGGTGGTCTCTTCCTACTTTCTCTAATATAAAATGATTGCCATCCTAAATCTCTTTTCTTTTTTTTTTTTCTAAATCTGTTTTCTTATGGAGAAATGCCAACTCAGGCCATGTTTGTTTTTTTTGGGTAGGAAGTATATGCCAGACAATGAGAAGTTTCACATATAAACTGTTCACCTCGGAAAGAAAGCTAAGCAAACATGCCTTACAACAAGAACATGTAATCATTAGCAGCGCTTTTGTTAGAAGAGGAAAAACAAAAAACAAAAAAACACTTGAAAATTGGAGAAAAAAGGGTTTACAATTTGAAGTTACACCTGGCATCCTTAGAGTTACAAAGGAGAAGTAGCAAAACACTTAAGTACAGTAAATTATCCTAAGGCTTATGTAATGCTTAAAATCCAAAAGTAATTACCTCATACCTAAGCCAACAAACAAAAACACTATATGTGTAGAAGCCTTTAATGTAGCAGCATCTTCCCGGTTTTCTGAAATTTTGAGATGACCTTTGTCCTCTATTTTCTTCCTACAAATATTTTAAAGCCACCATAATCTTTCTTTTGCCCTATCATCCTCCACAAACCATGCTTTTAGTGCTTAAATAAGTATTCCACTTTGCTATCTAGAGATGGGCTTTGAGCATGAATGACCTAGTCTATTGGTAGATTAAGTTCAACATCTCATTTAGAGGAAAATCACACAGCAATCCAGAATTTCAATGGAAATAGTTCAATATTCAATGGAAATAGCTTTTAACACACACTCTATTTTTCAAAATGGCACATATAATCTTCATTGTAAATAGATGGCATAAAAAGAGAAATATTTTTTCTGAAACTTTTTTTTAAGCAGCAAAGAAATGTTTGTGCATTCCCATATTATGCTCAACTTTCTTCTAACTTTTGATATTCTGAAATTTAATTTTTGTTATAACAAGAAGAAAACTATCACTAAAATCAAAAGTTATTTTATATTTATTTAACTGTACTTTTTAAATAAAGAAAAGAACCAAATATCTGTCTTCCCAAAACAAAGCACACAGAGCACACCTTTCCTACAAATTAAAGTCATTAGGCCTGGTTGTCTTCCCAAAGGACCAGAATCAAGTCATACAGCTATATGATGGTAAATGACTCCACTGATTCATATCATCTTCACAAGACACATAAGGAAACTTCCCTTTGAAGTGGTTGAGTAGTGCTTATATAGGTCATCAGAATAGTTTTTCTTGCTCTTTGACCCACCATTCTACTGGGCCAAATCTTTTTTGATTATTATACCCTCATCCCATTAATCCTTCAAATCCCACCATCGGGCACATACTCCAATATTCAGATTTCATCTCTCTCGATCTGTATTTTCAGTCCTGCAAAAATATGCAGTCTCAGTTCTCTAATATTTTCCTGTATAATATAATCAAGTAATACATAGAAAGTGGAAGAACTAAGCCAGAAACAGAAACAATGCTAAGGTGACATAGTGGTCAAGAGTTTTAACTCAAGTCAGAATACCTAGTTTTGCATTCCAGTTCCATTACTTGCTATCTCTAGGGCCCTGGATGTGATAATAGTACCTACTTCATGAGATTACTGTGTGAATAAAATGAATGATCTACAAAAAATGCTTGACATTGTGCCTGACAGTGCTTAACAGTGCTGTAATTAAAATTAAAAGGCAAAGTTCTCACGCGATAGTAAGGATGGAGCTAATAATAATTCCAAAATTCTACTAGGTAGACATTTTGATTTCTTAAATCCTAAAGCTTCACTGAAAAAGATTAATGAGTTGGTTCTCCTATAAGTTTCCTTTAATTCAGTTCAACAATAATATAATAACCAAGCATTTACTATTTGCACAGTGATAAGTGATAGAGAACAAAAGGAGACGGTGAAAGGGAAAAAAAGACAAGAACTAACATATATTAAACATTAAGTAGATGTCAGGCCTTATACTCAGTATTTTCTTTTTTCTTTATTTTCAAGTTTTAATTTAAATTTTAGTGAGTGAACATATAGCATAATATAGGTTTCAGGAGTAGAATTTAGTGATTCATCACAGGTGGCCTCCTTAATACCCATCACCCATTCCATCCCCTGCCCACCTCCAATCCAGGAACATCCAGTATTTTATTTTTATTATTTTTAAAATTTTTTTAAAGATTTTATTTATTTGTTTGAGAGAGACAGAGCACACACAGGTGGGGGTGAGAAGGAAGGGACAGAGGGAGAAGGAGAAGCAGAGTCCTTGCTGAGCAAGGAGGCTGATGCGGGGCTCAATCTCAGGACCCCGGAATCACGACCTGGGCCGAAGGCAGACGCTTAATGGATTGAGCCACCCAGGCACCCCAACACTCAGTATTTTAAACATTATGTCTTAATCAAGTAGACTGAAAAGTCACCAGACTCACAAGTGGTAAAGCTAAGATTTGAACTCAAGTTCTTCAGACTTCAGCCGGTATTCTTTGATGAAAAAGGCGAACAAAGAAGCAACTATCCATAAGGCAATATAGAGTGTATTAAATAGTACGGGAGATGAAAGAGAGAGTGATGGCTTTCAATTTGGCAGAATCCAATCAGGCAAAATAGAAGAGGTGGCACTGAACTTATTAAAATATAAGTAAAAATAGCAATAATTAATAATAAAATATTCATATTTAAATACTCTGTGTACTATTCTAATATTTTATCTATGCAACTGATTGATAAAAGTGAAAGAATATATTTTGGCAGAAAGATCAAACTCTACCCAGAGTTGAGATAGGAGATAGAAGGAGGTTCAGAGTCCTGAATATCTAATGTTTTTGTACACAGGGAAATGATGATGATAAAATTAGAAACGCAGGTCAAGTGCAGGTTTTGAAGAACTCTTTGGATGTCATACTAAGAATTTTAGACTGTATCTTAAAAGAAAAAAAGAGAGTTGGGGTAGAGTCTTTTTTTTTTTTTGGGGGGTAGAGTCTTAATAAATGAGTCATATAATCATATCTGAATTATTAGAAAAATAACTGTTAAATAGGTAAAAATGGATTGGAATTGGTAGCTCTATACCAATTAAATAATTACAGTTTAGTTTAATTACAGTATAATTATATACAATTTTAATTACAGTATAATCATATACAATTTTAATTAATTTTATATATGATTATATATGATTTAATTTGTATAATTATATACAATTAATTAACTTGTATAATTATATACAATTTTAATTACAGTATATTTGTATGATTGTATGATTATATATAATTAATTAATTTGTATAATTATATACAATTTTCATTACAGTGTGATTATATACAATTTTAATTAATTTTTAAGTTTAATTACAGAATAATTATATACAATTATATAATAAACAGAAATAAAAATAAATTAAAGCCAAAAATACAGTGATATTCCTCAAATAGTTCGAATAAGAAATGGAAGAAGTTTGAACTGCCAGACTGAGGACTATGAATGGATCTAGGACTGGTAGGTATAAGAGGCTCTCTAGAAATAGAATTGACAGAATTTGGTGGATAAATGGATATCAGTAGTAATGACAAAAGAGAGAGGTCTTCAAAATACTCAGGTCATACAGCCAGTAAGTATTTAGAAATATATCTGTAGTTCCAGAGAGAAAACAGAGCCAGAAACAACGTGAGATGATAGATGATAGATCATTGATAGATGGCTAGAGTTCGTAATATAGCCATAATTGTGATGTATGTTGTAAGAAGGACGTACTATGCACAGCTTCTACACAAAGATAGGGGAAAGGTCAAGTCACAAGAATAAACAAAGGAAACAACATCCCTCATGGGGATAGAATATGAAATAACCAGAGAAAGTTAGAGATGAACCTTTGGGAAGCTGGCTCCACATAAGGGAAAAACACAAGAAAAGGAAATCCTAAAAGAGATAAGGATTTTCAAACAGAGAAGTCAAGCAGCGGGAGGAGAAACAGCAAGAAACTCACAGGATCCCCTGAGGAGGGTGACTTCAAGAAACAGAAACATTCATCAGTGCCAAACACTGCAGAGATTAAACAGGATAATGACCCAGAAGAGCCCGTGGATCAGGCAATTAGAAAATCTCTGTAGCATTATTAGTCTTTTGGAGACAATGGGGTGATGATCAATGGTAGGTGAAGCTGTGCAGGCAAAAATTTCAAACTTTTTTGAAAAAGTTGGCAGTGAAGAAGAATATTGGATTTGCTTGAGCAGAAGAGGATTTTTAAGTTTTCGAAGATGAGGATAGATTCTTTTTCAATTTCTATGAGGAAAGAAGCAAAAGGGAGAGGATTATATTTTAAAATATCCTAGATAGGGAATGACAGACAGAGAAAGATTGGGAGAAAAATAAAAAAGGGCACAGGAAGAGAGAGCCCAGGAAAGAACATGAACGCTCCTTTAGTTGAAGCAGAAAAGAAAGGGCAAGCACAGCGGGGCTTTTGAGCAACAGAAGAGAGAAGTTGAGGAATTTTAACAAGGTGTGTGTGTGTGTGTGTGTGTGTGTGTGTGTGTAGTATAAGTTTAATCATTTCGCTTTTATAACAAGACTGAGATGAAGTAATTTGTTAAAAGAGAGAGGGAAAATCAAGTTGGGGGAAAGGTTTAAAGGAGGGAATAAAGTTTGAAATTTCTCCTTTGAGAGATATAGAAATGAGTGGACTAGAGATAAGTAAGTGGATTCCTGAATTGTCCTAAGGCTCAATTTTAAATTCTGGCATTCCAACCAGAGGTGAATATTTTTCTCCATAACACCCCTAATAATGGAGGAAGAGGATTCAATCGTCTTAGAGCTGGGCATTGTTTCATGCCTAGGGTGGGAGACAAAAGGACAAAAGAACTAAGAATGGTTTTTAAGACAATTCTTAAACTAGTTGAGCCAGGAATCTAAGTTGAGTATAAAGGTAAAGAGACCAGAAAGAGGGAAGGTGGATAACAATGATGATGATGGTGTGATGGCAGACACTGCGTAGCTCTGCGTGCTTGGCTCTAGTCTACGTATTTTACGTATATTAACCTTTTTAATCTATGCAAGGTCATGTCATGCATGCAAAAAATATGTTTATTTCCTAACCAGCTGTACACCCCACATCACATTCCTACTTTTAATGTGTTTTATTTGTAAATGCATTTGTATATAACACATTATTTCCAGGACACATGGGCAATTTGTTTCCACTTTTCTAATTCGCATTCTAGATGGCTTTGGTTCAGCACTGGAATATTTAGCTCATTTTCCAAACATCACATTAATGCATGATTTAGGACGTAAACAAGAGTTGAAAATAAAATCCTCTTGGATATTCTGTTGTTTTAAAATCTGAAGGGTTCAGTAATCCTTTAAATCTGTAATCACTAAAAAGACAGCCATTGTCACTAAATCACATGTAGCTCTACGGAAACCACATAATGCAAAGTTCTCCAAAGAATAATTATCGTTAAATGTGACTATGAAACAATAATAGTATGTTACAAGGCGACTTACACACACATGCTATTTTATTTGACATTATTGAAGTCTTTATTCTCTTGCTTAGAGTTGAGATTATAGCAAATCCAATCATGGTAATAAAATTACCAGAGGTGAAAAACAAGTTCTCTAGCATTTGAAAAAAATGTGAATATCCAGCAAGATGCGTAAACAAGGAGACATATTTGAATTAAAGTTGGCCTACTAGGCCACATTTATCATGAAAATTTTTATTTAGATATTTTAACGTATGATTTGTTACAACCACAAAACTACATATATAATCTCTGTATGTTTGGTTATAGCATTAATGTTAGTAAATATAGTACATTTCTTCTAAAACTTTTATATCTCATTGTAATCATCGCAAAGGAATTTTACTTAGAACAGTATATTGAAAATTTACGCTATTCTGAATTCCTTTATAGTGATCTTTTCTTCTTACCCTAAGCATATTTTTTTTTAATTTAAATTCTAGGAAATGAGACTTCTTTTATTATTATTTTAAGGTATCGCCCCCATTAGTAGCCTTTCCTATTCCATCTCTACCTTTGAGACTTTTTAAACCTTAATGCTATCTACACCATCTTTAGTTCCTTCTACTTTCATATGAAGATATTTAGAAGCCTAATCTTTTGATTTTCAATAACTAAGTTTTTTGGATGAGATTAAATTCAGACTTTTCCTTATGATGACATCTAATCTTTAAGGAATAATGTTATAGAAAGTTTCCAATGTGTTATCCTAATAACTATTAATAGTGCTTTAATTTTTGCAGAATTGCTCTCTCCTCTTTAAAAACTGAGAAACTAGAGGGATGCTTGGGTGGCTCAGTTGGTTAAGTGTCTGCCTTCAGCCCTCGTCATCACCTGGGTGTCCTGGGATCAAGTCCCGCATCAGGCTCTTTGCTCGGCAATGAGCCTGCTTCTCCCTCTGCCTGCCACTCCTCCTGCTTATGTTCTCCCTCTCTCTGACAAATAAAAACTGAGAAACTAGAATGAGAACAGGGGATTAAATCACATTCAGAGTCACGAAGTAGAAGATTGGGTACTGGGACCAACATCGCCCAACATCAGAATCTTACCCCATGAACCAAACACAGAGAGAAGGCTGTACCCCGAACCTCCCATCTTCATTCTCCAAACCTTCAGTCTCCCAAAGGTTATTTTTTTAATTTTTTTTTAATTTATTAATTTGACAGAGAGAGAGAGATTATAAGTAGGCAGAGAGGCAGGCAGAGAGAGATGGAAGCAGGCTCCCTGCTGAGCAGAGAGCCCGATGCGGGGCTCGATCCCAGGATCCCGAGATCGTGACCTGAGCCGAAGGCAGAGGCTTTAACCCACTGAGCCACCCAGGCGCCCCAAGGTTATTTTTTAATCTATCTAGGAAGACATTTATAAATTGTCAGGACCTTGAATAGCCAGGCACTATACAAATAAATAAGTAAATCTGTGTGTAAACATCTCTGAAACAGGCAAATGATAAATAACACAATGGCCGTTTCTTTTATCTTCCCAGCTTCAGCCTTTTGCTAGCTTATAAATTTTTTGAGGAGAGCTATAATGTTATTGAATTGATGACAGCAACAGACAAGAATTTAGAGGCAGTAAGATTCCTTCAGACAGACATTCCCCAGACAAACTGATAGCAGTTAAGAGTTTAAGTGACACCTCTTTTCTAAAATCCCTAGAACAAAAACCAAAAAGAGTCATCAGATCTCATGGCATCAGGTGTGAACTGAAACACAATTCATCCCTTGGATTATATCATATCACCCTGTAAGCCTCTGTGTTAACAAATCATATAGAATATGGTTCCACTTCTTTTCCTCTGAAAAGTAATTAGGCAAAATCTTCTCTTTTCATCTATTTTTGGTCGAAAAACAGATGGCTGCCTCGAGGAATTTCCCATTGCATGTTCAACCTAATAAGAGTCTTTATTTTTATGTCAATTAAAATATTTTTTTTATTTTGAAAATAACTTGGACAGATATATACATATTTAATTAAAATATTAATAAATCATGTATCATTAGAGGAAAAGTCATAAATAATTACAGTGTCTTTATATGTTCTTATTAACAATAAAGTAGTTTTCTAATCTATACTACATTGGCTTTCAAGGACTGGAGATGAGACTGTGGGCTGTGCCAAAAAGTATCCATGACCAGCAACCATGTGGCCTGAGTTTGAATTCCAGAACTGTCATATACCATGTTTAAATACTTGCTCAAGTTGCTTTTGCTCTTAGAGCCATGGTTTCCTCATTTTTAACCTTGACAGAAAAGAGGTAGGTGTTTTGTAGGCTCCTCTGACAAGTTTCTGTATTGTATGCAGAGAGACAACATATTTCTAAATTCTAATATATTTGTGTATTAGCTATGGAAGGGGGAATTGCCTCAGTCCTCGACTGGCCCGGTAGATGGCTGCACTTTCTACTAAGGCATCTCTGGCCAGATGGGAGTTTTATGTAGAACTGATGTAGTCTTCTTCCTCATTCAAAAGACTCATAGGATTTCTGGAACCTCTTCAAAACAAGTCTAACCAACCCATTTTGATGAGTTACGTCACACCGATCAGAAACATATGTATTAAATCTTTCTAAGGTTTAAAAATTGGATGAAAAGAACACAACAAAATGAATTTTGAATTTTATCAAAGCTACAAAATTAAATTCTATATGACACTGTGGACAAGAAGCCACTGAGCTCTTCCCACTCTCATGCTGAGTTCCTATTAGTTCAAATGGCTCCTTTGAGTATGATTAGGAGATTAAGCATTCATCAGTTAGTGTCTTTCTTTCTTTCTTTCTTTCTTTCTTTCTTTCTTTCTTTCTTTCTTTCTTTCTTTCTTTCTTTCTTTCTTTCTTTCTCTCTCTCTCTCTCTCTCTCTCTCTTTCTTTCTTTCTTTCTTTCTTTCTTTCTTTCTTTCTTTCTTTCTTTCTTTTCTTCCTTCCTTCCTTCCTTCCTTCCTTCCTTCCTTCCTTCCTTCCTCCAAATTTTGTCTGTGTTCAAGGAAAATCAGACTCAAACCCTGGAGCTCCACCTGCCTGGAGAGGGCAGTTATCATCACCATTCCTTTAGATCAGATGGCCTCCCTAGAATTTGTCAGTAGCCTTGTAAATATGCACCCTTAACTAAAGAAGGACAAGGCCAAAGAGTATGGCTGAATGAGATCTATCACAATCAAATATGAATGACTCCAGGTATCCCTTCCCAAAAAAGAATGAGGATATGAAGCATGGTGGGATACAGTGATGCAATGTTCAAATACTGAATCCTTCAATATGGTAGCTGTCAGCCACATAGAGTTACTGAAATTTTAATTTAAATTAAATAAAATTTAAAAATCAGTCCACTAGTTGCAAGAGCCACATCTCAAGTGCTCAACAGCCACATGTGTCAGACGACTGCTATACTGAACAGTGTAGACATGGAACATTTCCATCATCACAGAAAGCTTCATTGGCCAGTACTGGCCCAGTATAACACCTAGCATATAATAGGCACCCAGTGAAATTAAAGAAAAATATGATAAATAAACTAATAAAGACATTTTGAGTAGCCAAGATTAATTCAGTAAAGTCTGCTTTCGAAAGACACACATTTCCTTTTTCTGCTTTTAACGTGTTCAAGGCTCATCTTCTGTCATTCTTCAACTTTTTGAGATATTTTAATATATATACTATGCCAGAAAGATCATTACACTGATCAGTTAATATAATTGAGGTGGTTTCTGACATTAATAATAAAACACCAATTCAGCTATAGTTTTTCTCAATTACCATCAATACTGCCTTGTATTTGCATAAATTTAATTACATGCACCAGTTTAGCACACAAAAATTTGCATCATTATTTCCAATACACAAAATTCTGAGTACTGAAGATTACCACCTCTGTTTTATAGACAGAGAAACATGCCGATAGCATCAAGTGACTTTTTAAGGTTATACAGCTATATTCAAATTTAGAAGAAGTAAGTGATTGTTTACAGTAACACAACAAATAACAGGATGTATCCAGAACTAAAGCCTCATTTTTCTGGTTTAAAGTTCAGAGCTCTTGACACTAAACTATGTAACTTCTCAGCAGATCAATCAAAATACAATGTATATACTTAAATGAAGAAATATCTTTATAGTTTCTGTATCATATATCAGTATAAATAAAGACAAAGACATGAATAATAAAATCACTAGAAAAAATATAGATGCCTAGATGCTGAATTTGTCATTTAGTCTAAAATGCAGGTCTGAAAAAAAATAATAAAATAAAATAAAATAAAATGCAGGTCTGAGGTAATGGTCTATAAATTTGACACTACCCCTTAGTCACGTTGCACAATGCCAGGGAGCATATTCAGATTGTGGTCCATCTGGAAAGCTGCACACTTCCCATCTCCAGCGGACTTCACTCCCATCAGCTACAGTGTGCATTGATTTCTGAAGTAGGGCGACATCAAAAATCTTCACTTGAGCAAGCTCAACCTTAACATTTGGCATCACATCCTTTGCATATCAAATGAAACTAAATCTACTGAGTTATCTTGAAGCATATTGGGAATAGTGGTGTAAATACTCAGGGATGTCACATCATTTTAAATGTTTTCTGACACTTTGTTATTTAGCAGACACTTTGGGGTGTTCCATAGATAAAGAGAGGTTTGGAATTTTACACTTCTACTTGAAAACAGCACACTAGCACAGCCTCTGAAGTAAAACTACTTGGGTTTGAATTACAAGCTATGTAATCTTGGACAGGTTACTTAACCTCTCTGGGCCTCAGTTTTCTCATCTGTAAAATTGGGATAATATTGCTTTCTTCTAGATTTAAACAAATTAACACAAATTAAATATTAAGAAGAGTGCCTACCACCTAAAAGGGCCTAATAAATGTGTTTTGTTGTTGCTCTTGCAGTGGTGATGTTGATGAGAACAATAATGATTTGAAATCACCTACTATGATAGTTTCCAAAGGCAGCCCCCAATAAGCAATAAGCCTTTATTTATGTCTTTGTGTAATCCGCTTCCATGTTGGCTACTGCGCTGACCTTGTGACCGGCTTCCACCAACAGAATGTGGAAGAAGTGACACTATTCTAGTTTTGAACTTAGGCCTTAAAAATACTTTATAGCTTCTTCTAACACACTTTTGGGATCCCCGGAACCGCCGTGTAAGAAGTCCAGCTAATCTGACAGAGAGAGACCATGTAGGGAAACCATGAGGAAAGGCCACAAAGAGAAAGTCCTCAGAGACTACATGAGGAAATAAAGAAGTCTAGTCATCTTACCATCCCAGATAAACCCAACTTCCCAGCCATCCCTCCCAAGGCACTAGTCCCAGACACCATTTGACCACAGTCACGGGAGCTACCTCAAGTGAGACCATCAGAAGACTCATGCAGCTGAGCCTTAGTCAATCAACAGAAACATAAGAAAGAATTAAAGGTTGCTATTTTAAGCCATGTGGGGAACATGGTGAGGTAGTTTGTCATGTATCAACAAATAACCAAATACCTATTATTAGTTAGAAAACTACGTATTAATTTTCAAAATCATTATAATCATAGATGTTATTTAAGGCTCTCTGCCCGTTGCCTTCTACTTGTGATAGTAAGTTTTCGTTTATTATATCTATCACATTTACCTCACATCTAATTTTTCCTAACACAGTTTCTTTACTATGTTTTAGCCAATCTATTTGACCTGTCCTTCATATAACCTTCTTCCATTTTTACATCTTGTATCTATAGCATTTTTGCTACCGGTGATATTCTCCTCTTTCTTAGAAGCTAATCTGTTTTCATTTTCTTCTTCCAGGGAGCCTTTCTTAACTCTACTTCTATTCTTCGTTGACTCACGAATACACAGTTCGTACCACATAAATGCACTGAAATACATTTATAGTATATGGTGTATTTAGGATAAAGTCTCATGTGTGCCTCAATCTGATTTCCTCTTTGAAGAATAGCAGTCTATTTGTTTTCTACCCCTGCTCAGGGTTTAGTTTACTGCACTGCTCCACCTATAGACTGTCTCCCCAAGACAGACTAGTACTACCAAGCCCTAGAAATAGCTCACTCTGATACTAAGGTTAGTTCATTAATTCATAATAAGAATAGTGATTTCCAAAGTAACTGCACACTAGACAATGGTTTCCTCACATTACGGTATTTCAAACCTATAGGCAATCAACATGGAAATCAAGAATTTGCTTGATGAGGATGGAACATCACTTTTATGATTTGAATATGTAATGGCATCTAAGAAAGTCTCATGCATCCATATACACAATAAGGTTATACCTATTGCCCTGGCTGAGCAAGTTCTCAGACCGGGAATACTGTTTTCTGGACTGTGTTGAATAAACACTCTTCAGCGGAATTTTTATTCATTCAAAAGTATTTAGTAGGCATCAACCATATGTCAGGCCAAATTAAGGATTAAGCAATGACCTAAAGAGACAAAAACCCTCATCCTACTGGAAGTGACATTCTAGAAGTTTCTGGCTTACTGCTAAACTGCCTACACTAAATTATTAAAAAATAAACATATGTAGGGCACCTGGGTGGCTCAGTGGGTTAAAGCCTCTGCCTTTGGCTCAGGTCATGATCTCAGGGTCCTGAGACCCTGAGCAGGGTCTGCTCAGCAGGGAGTCTGCTTCCCCCTCCCTCTCTGCCGGCCTCTCTGCCTGCTTGTGATCTCTCTCTCTCTCTCTCTCTCTCTCTCTCTCTGTATTAAATAAATAAATAAATAAATAAATAAATAAATAAATAAATATAAATAAACATATATAGATATATTTATGTATAAATATATATATGCACCTATTGTTTTCTATATTAGAAAATACACATTTTATCTGGAATTTTGAACCTGTAATACCATCAAAATGAGCAAATAACCTGTTGAGGTTGAGACCAAGAACTGCATTTTGTCGATGTATAAACAGTTACACCATACCTCCTGGTGCATGAGTTGTAAAGCATTAAACCCTTATACTAATATAAAAATCATTACAGTCCTTTAAAAATTTTGGAATTTTTAAACAAATCCAAAGCAAGCACCTGTGCTGACTATGTTCTCTGATACATGTTTTAAACTAATGAATGTTTCTTAAAAATTTGCCAAAATATCTAGAAAGTGAAAGGAGAATTTTATTTGGTATAATCTAATGTTATCCCACTTCTTATCGGTATGAGCTTCATCCTCACTGAACAGGAAACAAATATGCTTTGCATTTTACAAACCTAATAAAGTATCCAAGGAGTCATTTATATGTGAGGATTTAAAAAAATATTTAACTGGGTTTGATAGAACTCCTTCCCTCTATACTTCCTACTCTCTAAAAGTATAAGTAATTTAGCCTTCAGTAATACAGCTTGAATGACCTAAAAATGTCTATAAACACATTTTCTTTGCTTATCTGGAGTTCGCCTCTGTTCATTGGGATCAATGTTTAGATTATTTCCAGAGAGGGGACAGCACCTTGTCAATGCCTGTAAAATGTCAAGGGGTCATCTGAGCCTCAATCCACCATTGGAGCCTGGAAGGAATGCATTTACTTTTAACAGGCTGCAGTTTTAGCCTGTGAAAAATTAGTATGTCAAGGGATAGCCATTTAAGGAAGGTTAGTGTAAAGTTACTCCACCATTAGGCCTATTGGCGTGAAACTATCAGCACTTTAAGGAAACTCCAGAGCATTAATGGAAAAAAAGAAATGATGACAGTTAAGGCAAACAGTAAAAACACAACCTGTGGTAATAATTATGCTAATAATAAAATAGGGCTTCTAGAAGTCAGAGGTTTATAATTTTGAATTACTAGATGTGATTACCTAAAAATATCCCTTGTTGTACTTTATACTGCTTTCCCCTAATAAGCACCTCTGTAATAGAGCTACTTTAATCAGCATGTTTTTATTAAAATCTCACATTTTCTATTTTGTAAAAATATGAGACACATTGCAGCTGTTTTTATTTTTGCCTCATTTAGACTCTTTCTACTTTATCAATGCAAACATGGGACGAATTTCTTTCATGAAGGTTTTCTCTACAAGTCTTAACTTAAGAAAAAATCAGAGCATTTATGATCAAATTCACCGACCTAGTCAAAGAGAAGGTGTGTGTGGCTCAGTCATACAGGAGAAAGAGCATAGAGTCAGACGTTTATTAGCTGTTTCTCATTGGATAGATACTTAACTTCTCTTTCCTCATTTACTAAAATAAGTATAATAATACCAGTTCAAAAGGTTGTTATCAGATGGTATGAGGGTGAAATGCTGCTAATGTTGCCAAATCCATAAAGATTGGTTACATATTCATTATAGAACTAAGTGAAAGAACAAGTCATATTACAAAGAGTGAAACAAGGAATTCCTAAGCACCCAAAATACGTACTATTAATCATTACCATCATGCAACCCAACCAAGCTTCCTCAGAGACCTAAAGGGTCATTATTCTACACTAAATCTTTTTCATTAAGTGCACTAGCCTCAGGGGGCTAAAAGTAGTTTAATTTAGCAACTCAAAAGCAAAGGAACTGGATTTCCATAAGGTAATAGGAAACTGTGGACTTCAGCCGGGAGCTCCCTAGGCCCTCAGGGCTGGCTCCTGCTCTCTCAAGTCACTCATCCTTTGGACAGACAGTAGTTACAGAATATGACAGTACAGTTTGAGGTCGAGCCTTGTGTAGAAGTTCCTGACCTTTGGGTTTGTACAGCCAAAGCAGTGTTGACAAAGGAGTTTGTGAACTCTAAAGAAACTGGAAGACAAGGCTAACACCCATTCTGGCCTGGTTTGAGAGCTGTTCTTTGCGAAACTAAGGCTATGGGTTAAATGGTTTTCAAAGGGCAGAAAGCTGGATGAATTTTATGTTCCTTTCTTTTCTGTTATCTTTCTAATACTGTTACAGTCCCTTCCTCATCACTTCAGTGGAAAGAGAACAATTCGGAATTGGGTGAATTACTCCTAAGAAAGCCTGACCTATGCAAAATCTAGTAAGAGGATTAGTGCAGACTTCTTGCCCGCTATGCTTTTATTTATGCACAGTTCATAAAGGCACACTACTGATTCCCATTTAGCTTGTTATCCACTCTAATCCCATTATTTTTCTGCTACTGTTGCTTCACTCTGAAAGGTTCAGTCTGTGTCCTTAGGATAGTTTTCTCTTCACACATGAATTGTTCTTTATTGTCTTTATCACGCATCATTCAACTTGTCAAAGGCATTTTGAAATTCATTGCTCTTTTCCAGGGTCTCACTCACTAGGTGCAGTCAAAAGCCTATGACGATCTGCATAACTGACAGACAAAATTATCATCAATGCGTACTGAAAAAATATTATAAAATGGTTATAAAATTGTATGGGTCACAGTGGATAATATAAAAAAGCATAATGCATTGTCCCTGTCCAAAGAGATCTGAACTGCCTGGGGAGGCCTGACATCCAGAAAAAACAGCCAGAAATGCAAAGCAGTATGTGGAGTTCAGGAAGTGAGAGCGCAGAGAAAAGGAAAGGCCCAGTGGTTAACAAACAGCCTTGAAGAAAGGTTAGGATGTTGTTGAACATAAAAGGGGATTCCGATGACCAGGGCAAGGGACACAGTTTCAGCAAAGACAACAGGATTTCCAGAGCCTGCTTGGATCATGAGAGCACCAGCATGCCTTAAGTCAAAACTTCACCCAGAAGTTAGAGAACACCTAGGGAGATGGGTTTATCCCAAATTATGGAGAACATTCCACACCAGGTCAGGCTGTCCAAAATATTCAACAGGATGGTATACGGTATAGTGGTTAAAGTAACAATCTGAAAAGCTAAGTCCAAATATGGGCCTTGCTACTTACTAACTACCTGATCGTGAGTCCTTGGGGAGTTACTTCCACTTATTTTTCCAGGTGTAGTGTGAGGATCTGAGTAGTTCCCACTCACAGAGTATGTGTGGGTACATACAATGATACATGTAAGGTGACTGCCAATACAGATGTGGTCTGGGCACTGTGGTAGCACCAAGGACATGGGTGAGCAAAACATATTTGATCCTCATCATCAGGAGTTAAGGAGAGTAGATTTATTGGATTGGATGAAAGACAGTAATTTTGTTGTTGTTCATTTTAAACAGAGACCTATCATGATGAAAACTAACTTAGAGGTAAAGTCTAGTAAATCTGCAGGAGAAGATTTACACAGGGTAACGACAGCTGAAGATAAGATACCAGTCAGGATTTTTATAGCAAAAACATTAGAGTAACTTTCTAGCTAAAAGTTATGAAAGATCAAAACTGTGGATTAAGGGGTGCCTGGGTGGCTCAGTGGGTTAAGCATCTGACTCTTGATTTCCATTCAGGTCATGATCTCAGGGGCACGAGATTGAGCCCCACTTCCAACTCCACACTGAGCATGGAACCTACTTAAGATTCTCTTCCTCTCTTTCCCTCTGCCCCTCCCCCACCTCTCTCTCCTCTCTCTCTCTAAAAAACAAAACAAAACAAAACAAAACAAACAAAGAAACAAACAAAAAACACTGCATATTAAAAGATATGAGGAATTTGAGAAACAAGACAGAGGATCATAGGGGAAAGGAGGGAAAAATGAAACAAGATGAAACCAGAGTGGGATACAAACCATAAGAGACTGTTAATCTCAGGAAACAAACTGAGGGTTGCTGGAGGGGAGGAGGGTGGGAGGGATGGGATGGCTGGGTGATGGACATTGGGGAGGGTATGTGCTATGGTGAACACTGTGAATTGTGTAACCCTGATGAATCACAGACCTGTACCCCTGAAACAAATAATACATTATATGTTAATAAAAAAAAAAAAGTATGCCATTCATTTGCATATTTGGCTGAGTTCTGAAGTGGTAAAATAGAAACATCATAGTTATAAGGGCACATATTCTTTCTGCAGGATCGCACAATCAATTTTATTCACTAAAGAAATGAGAAATCAGTTACTGACTCAAGCCTTAGTCCTGAGATTTAACAGTTGATTATAACAACTGAGTAGCAAACTAGCTCTGTTAAGACCAAGGAAAACCCAGGTAACTCAGGATCATCTCTATGATGAGCTATTAATAAAGAAACAAGAATAAATTAATGGAAAGAACACTGAGCTGAGGCCCAGTAGATGCAGTTTGAGTCTTAAACTGCTGCCATTGTAACCTTGCAAAAAATTATTCTCCTTTCTGGGTCTCAGTCTCTCCAACATGAGGACATGAAACCAGAATCCTCCTAGCTCCCAGATTCCTGGACTTTATGACATAGTTCAGAGTTCGTCATCCCAAACAATCTATTCTTGTAGAGAACATTATGTAATTAGTGTAATTTTTAATTGGAGAAGGATTGCACTTAATAATATAGAGGATATATATGTAACACAGTATTTTTTTCTAGTGAAGTGTGGAAGCCAGCCATTGCTAAAGCCAGCTGTGAATTTTTTAGGAATATTAAAAGCCAGTTGACAGCAGGCTCTTAGTTTGGAGTTAATCATGGTGGGAGCATTTATACCCCAGAAATTTACACATAATGCAAAGTATACTTTTTTTTTCCTGAAGAGCCAGTTATTAAACATTTATCAGCATGTTAACTGAGATAAGTAAGTCAATATTGTTAAAACAGCAAACGTCTTCTGTTTTTGCAATTTTTGAATTAGAATTGGCTTCATGCAAAAAATGGTAGGAATTGTTTCAAAAAGTAATTGACAACAAAATAAGCACATTAAAAACAAAGTGCAGTGAGATGTCATAAAAATGAGAGAAAACTAGTCTCTCATTTCATCTTTTTCCTATTATCTCAAGATAATTTTGATTTGTATAAATGAATGCTACAGAGAAGACGCGGACTCTAATTCCATATACCACTTGGAAAGCAGAATCAAGACTGCTAACTATTAATAGAATGACTTGTCCCCAGCAGGATGTCCCGGGAAGTGGATTAGTTTTGCATTAAACATCATCAGGGGTAAACAAGAAAAATTCACCCTAGAAGGACTACCCGTGGCTTCACATCAACCCACAGAAAGAGCTCAAGGCAAGCATTACTCCTAATAAATATCCTGATACTGAATCTAAGGGACTCTAAATTTGGTTTGCAAGATTGCCAACACATGTTACAATGCTTCCTGGGGCCCAGCACCACCACAGAATCATTCTAAAGAGAGCCAACAGTAGTGGGTGAGAGAAAAGCTTTAAATCTGGATTTAATTTCTCAGAAATGAAATAAATGTGTCTTTTTAAGTCTTTCCGCGTGCCTATTGACAAAAAAAGAAACATTGCAGATTTACAGGACAAGAAGACTAAAGTTGCAGGAGTCTTTGTTTGAGAAGAGTGAAATGTTCGAAGTCAATTCATTACAAAACCCTGTCAGAACTCTCCAGATGTGAATTAGGTTTTGCATTAAAAAGAGCAACCAAGTATAATAGTTTCAGGAAGATTTTGCCTCTGGATTCTTTATTTTTCTCAGCACTTTTAATCAAAACGTGTTGTGTACAACAGTAAGAATACAAACAAAAATAACCGCCAGGATTACCATTTGGCATCTCGTCTGATGTGGGGCAGTGCAAACAATCTCAGATTGGAAGTGTACACCCAGATGTGAGGGCAAGTTCTAGAGAAAATTTTTAAAGAAAAATTGCTTACGGACCTAGGATAGAAATCAAGGCATGTATCCTAAAACTTCACTTCTACTAGGAACGTGAACTTTGTTCTCCCGTTGTGTTCAACACAGACTCAGTTTTAATTCCCATTTGTAGGGGTAAGACCTATAAAATGAGCTGATGATTCCTTTACGGCCTATCAAACCAACTGTTAGAGCTATTAACAATAGCAAAACATTTCGAAGTGTCTGGTTTGGAAATCACCAGTGTTTACTAAGTAGTCCTGTAAGCATTCTTAGGAAATAAAAGGATAAAAAAGATTTTTCCTCAATGGACAAGAAAAAAAAAAGAATTAGTGAAATCTTTAGCTTGGAAATTAATGTCCATGTCATATGCCTTAGCCTTAAATCTGCTTTCTTTTTCTAATACCTATGTTTGTTGAACCCATAAGTAAACATTCCCTGAGGTAAGTTGAAAGACAGAAAACAGTCTTAAAAACAAAGAAGATACCTTACTAAGCTTTCTAAGTGTAACCTTATCCACTTGTTGGTGTTGAATTTATTATTATTAATATTATTAAAACAATGCAGTGAGGGATTCTTAACAGAAAAATAAGCAAAGCTTCTCTCGGGCTGATTTAAAATTACCATAGAACATGAAATCCCCTCTAACTCTCATGAAAGAGAATCACGGTTGTGTGTAGCGATTTTCATTTGTGTTGGAGTAGTCGTATCTGTCAGTTTGGGCCACCCCTCCCCCCAAAAATAGAACCATATTGTAAAGCAAAAATGTTCACTTTGAAATTTCCATGCAAATACAGCAATGAAAAAAAAACAACCTGTAAACAATTTATGTCTAATGTAGAGGGTTCCTGCTGTACTACAAAACAAAAAGTAACCACACCAAATACATTATAGACATCACACTAACCAAGCCTGACAGTGCTAGGATCGGGAATCAGACATAATCTTATTATTTGGCTGTAGTTTGGACAGCTTCTAGGCACGACTTTAAAAACAGAATTCAAAAGATTACTTTCTAAAATGGCGTTTTCCCATTCAAGCTTCTGTTTCCAATTTGTATTCGCTCTCACACTCCATTCCTCTCCTCGTTTCCCTTCTTCACTCATCTTCTTCTTCCTCCCTCAGTCACCTCTTTGCCTTCCCTCCTGGCTTCTCGGCCAGCTATTGGTGACAGGGCAACACTCTTCTGTGGGATTTCCTGTGTGCCCATTAGGAGCTGAATGCAAACTGTCTCCACATTAGGCTAACTATGAAAGGCTAGGTTAGCAAATGATTCTCATGTGTAAAGTCATTGTGTAGGGAAATGCTTCTGTGAGGCCAGATTTTTCTTAAATGAATTTACTAAAGGCCATTATCAAGAAACGAGATCTTTGGAAACATTTATACAAAACATGGTGATAGTGGGAACCAGATGCTTTAGTTTCTATTACAACACTTTCGAGAGGTGGGTCTTTTTTTTTTTCCCTCTTGTTATAAAGAACAAGTTTCCACACTTTATCCTAGATATGTTGCAGTAAACTCTATCAAAGTTTGCCTCCACTAATCTAGGGCTGTTATTAATATCAATGAGAAGAGCTATAAATTCCACCCTGACACGGCCTCAGTGGTGTGAACCCCCAGATCTTTTCTAATCCCAAGATTAGATACTCGAGTGCTGCTTCAGTTGTACAATATTATCACATCCTATCACTTGGCCCCATTTCAAACTGGAGCATTTATTGACAATACTTTCCAAGCTGTTGCTAAGTTGTAAGCACTCCACCTTATCTGTTGCTCCTTTTACAGCCTTTACCAGCAAGACTCTCTCAGAGGAAGTATCCTGCTAATAATATCACCAGATACAACCGGCTTGTTCTCACTCCCTTTAATACAAAAGGTCGTCCAGAATCATAAACATTTATTTACTCTCGGTTACTTTTTAGAGTGGAAGAATCAGTTTCTTTTGATTTTGGTGGCGGGGAAAGTTGGGGGAACCTAGGCTAATGTCACACTCCTGTCTCTCTCATTGAATTTCTTACTGACCTGAAAACCATGTGAGGATATGAGGAAATACTTACTATTATTTGCGGGAGGGTTTTCTGTAAAAGATTACTTATGTGCATCTCTTCAGTATGAATGGGGAAGTAAGCACGTTAGGTAATCGAGTAGAAGCCAGTGTCCTTACTATAGTAGACAATGAAGGCAGTGGAAATACCTGGCCATAGCTGATGGGAAAACACATCTTGTCAGCTGAAAGCAGGACTTTCTAAGCTTTCTGGATCATTGGAGTTTTATAAATATGCAATTACATTCATACACAACACTGGTTAATATTTAATCTGCTTGGCATCTCTACTTGGATGTCTAAGTGGAGAGAAAGCATGAAGAATCTCAAACTCAAAAGGAGCAAAAGTGAACTGCAGATCAGTCCCAGCAAATCTACTCTTTTGGCAATATTCCCCAACCTGGTTTCTAGCAACTCCATCCTTCTAATTGTTCAGGGCACAATCCCAGCATCTTCATTGACTTTTTTTCTTTTTTCTTTTTTTTTTTTTTTAACTCTGCATCCAATCTTGAACAGACCTATGGACCTAACACTCAAACCCAACCACTCCTCACCTCTAAGTCTGTGGTCTAAGCCTCTATAGTCTTACGATATATGTTCTTACATGAACTTTTGTCAATAGCATCTTAATTAGTCTTTAGCCTTCTGTTCTCTCCCCAACCCTTTTAAATCTTTTTCACCAGAGCAGGCAGAGTGATTCTTTTTAAAGCACTTCGGGTTTTAGCAATCGTATATTCAAAACTTTCCAATTGTGTTTCTTCCCAGCAAAGAAAAAAAAATGAAATCCTTTACAATCATCAACAAGACTCTGCAAAAGCTGGCCATCATCTCCTACTACTTTCCATATTTCCCACTTCACTCCAGAGACAGATCACTTTGCTATTTCTCCAACACAGTGGCCAAGCTCCCCTGCAGGTCATGTGCATTCAGTGTTTGCTGGTATCTGAATGTCTGCATGGGGGGAGGAAGGGGAGCAGGCTCCCCGCTGAGCAGAGAGCCCAATGCAGGGCTCGATCCCAGGACCCTGAGATCATGACCTGAGCCGAAGGCAGAGGCTTTAACCCACGGAGCCACCCAGGCACCCCAGCAGTAAAATATTTTTAATTAAAGTATGTAACTGGTTTTTAGACATAATGCTATTGCACATTTAATAGACTATGGTACAGTGTAAACTTCATTTTTATATGCATTAGAAAACAAAACAATTTGTTTGATTTTCTTTATTGCAATATTCGCTTCGTTGCAGTGGTCTGGATCTGAACCTGCAATATCTCCAAGTTATGCCTATAAAATGCCTACTGGGGAATAACCAACAAATCTAGCTTTGGGTGTGTCGATAGCCATTTCAAAGTGGGATCTTAATCAATTCCATGATTTGGTTTCCATAAAGTTGAAAAAAGAGAGGTTTCTATCAAAAGGATAGAGAATTGAAAAAATACCTCCTATGTCTTCATTAAAAAGCCATTACGTAATGAGGCAAGCTAAGTTCTCAAAAACATCCTTAGAACCAGTAAAACAATGAGTGTGAAATAGTCGGCCAAAGGCATAAAAGATAAGGGCAATTTAATGAAACTAGTTTTTACCACCTAACTAGCATATAGAGTGTCAGGAATGTTCAACATTAATTGAATACAGTTTTCAAAAGTCAGATGAATTCTTATGTCTCCTCTAGTTTGACGATTAGTATAATCAATAGGTTTTCTATGATCAAGTCAACACAGTATCAATTTATTCTAAAACAGAATGCATTAAAACTACATTATTCAATTAATTGCATAATTTGGGAACTGAATTATCTGATATTTTAAGAATATAACCTTATACCAAATAAATATAAATTGAAAGGAAAAAAGCCATCATAATGCAAATGAAAAACTGATTCTACCATGATAAAATACAGTAGGGCAATGAAAGGCATTACTTTCACTTGGTTTGTATCTTAATCCACATATGTATGTTTGGAATTGCTTCCTGAAGGTGTATGAAGACATTTGTTAGCTCTTATGAGAGACAAAATGAAAGAGGAGAAATAAATAGAAGTGCGCAGTGTCTAAGAACTCTGAATAAGATGAATTTAATGATTTAAATGTAAATAAATCTGACACATATGTACTTATTTCCCTCTTAAAATGCATACTTCTGAAAAGAAACAATGAGCTTCACAACTTATAGTTTATGACGTAATGTCCCCTCACAGTTTTAGCCAAGTCTAAATTATAATTTCATTAAAGCCATGTTAGTTTAATATTATGTTTCTTCATCAGATATATAGAATTAACAACTTTAGAATAGACTAATGTGAAAATAGGATCAAGGGTCAGAAGCTTAGTTTTATAATACTGTCTATAATTTTATGTTAGTTTTTTGGTCTCACACAAAGCAAATATGAAGCAGGTGACTGAGAAAGAATGTATAAATTATTCCAAAGCTAAACTGGCATGCCTTTATTGCACTTTCTCCCAAGACTCCTTTACAATAGTAGCAACACAGAAAAAAAAAAAAGAGGAATAACCAACACTGTCATTCAGTCTGTCATCATAGTTGTTTACTACTGATACTACTGGTTTAACTCCTCGTCTCATTTTCCCAATGTCATATGGGTTTTAAATATTTTGAATATGAACCCTAAATCAAATTTATGGTCAGTGGATTAAGTTAAGATATTAACACATGTCTATGAAATGAAAAGTATTTCAAATTGTGTTGAAGGACAAAACAGACTAGAGGAAACTTTAACCCATATCGCTTGAACGAGGGGCTTGCTGTGGAAGTCTAAGCTATTCTTTCAAGAAGAATCTTGGAAAGGTTCAGAACTACATCTTGGCAATAAAACGAGGAAAAAGAAAAAGAATTAAAGAAAAACACGTGTGTGGATTAGGGCAGACCATGGGGCTTAAATGAAGGTCCATTTATGAAATGGTTTTATCAGTTGATTTCTTTGTACCCTGCAATTTTTATCAATAGACAAAAACTAGAGGTCTTCTCAGTTGAAAAACTGAACCATCTGCCTAAAGATATCAAAGTGTTGATGCCTCAAGAAAACCTGGATAATTCTGCTTTTTTATAGAACCCGCAGTCAACTATTCTGCTCTCCCACCCTAGACCACAAAATGAAGTTTGTCAGCGAGCCAATTCCACCAACATACCCAGAATCCCCAAACCTCTCATTTTTGAGACAGTCCACCAATATACTTACCTGGACAAAAGAGAGAAAACATACAATCTGTCTGAAATAATTACCTCTTCTTTCATTTTCAAACAAGAGTGGGTAACCAAGAACCTCAAGACGTATGGGAAAAATCTATTTGAAAATTCGTAGTTGATAGGAGAGGTTAGAGATTCCTGCCCTGAGCTAAGCCATTGAGCTCCTTTCCTGGGTACAGGGCCGAGAAAGTTAGCTTGGTCTGTCTGCAGTAATTTAAGACTGAGAGTTGCAAAATTCATAGCTTCTGTACCTATGTTCTTTCCCTACATGAAGAAAACAAATCTATAATAAGAAGGAAGAATATGGATACCCAAAGAAAAGAAGAAAGAGAGTTTTGTTAACATCTGAATTATATTATTATAGTTATTCTATTTTTTAAATTTTATTTTATTTTTTCAGTGTTCCAAGATTCATTGATTATGCACCACACTCAGTGCTCCATGCAGTACGTGCCCTCCTTAGTACCCACCACCAGCCTCACCAAACCCCCCACCCTCTCCCCTCCAAAACCCTCAGTTTGTTTCTCAGAGTCCACAATCTCTCATGCTTTGTCTCCCTCTCCGATTTCCCCCAATTCACTTTTCCTTTCCTTCTCCTAAGAAGTTATTTTTAAAGCTCAGATACTCCATGTTTGGCCAGAAGCTTAGCCAATGTAATTCTACTATATTCCTTTTCACCTTAAAGTTAGTTTGAAGTGATTCCTAACAAATATGTCATCTTTATATATTATCAAAGAAGACATTATATATTTTTGTAATAATGTATCAAAATTAACTAATTCTTCTGAACATCAGGCATAAACATTAGATCTGACAAGTCATAAGACCAAACTGAATTTATTTCTTTAACTTATATTTTCCCCTTCAAGCTATTAAGATGCTATAAATATATCCCAATAACACTGGTGATTTCAAAGATGTCTTTGGAACTGAGCCTTTAGATTATCTTTTCAACATTTTATAGAGAGCATTACAGTGTATCCAAAGATTCATGTCATTGAAGGTTTTTAATTTCATATCATTTCAATTTCTATTTTTATAAATTTATTAGTTAATTAGTTAATTAGTTAGAATGTGAAATCATGGATGGGGAAATGAAGATCAAATGAGCATATTTAGCCTCAGTCATTCAACATCTTAATCTCTAAACTGAGTGCCAAAACCACTAGGATGTTTTGACCATTATGTTATATGTTATTTTTGTCCTTAGTTATAACATACTTATTTATTTTGAATCCATGTTGGACCTTTATTTAAATATAATTATAAAGTAACAAAGAGTTTATATTTGTTTAAATTAGATAAGTTATGCTGTGGCAACAATCCCAAATAAACTAAGACATTTATACCATAAAATACACAGTATGAACATGACTTAAATAAGATATCAGAGTTGAGATCTTAATATCCAGATAGGCTAGAAAGGAGTATTTAATACTGACAAAAGGAATGGAGGACAAAACAACTTTACTGCAGAATTTATAATAAATTAGAAGCAGAATTACCAAAATATGTGTGATTCAAAACTTAATTGGGATGAATTAAAGGGTTTAGATAACCAACATAAATGCAGGATGTGTAAGATCTTAAAGAAACTAAAGAGAAAATAATATAGATAGTATAGATATCTATATGAACTGTATAAAATAATTATTTATATAGATAAAGATGAACAAGATGAAGTAGAAAACCCAACAAGACAATATGTTTGATATTATATACATGAATCTGAAATACAGAAGGAAAAAAAATGAATCTGCAATTGAAGAAGACACAGAAAAAAAATGAGACAGAATGTCTGGGCCTAGTTTAGTCATAGAACTTCAAGGATTAAGAAAGAGTGATTCAAAAAAAAAAAAAAAAGAGCGATTCAAGCTTCTAGACAGAGAGAGCAAGTCACCTATATGGATAGAAAAATCAAGCCAGTCTTGGACTTCGCCATAGAAATATGCCATACCAGAAAACAGTTGCACAATGTGAACAAATGTGATGCAAAAAGTATACTACCCAGCCAAGAAGTTATTCAAGTAAAAAGGCAACAAATATTTTTAAACATGAAAAAATTCAGGAAGTATAGCAGCCACAATGCATTGTTGATTTTAAAGAAAACTTTAAATGGCAAAACCCAGTCATTTCAGAGAAGAAGATTAAAAGAGATCATCCCTGAATTTATCCCTGAATTTAAATTTAGAATTTCAAAACAATGTTTAATTTTAATTCCAGGTCTTTTTTAATACTGCTTTAACTGTTCTTAGATTTTCTTATTCTTCCACTGTTGCCCTTAAAATTGCCGTCTATATCTACCTGTTTTCTGGCACTGAATGTTACAATTAAAAAAATCAAATTAAAGGGCCTTCTGAGGGACACCTGGGTGGCTCAGTCAGTTAAACTGCCTTCGACTGGGGTCATGATCCTGGGATAGAGTCTTGTACTGGGCTCCTTGCTTAGCGGGGAGGCTGCTTCTCCCTCTGCCTGCTGCTCCCCCTGCTTGCGCTCTCTGTTTCTCTCTCTGACAAATAAATAATTAAAAACAAACAGAAAAAAAGGCCTTCATGATTTTCTTCTAGAAGTTCTACTTATTCTTTCCCTCCCTGGATGCTGAGAGCCCTTAAGTGTTCTAGTGAATTGCCTTTTCTATTTGGAAACTTGCAACAAAGTTAAAATGGCTGCACAGTGTGCTTAGACAGAGAGCCAGCCTGCATCACCTTTCCAGTTTCCTTGGCTCTCATATCACATGCAAGGGATGTAGAAGTTTCTGTTTGCCCCTTGCTGCACGACCACCCAGTGCAACTTTCTCTAAGAGCTTTCTATACAGGGAAGCTAAGAGTAAGCTGTTACAGTCCTTTGTGAGCCAGCAAGCCCACTACTAATGGAACATTTTGCTGTCTCTGCTGTCAGCAGTCTGACCCCTTGCGTGCCTTCAGTTCTATGCTAAAACACCAAGAAAGAACCTTTCTTCTCCATGAACTTGAATTAGTGCTCTCCTGGTTCGTGGGTAGGAAAAATCTCAGTCATTATTCCCTGTTCTTTTTTTAAAGGTAGCCGGTCCTACCAGTACAGGAATCATCCTTCCTCTGACAGTTCATACATCTCATGGGCCATGCTCTGTCTAAAAGCATCAGGATTCTGGTCTTCTCTTAAGACGTTCTGCCACCTCAAGTCACTAACATTTGATACAGCTTAGAGGGAAGTGGAGCTCTGTACATACTCTCACTTTCCAGATTCTGACATAGAATAAATATTTTGTTCTCCTTCTCAAGCCCTAGCCCACCTACTGCCCCTCTCAGGAGAGGCAGTGATTTTAGCGAAGGCAGAAAAAAGTCATAGATATGAATTCAGCCTGAGTGGCAATTATGAAAGTACTATATTCAGAGTGCATATCTCCTGCTGTGTAGATCGCCTCTGCTACCACGTCTGCCTCCAGACCCACCACCATCTTTGCATGGAGGCCACACTTGCCACAGACTACTCATAGACAATGACTAAGGATTTGGGGGAAACTACAGCAGGTCTGTTCCTGTGAAATTCAGTAATCTTGAGCATCATTGGCCTGGTCAGTTTGAGACCCTCCCTATCCAATCCTTCTCCCTTTCTTCCCTCTAATCACAGATATCAGACTTGCATCTCTCCCTTTTTAGGGTGGGCAGTGGGAAGAACAAGGGTGAAACCCCAAAAAACTGATTATTTATGAAAATAACAACAGCAGCAACAATAACAACAACAAACATATCCAAAAACTATTTTCTACGGAGTCTTATTACTGGAAGATAATGTACCTTGCATGGTTAATTTTTTTCCCCTGCCATCCCTTTTTATAGGTTTGAATATTTTATGAGAGTATAGGCAAAATGCATGAACTTTCGCCTGTGGTTAAATATAAAAGAGATATAATCGTAAGCACTTTATATATTAATTTATTTAAACTTCAGAAAACTTTGAGATATTAAAATCGCTTTCCCTATTTTACATATGAAAAAAAATGAGGCACAGAAAAGTGAAGGAATTTTTTCAAGGCCACACAGCTAGGAAGCAGCAGAGCTGGGATTTAAATCCAGATACTCTGGCTCCTCAGATGATAAGTCGTCATTTTGGCCTACTTGTCTTCACATACTTCATAAACTAAAGAGATCTGCAATTTCCCAACTGATGTACAAATTAAGTATAAGCTATTTTCCCTTGCATTTAAGACTCAACAAGTTGTTTCATATCTACTATTCCTGCTTCATTTATTACTCTATTTCATGAGCTTTAATTATAGTCAAGAGAAATTGGATATTCTCTGTTTCTGATACCCAAATCTCTCTTATCATATATTCATGATATCATCTGTGTTCAGGCTTTCCCCAACAAGGACCCCAAGCACATGTGTATGCATTTTATCACACAATAATTATTTATTGAACACCTAGCATATTCCCAGCACTTGGTAGACACTAAACATAATATAAACATGAGTCAAGTTCTTCATCCTCAATAGAGCTTATATTCTAGTGTCAAAGACTAGATGGTTATAAAGATGAATATATATCTCAGACAACGCCAAAAGTATAAATATAGAGGGGTAAGAAAGAGTAACTGAAGAAGAGACTTCTCTGGTCAGATGGTATCTTAGCCGAAATCTGAAGGATGAGAAGAAACCAACTGTACAAATGGCCCAGGCGAGGGCATTTTAAGAGAAAAGGGAAGACATTAAAAGGCCTTAAGCAGGAGAATGATTGGTTGAGCTCTGGAAATGAGATGATGTTGCTACGGATGGATGAACTATAGAAATTAGTCAGGGATTGGATGGGTGATGCTGACACAGGGGGTGGGAAAAAACAAGAAATAAAAAGGATACCTCCTAAATTTGGGACCTGAGCAACTAGAAAAATGCTGGTACCATTTATCATGATGTCAAAAGCTGAATGCATGGGAGAAAACTCCAAGACTTCCATTGTAGATATAAATTAGAAATTCCTAATCAACATCCAGTTGAAAATATAGGTGAGATATAGAAGTAGGTAAGATATAGGAGTATGTAGACCATACTTCTATATCTTATAAGAAACACTTTGGTCCACAAAGTGTTTCTGAGTCTTTCTACCATCAACAAGATGTGATATTTGGATTCTCTGAGCTCTCACCAATTTTGACTTTTCTTTTGCCATTGATCACATAAACTCTTCTGAAAAATATTCTGGCATACATGGGAATTTCTGTTTGATTATGCTTAAAATATCAAACAAATAAAAAAATGCTAAAGCTTTTCCTGTCTAAATCTTATAAATTAACCTCCATCTATAAGCACCCAGGATATGTGAGTTGTCCTTAGCCAGTTATTTGTTACGTCCCTCTCCTAGATAAAGCTCATTGTTGTTCATATTTATATTTCTCGCAGCTCTGATGACAATCATTTGTACAGAAATATTGTTTAATAATGTCATTATTGATGTAAATGAATATCTGCCAAAATTTTTTAAAATACTTTTGCTTATTTTTTTTATAGGGTACTTATCTTTAGATAAACATCAATCATAAATGTTATTCAAGGGAAAGAAATGACTGGCTAACAAGTTCTGAAAAGATATTGTACCGTGGGAAGAAAAATTTAATATCGCCCCCGCTAAAGAAGAGACATAAAAAAAAACCCTTTTGTGAAATTATTTGATAATTTATAAGCAACTGTAAAGGATATCAAAAGCAAGAAGCAAATGTTATCAGAGAATTTTGGAAATTCATAATTAGGCTTAAATTACTGTATAACAGCATTCACTTGATATTTTAAAAATACTTTGTATTTTTACAGACATATTTTGGGAAATTTCCTACATATTAAGTCCATATATTTCACTTTAGGGGTGCCTGGGTGACTCAGTCGTTAAGTGTCTGCCTTCAGCTCAGGTCTTGATCCCAGGGTCCTGGGATTGAGCCCTGCATTGGGCTCGCTGCTCAGCAGGAAGACTGCTTCTCCCTCTCCCACTCCCCCTGCTTGTGTTCCCTCTATTTCTGTGTCCCTCTCTGTCAAATAAATAAATAAAATCTTTAAAAAAAAAAAGGAAAAAAGAAATATTTTATCATCCCATATATAATTATATAAATAAATAAAAACATTTCCTTTCTCTGTTGTCACTTTTCATTTCTTTGCTATTTTCTCTTCCTTCCTTTCTGTCTTTCTTTTCCTTTTTAAAATGTAAATTTTTTCAAAGCCATTCTAGAAGTTGTACTGCTTTTAGGATTAATTATATAATACAGTGCTGAAATTAAAATTGATTTTAAAATCTCTGCCAGAGTGTCTCTCTGTATTTTAAATTATCACCCAAGCTCTAGGTTGAGAGATTGGAAAGGTGATAAAAGTAACCAACTTACCCTTTAATATTACTACTTTGAAAAATTACTAGTGTTTGACTTCACGTGATGTTATATTTTAACACATGACTCCTAAGATTTATAGTTTTGACATACTAAGAGGGCTGCTTAGCCCAATACAGTACTACTATTTTATATCAATAACTATCAATCATATTTATGATCAGTACCTATGGTGTGCCAAACAGCTGTACTCAGTCTTGTCGGAATATTTTGAACAATTGTTATGGAACTATTAGTACTAATAATAGTTTTCAACATGAATTGATAAAATAGAAACAGATTTTGTGGTCTTTATGACCTTTCCAGCAAGAATGCCTTTTCTTATCTGAACGCACATCCCCCTATCCAGTTTAATCCCTTAAAACAAAAGTCTAAACTTGAGCATCTATCAGTACTATTTCTTCCCCCAGCTGTGTACACTAATATATGTGAGGTGCTCCTTTGAATATAATAATCTTATCTTCCCACTGTCTTCTCAGTCCTGTTACACAGTGTCCAGCTGGATATTTTCTCACACAATTATGTATATTCACTCTTCTTGGAGTCATGAGAAGCCAAAGTTGGGTTATTACCTGGTTATTGACTATAATAGTGATGATACCTTAAATCTATATAAAGATCACAATGTTGCATATATAAAAACAATATACATGAATTCTCAACCACCCTCGGATTAGACACTATTACATCTATTTTTGAAGTGAGAAAACTGAAGTTCAGGGGGCCAAAGCTACCTCCCTCAAGTCAAACAACCGAGAAGTCGTAAAGCCAAGACTCCTACCCAGGCATTTAATTGCACATATTGTCACCACACAATACCCTAACATTCAGTCCAAGCTCAGTTTATGATATTGACCCAGAGAATCAAAAAGTGCATATCAAAAATTTAAAACTTAGCAGTTTGAGGGATTCACATGATTAATGACATTTCAAGTACTTTAACAGAAGTAGCAAATTTTTTTTGTTGGCAAAAGGATGAATTGAAAAAGACTTTTGAAGTACTAGAAGTATTTTAAAGAGGTCTCTGAAACGATATTTCTATTGCTTTAAACTCAAAACATTTTTTCCTCTGTACCTAAAAACAAAAACAAAGTAATTCAGGAATTTGCATTTCAAGAAAGGACTCTTAAGATATCATGTGAGTACAAATATAGCACAGGTCATGTGATGAAAATTAATCCCATAGGCTAGGGCCAAAGTTTCCAGAGGCAATAAAGTTTTCATTTATGTAGGAAGAATTATTTTCTTCCCAACCATATCACACTACTTTCTTAATACAAATAGTGCCCAAGTTATGTTGTACTCACTCCTACTTACTTTTAATAATATCCCTTGAGGGGCACCTGGGTGGCTCAGTTGGTTAAGCATCTGCCTTCAGCTCAGGTCATGATCCCAGGGTCCTGGGATCTAGCTCCAAGTCGGGTTCCCTGCTCAGCAAGGAGCCTGCTTCTCCCTTTCTCTCTCCTTGTTGCTCCCCCTGCTTGTACTCTCTCTCTCTCTCTCTCTCTCTTTCTTTCTCTCTCTCTCTCTGTCAAATAAATAAATAAAATCTTTAAAAAATAATAATAATATCCCTTGAAAGCCTCAGGAGTTAGCAAGAACAATTACCTTACTTAGAAAAGGCATACCATATAAGCAGAACTTGTGATTGCCTCTCAGTAAATGTGGAGGGTTTTCCTACCTACTCGGTTACTTATTCTTAATGTATAGTTTCTTCCCTTTATATATTTTACATACATTCTTCTTGTATCTCAGAGAGCAAATAAAAATGTGATATTAGAACAGCAAAGCCATACAAACTACTTGCAGAGTTAAAGACACATAATATTAAAGACAAGCGGAAGTTAACTCACAAAAATGCCTTCTCATTTCAATTAGTACTTTCTACTATGAACAGTGCTGTAAGCAATAAAGGAAAAAAGAATGTGTGGCTGAATCTGCTTCAGCAAAATCTTTGACGATAACTAAACATCAATCCAGCGTGACTAAGCAGACTGACAGTCTTGAGTTTGTAAATAGAAGATAAAACTTAAAAATATGTCTCTTGGTTGGAATCTTATTCAGGAAGAATCAATGCAGCATGAAGACTTAAAAGATAAGATGCAAGAACAATCTCTTTTTCTTGTAAAAGATGAATTCAACAATTTTAGGAATGTGCTAGACTTAAAAAGTGTTAAAGTGATGAAGTTGCCTGAGCTGAGGCTTGGTCAGCCAACTATGCTACAGAAGTTTGGCTTCTCCTGATGAAGGAAAAGTATTTATATGTAATATGATTATAAATACATGTACATTTTATAATACCATGCATATATGAACACTGAGATGATAACAGTACTTGTTTCAAATTAAGGTGCCAGTATTTGCTGCATATATCATATAAAAAATAATTAGGGTAATATCCTCTATCCTAAATATCTATATCTATATATTCTATCCTGATGTTTATACGTGTGTAAGTGTACCTAAATGTATGTGTACATACATATGTATATATATACACACAAATACACAAATATACATATATATGCACACACAGTGAGAATGATGTATTTACCATGATCCTTTATGTAACTCAAGTACTTCTGTATATGACGACTCCTTGTGACACCCATGTTTTGTCACCAGTTAGCATCTTCAGAATGAATGTCATTTGGATGTTCTTCCTTAACTCTTTTTCCTATGCTGATATGGTTTATCATATCATTATGAGTTTGGTTTTAAACCTTCATCATAGTCATATAATCCATCTCTCTGGGGAAAAAATATTCTTTCACAAAGGTTACTAACCCATTAATTTTAAGAATATATTTTAAAAATATTCACACAGCAATGACTGAATTGGAAAATAAAGTGGCTCACACAGATAAGATGCCTATTGAGCTATCTTTTCTGAATTACCTTGTATCTCAAACCTTTTTGGTTTTACATGGGCATCAGACTAGCCATTGTGAGGTGTGATTTCATTTATAGTCATATCACAGAATAAGATTACTTTCGTTGACTGTGAGATTAGAGCCTTCCTCATAAATGTGTATTTTATAGCTACTGTTAGGTGTAAGCAATCATAGCTTAAAACTGGAAGCAAACACACAGAAATCATCCAGTTGATTCAGGCTAGACCCTCTTAGGTAAGTCACTCTTCATTTGCCCGAGTCAAGATAAGCAGTGTTAACATTCTCATTATTCATCAATAAAACAAGAAGGATGAAAAGAATGGGAGAGCACTAAATGTGATAAATGCCAAATAAAATGTTTGGAAAAAGTGAATGTAGAAGTCAGGTGGAGATTAAAATACAACATACCTTTGGGTCACTCAGTTAAAAGGGTGAGTACATTCATCAGAGAAACTGTATAGCATTTGGCAAACATGTTAATTATAGACCTAAGGGAATCCTGACACAGGTAATATAAACACCCAGTTCTTATCATATATCATCACCAAGTATTATAAACTATCCCCAGGAAAACCATGGGTTTTTATTTCCAGCATAAAAAAATGTGTGTAATTTGGGGTCATGGTACCAGCCTGATGTGGAGAATTTTTAAGCTGGTGGTACTCTTGTCAAGCACAACTTGCAATAAATATTGAGATGAAAAGTTAAGTCAAGAAAATATATATTTTATTTATATACTGTACTACCTAAGGGGGAAAAAAATACAACTGGTATCTCTAATAAACAACAGACCAGGACATTCCATCAAGAACATAACATTAGTTCTTTTGGAAAATAGCTAACAAAATATATTGCATTGTTTTAGATTAAGGAAAACATGAATATAGTGGGGACATGTATGGATGTGCAACATGTGACACGTTTAACATAGTGAATACTAATACAAAAATATGATGGCTTCAAAACTACAGACCCATCAACAAAGATCTGTACTGTAGGCAGGCCATCCACCATGTTTGCTTGCACACTGCAAAATAACCCAACCTCAGAAGAACTGAGAAGAGACTAGAAGAAAAAAACAACCATAGAGTTCCTTCTTGGCACACTTAATAAGGCAAGAAGAAAAAAGTTACTAAAACTTTAAGTAAGTTAATGTAGCATAGCATGGCTGGTAACTATCAGAAAGTATTGTGGGTGTCATGTAGACCATGATAAAATGAAACAGAAGGAATAAGACCCATAAAACATGGCCACCCAGTTGAAAATTACAAACGAAATTTGGATTTAAAAATAATCTCTGTCATAAGTGCAATTTTACATTGTTACCCAACAATGTAGAGTCAAGCATTTCAACTTTAGATCTAAAATCTACATCTTTAAAATGGTAGCACTGCATAGAGGCAGGTTTGCTGCAAAGCAGTTGAAACTTCAGCATCCCTCACATTTAAAAGACCCTTCCAGGGTCCCAAAGGTTAATAATATTCTAAAGTTAAATATTTTAGCCAAAATTGTTAAGAAATCAGTCTCCTACTCCAACTTTCTTTCCACTTCCATCCTTTCATTTTGGGTGACAGTAGAGTTGCCAAGGACATTTATGAGATCCAGCTAAGGGGAAATTATTTGGAAAAACATTTAATTTAGATTTACTGAAGTACAGTTTTGGGATTTTCAATAATTTCTGCATATAATTAAGTTATTGCTAGCCATAAATGGCTCCCACAAGTCTTCCTACCAACATATGACAGAGCCAGAGGTGGTACTATGGTATGAGCATGTCTTTCAAGGCCTAGCTGGAAATACGTATGGAGCAGAGAAAGAAAGAGAGAGAGGGAGGAAGGAAGGAAGGAAGGAAGGAAGGAAGGAAGGAAGGAAGGAAGGAAGGTAGGTAGGAAGGGAGGGAGGGAGGAAGGAGGGGAAGAAGGAAGGAAGGAGGGAAGGAAGGAAGGAGGGAAGGAAAGGAGGAAGGGAGGGAAAGAAGGAAGGAGGGAGGAAGGAAGGAAGGAAGCAAGGAAGAAAAAGAGAGGGAGGGACGAAAGGAGAGAGAGCAAGAAGGAGAGAGAGAGAGAGAGAAAAGAAAGAAATGAATAACGAATGACTGGAGCCAGAAACTAACCTTTGGATAGTTTTCCAATCACCAAACATGTAAAGTTATAAGTGAAAAATTTTCTTCTCATCAATGCCTAGACAATATGTAAGTTCTCCCTTATCAGGAAAGAAATACACTGAATAATGCTGTGTATAAACCATAAATGCACCAACTATTTTATTTATTTATGGGAATTACATTAGAATTTTATCAGAAATTCTGTTTGTGGAACACAACCCCAACAGCATTGCTTCAAATAATATGTTTGTGAGTAAAATCACTCACTTTCTGCATGGCAACATATTGGGTCATGTCTAAGTATATCTGATTTATCATGGCCTAATGAAGTCTGAAGTTTCCAAATGAAAAGACACAAAAAATTTCTACATAGGCAAGTAGCCAATGTGAAGAACCAATTGCTCAGTGACAAAATTCCTCACATATTCATTGATAAAGAAACGCATGTAGTATCACAGTGTTTGGTCACATTACATGTAGCTTGAGACTCCTGATTTTGACACATCTGAAGGTAATTTTTTTAGTCATTCTAAATTTATTAATGAAAACAACTGTGAAAATTCTGATTAAAATTAGTAGAATATGAACTAAAATGATAAAATGAGCAAGGGAAGCAATGGAATTTATTCTGACATTGAGAAGTAAATTATGACAAAAAATTAAAACACACCAAAAGCAATAATTCATTGAAAGGAAGACACAAATTTTGAAAAGGAGTAATGACTAGACTCTTAGATTATTTGAAAATCCAATTAATGAAGTAGAGGAATCTTATAAATACATTAGTAAAGACAATTTTTCTTAACCTGACACAAAATTTTGACATAAACAAAATAACACAAAATTTACAATAACTCTTTACAACAAGGACATAGTAGAGAAAAAAACTGGTTAATGCAAAGAGTATTTAAGATTACTTATTGCATAAGTAACCTTGAAATACCATGAAATCTTATAATCCATACATGAAAGTTGATTCTTTTCCTAAATTTGAGAATAAGCCTAAAAACGTACTTGATATTGTTAAAATGATTTATGAAGCTGAAAGTTTTCAGATCCATCAATGAAAAAGTCCCAGAAATTTCCATCAACTATTCCAGAAGATAGATTGGATTACTGTACTATGTAAAGAAATTACAAAATCATTGTCATATGAAGAGGCAAAGAGTATGCAGTGTATTTCCTCCAACAAAATTCAGGATAAAAATTATTATAGAAATACGTCAGGCAGTTAATTATGTGAATTTGCAAACGCTATGTTTGCTACCTTTTTAAAATGTTTACTTCTTGCTATTTCTTTCCTTATTCTAAATAATCACTCACATTTAAATATAAATTTGTATTTTTAGTGTTATATTATCTTTCATTAGGAGGGCCCTGAAATTGCATAATAAATTATTCACACATCATAAAACCTAGATTCTCACCCAGAGTTCCTGGATTTGATATTATAAGAGATGAGTTTCACTTCTTAAGTTGGTAATTTCCAGGAGAGGTGATATTAAACTACCACTTGGGATAATAAGAATATTGCTGTTACAGATAGTTGTGAAAATGAAATGAAATATATATATATATT
>CM052899.1:95336281-95356304 GCA_028534135.1 Potos flavus | reverse complement strand
CACATAATCTGTCAGTTGTTTTATATCTTCTTAAATATGCATATTCATTTTCCAGCTAGACTGTAAACTTATTTCGGATAAAGGGCCTATAAAACAATATTAGCTTCAACTACAATTAATACCACAATCTGAATTCACAATGGCCATCACAAGAAGTTTGTTCCCCACATATATGAATTCTGGGGATAAAGGAACTGGTATAATGACACCACTCCATGAAGCCCTCAGGGACCCAGCTTCTAAAGCTACTACATTACCCAGTTCCAAGGGGTAGTATTCACAGGAGTCACAATGTGAATTGCAGCCCTCTGGGATTTCTCCGGTCACTGCTCTAACACTCCTTAAGGTAGCCTCATGCTTAGGCTCCAAGATGGCCTATACCCATGCTGTAGGGCAGCAGAATGAGAGAAGAGAAGAAGACAAAGACTATATTCCTATCTCCAAAAGATATCCTAGAATCCGCCATAGGACATGTTAGAACATATGACCTCCACATGCCATACCCATCTGGAAACGGAGCTGGGAACTGCACCTTGTGTTCTGGAAAGCCCTGTATCATTATAGGGAGAGAGAAATGGGAGCAAATGAGGAAATAAAAATAAAGTGAAGCTGCCATTGTAAGGAAGAAAACAAAGGAAAAGAGACTCTAAGACTGGGAAAGTTTTGTCCTATTTTGCTTAGATTATACATCAATATAAAAGCTTACTGGAAAGCGAACTCTTATGTGAGAGATAGAAGTACACAGTAAACAGAAAATATGTATTTGTGTATCTCTTCATAAGGAAAAACAAAACTATTTAAAGGCACTTCTAATTTTTTGGTAATGCAATGTTGCATTTGCAAAGTAGAAGATGATGATTCTGAGGGAAAATGTACATTATTTTTAAAGTTTCCACTATGTCAGTAATATCCCATTGTGGCCTAGTACTCAATACATGCCAGGTACTATTTGTAAACCAAAGACTTCTGAATATGTCATGATTAAAAATGTGTATTTCTACATTATGTAAACTGTGAAAATTTCTCTTGGAAGGTGCTGGTGGAAAGGAGAAGAGACAGGAAAGAGTGAAAGGATGAAACTAGGAATAGTTTTCATTGAAAGAGATGATTCGAAAAAGTGCTAGAGTATCTCAGACTTTATATCTCCTGGCTGGTGTGCAAAAAAAACCCTCTCTTCAACTTCTTCAACTCTTCAACTTCTTCACTAAGGGCCGGCATAAACATGTACTGAACTGTACTGTACTGAAATGACATACCCTAAAGGACTTAAACAAGGTGTGTCCAGAGACGTTTTGAAGTTAACCTTGAGCCAAAGTATAAAATGGTCTATCCAAGTTTAAATATGTCAGGGGAATGAGGGGGGAAAAATGAGTAAAATTTCCTTTGACATGAAGGAATAAAGCATTCTAGCCTTTCTATTCTGATGCTCTCTTCAATTCTCTAAAAAGGAGCCCTACTCTAAAATTAGAGTTGGAAAAGAATGTCAGTGACCCTTTACCAGCAAGTGGCCCAACATGCACCTGTGAGACACCTTTCCTGGGGTTGAAGACACAAGGGGGGACATGTTCATTGCAGCTCCGAACAGATGGAGCTAGTACAAGCAAAAAGTAATTTCTTATATAAGCTCAATGAATCTAAACCTGTCTGATGTTTTCCAAGGGTAATTTGGAATAGATTCAGATAGTTCCAAACCACAGTATTTGGGCTTTAGCATGATCTTGTCTGGTAATGATTTAAATTTGATAACAAGCCAGAGTTCCAATATTTTATCCCTCTTCCCCCAAATTGATGTAGCGAGCTATGAATTTATCATGCACAAAAAATCATTTTTATATTGGTGTCCTACCATTCTACAGATAGATCGTATTTTCAATAAAGAGAAAAACTAATTTCATGTTCATATTTTCCATTTGTAGAACCCATAACAAATATTTAACTTTCTGATGGTTAACTTTCTACAAGCTTGTTTCAGTTAGTAGAAAGAAATGTGACTCTATCTGTGGCTCGCAAAAGCCCCATGCGTGGCACAACACAATTTTGAGAAGATACAGATGGAAAGAGTTTATTCTCAGTGTGAAAAGCTATAATTTATTCTTTGGTAAATAAATAAATTAAAGACGATTCACATTTGGATTTGATCAGAAACAAATGTGAAGGGCCTTCTCTAGTATATAATGGTAGCTTTAGCATCCTTTTATGTAAATACGACTTGAGCCAGCCATAGGCATTGGTATTTGGTCAATAATAAACAGTGGAGGGGCCTGATCCCTACTATTAGCCATTGGGAGTCTGCAACAATCTAGTAAATGTACCAGAGCCACACAAATGGCTCTGGTAAAATAGTTAATATGACATTCACATTGATAGAAATAAAGGATGACAGACTTCTTACTCTGAATGTCATCATATTATGCGAAAAAGGGAGGAAAGGATTGGTGAATACAAGTCTTCCCATCTTTATTGAAAGGATTGGTGAATACAAGTCTTCCCATCTTTATTATCAACAATTCTATTTCTCCAATCCTTTGGCGAAATTTTCATATAACATGGCTTCGAATCTCCCCAATATCCTGGTCATTTTGAATAAATGGCCATCTATGTCTCCCTTAAAGTATAATGTTTAATGCCCCAAACCCAGCATTATGAGCTGAGCATAACCTAATCATCACAGAATAGTTGATCTAGTACCAGTCTTTATGAAGATTTTACTTTTTTATCAAAGCAGATACTATGGTAACTATTTGTAAGACACTAACAATAGTAATAACAATTACAACAATAGCAACAATGATAATCATCAGAAAAGAGAGAAAAACACACAATCACACAAACTCACCAGACAGCGAGCTCCACTTGAGACACTAACCATGACTGATTCCTCTACTTCCTCAGCACCCACATTCTGCCTGGCAGATGGTCAGTGGTCAATAAACATTGCTGATTGAATCCTACGAAAGGATAACGGATTTAGATCAATTCATTATCAGAACTATCCAGATAAAATCATTAGAAAATCAGAATTAGCAGTGATCTATGGAGAAACAGGCTTTCCAAGACTGAAGGCTGAGAAACTATTCAAAACACCTGTGTGTAGAGGCTTACGTCTTCTCAAGGGGGCATGTGGCCTTGCTAACACTGAGCCTGGGGTGAGATCCAGGAAAATCCAATGTTTGTAAACCTGCCCTGAAATAGACACACCTGGTTTGTTAGTGTAAGGTGCACCCAATGGTGAGTACAAAGAGATGAGAATGGAGCACCTCAGAACTGGCATTTACAAGTCCCTGTCATTGCTCTGTGCTCAAGGAAAGCTCAAGTGAGACTGAACCCATGAATTTATTACTTTCAGTAAGAATTTGCATCTTTATCTAATTAAGTCAAGAGCTTCGTTTACCCTTATGCCCCATGCGCATATGTGTGTGTGTACACATGCGCATGTCAGTTGTCTCTTCCTAAACACCTGACACTTACCAGAATTCATGTAGCTATAGATTTAAAAACCAGGACACCTAGGTGGCTCGTCAGTTAAGAGTCTGCCTTAGGCTCAGGTCACAATCACAGGGTCCTGGAACTGAGTCCTGCATAAGGCTCCTTGCTCAGCAGGGAGCCTGCTTCTCCCTCTGTCTTCTGCTCCCCCTGCTTGTGCTCTCTCACTCTGACAAATAAAATCTTTAAAAAACATAAAAATAAAAGAGGGCATCTGATGGCTCAGTCAGTTAAGCAAGCGTCTGCCTTTGGCTCAGGTCATGATCCCAGGGTCCTGGGATCAAGTCCCACATCAGGCTCCCTGCTTGTCAGTGAGTCTGCTTTGCCCTCTACCCTTCCCCCCTGCTCATGATCTCTCCCTCTCTCTCGGATAGATAAATAAATAAAAATCTTTAAAATAAATAAATAAAAGACATATACCTAATGATATGAAACCCTTAAAAAATATTTAAAAACCAATTATATCAATAAGCATCAATATTTCCTGCAAATAGAGGAGTCAAATAAAATTAGAAACAAAAGTTATAATATTTTACCTGAAAAAAATTAAATGAGATATAGATAGAAAAAATGCTTAAATGTAAATAATGAATAAAATGTGTCCATCTGAAGCCAGAATAAGGAAATCAGGACTTATAATTGTGCTAACGAAATGCCACAAAACACAAAAAAGTTCTTTTGGTATTTATCAAAAAATATTCTAACGATTATCAATATACATCATAGATACATAGAGGCACATATGCCTTTCAAACTACAGAAAGTTAAATACACAGGGTTTCAGGAACACATATACAAGTAGAGATGGATTTTCATGAGTGGGTAAGGATGAGAGCTAACACTGCAGATCTTGTACAAGAAGCCAGAACTTTGAAACCAAAGTGTACCCACAAATACAAAAACCAAAAGGAGCTATCTCATCTAAGAAAAGAGAATTAGAGTTAGTGAACTCGAAAAAACAAATCTGTACATTGGCCTGGAAATGTAACACAGGTGTAGACCACAATGGGCCACGAGTTGAAAAAGAATGTCCACCCTTTCCAAAAATTGTGGAACTCAGGTTCACACTTATTTATAAGGTACAGAAACCTGTGTCAAGAAGCAAACAACAGAATTGGGTCAAAAACCAACTAATCCTGTAGAGATAGGACAGAAATAATCTTGGGAGGAGATTGCTGCCTCCACAACCTAAGTCATGCACAAGACTCTCACAGTTTAACGATCTTCAGTAAAGAATATACAATTTTATTTTTCAAGTTTGTTCTAAAAAGTGTTTTACCTTTGAATTTTTTATTTTTAATTTTAATTCCAGTAGACTGCATTAACATAAAAAAGAATATACAATTAAAATTTTTAAATAATAAGGGAAAACATACCATGAGCAAGTCAATAGATTCAAAAACAAGAAATCTCATACTCAATATAGTAGGGCAATCTGAAAATGACTTTAAAATAAGTATTATTAAAATGTTTGTGTGAATAAACAAAGTAACAAAATCAGTAGGAGGATTGAGATGTTCAGTAATTTTAGACATTGTTCAGTTAAATGTATAAGTAGATACAGAATATATAGATAGGCTGTTTAAGCTTCAAAATCATAAACGGGGTGGAGGAGACCAATTTACAAAAAGAAGGAGAGATAATAACAAGAAAACAGCAACAACCAATAAAAATCCAGGAAAACCATAGTCCAAGATGACAGAATTATACTCAACCACAGTTAGCAATTACAATCAGTGAAAATAAATTAAACTTAACTTATTGACATAGAGATTCTGAGATTGGATTATCTCACTATATTTACCAAAGACAAATTTAAAACACAATAACACAGACATGTTAACATAAAATGATGGGGGGGGAAGAACAGGTAAATATTTATCAAAATAATGCTTTGATAAGGATATTAATAAAAGACAGAAAATTAATAGGGAGAAAATGTGACATTATTCATTAATTAGAGAAAAAAATGGTCTAAGAAGTTATAACAGCCATCAGCGTAAATGTATCTAAAAATATACCCTCGACCTCTTTAAGGCAAAAATCTAACAAAACAACAAGGAGAGATTGAAAAACGTGTAACACTTTAAGAGATTTCCAAGTACTTCTCTCTGAAATTGATAGACCAAACACATAGAATATTAGTAAGGATGTAGATGTAAACAATACAATCAATAATCTTGATCTAATACATATATATAGAACCATGTACACAACAATTAGAGAATACACATTCTTTTAAGCATATATGAGTTATTTCAGAAATTGATCATGTAGCACACAGGAAAATAAGCCTCAATTAATTCTAAATATCAATACTAAAATTCTATTGACTAACATAGGTTCTTGCAGACCTATGGGAAACTGTTGGGGGTTTTTAGCACAGGAGTGATATGATCCTTCTAAAGTTTTAAGGTCCCTGTGGCTTCTGTATTGAAAAGAAATTGTAGGATTGAAAAGAAATTGTAGGTTTAAGACAAAAGCAAAGAAACCAGATTTCTTGATGAATGGAAGATTAAGGAAACCAGAAAAAAATTGGTGTAACAAAACAGTGCAAAATCATGAATGAAATATATACTTCATATTTACTTCAATATTTACTTTATTTATATCATATAGAAATACGAGGTCAGTGTGGAAGAAAACAATAGTCCTGCCATAGAGTTAATGTTTGAGTCAGAAGGCAATATACACAGGGTTTCTGAACTTTTTTTTTAGTTTGAAGAAAAACACATTTAAGAGAGTTGGAATAAAGCCAAGAAACCATACCATTTTGGCAGCCTTGATGGGTCAAACTGCCCGATAGTGTCTCTCACCATTTTTGAAACTGATTACTATATGATATTGGGCTCATTGGGGTCTTGGATATCACAATGGCTTCAAAAGAAAAAAAATGACTCACTGTTTACTTACCAACTTGAGTCAATTTATCAAAAAGATCACTTAACAAGGTAATTTATCATCTTTTACCACATATAATACTCGTATTTCAAGTTCTCCAAAGAAAACACTAAAATCTACCATCTCGTAGACCAAAAAAAAAAAATTAAATAAATAAAGAAGTGACCAAAGGAGAGGCAGTAAGAGAAAAAAATACCCTTTGTTTAACTACTGGGCTTTATATGAAAGACTGAAACAAAATTTTCTTAAGTTTGGCTACCTAAAGGGCCTGTACCTATTTTACCACATTTTTCTAATTTTTAAACGTCTCATCCTACTTTTTTCCTTTTTTTGTAAGAAGCCGAGTGTTGACGGAGCTCTTAAATTGAATAACTTAAAGATTTAATTTACAGCACATTTTTTTAAATCATAAAGCAATTAAGACCATTCCTTTTTTTTTTAAAGATTTTATTTATTTATTTGGGAAAGAATGAGAGAGAGACAGAGAGAGAGAGAGATTGAGCCCTTGAGCACAAGTCAGGGGCAGAAGCACAGGGAGAGGGAAAGGGAGCGGGGAAGGAGAAGCAGACTCCCCGCTGAGCCGGGAGCCCAATGCAGGGCTCCCTCCCAGGACCCTAAGATCATGACCTGAAGGGAAGACAGTCGCTTAACTGACGGAGCCACTCAGGCACCCCAAGACCATTTCTTAATCATCTTTTTTTGCCTCTTCTTTGTCCCCCCTCAGGGCATATACACACACATTCACACAGTACATTGGTTTTTTAATTCTCTGATTTAAAAGTACTTTTTTCCCCACTCTCTTCATAAAGCTTCCCTGTTATTCAATAAAGTTTTTATCCTTACTCTTAATATTTCATGATTCACTTATGGAGCCCTTAAGAAAGAAAACATAGCTTCTTCCACTATGTAGTCATTTAATATACATTGGGATTATGTTGGTCTTTCCTTAACTGTCCTATGCCATAGCATCACGAAGGGAAAACACTGCCATCAGACTAAGAATTGTATATGCTCTTTAAACTATCTTATATTAGCAATTGGAAAATACACCATAGGAAAAAATGTGGCCAGGACACTGTTGAATAACATGATTATAAAAAGAATAGGATTAAGATTTAAACTGATAGCTACACAGAGCAAAAGAAATGTTTGGATGTTGTTTGGGATTGTTCATTTCAACAAAGTCTGTCATGCTCAATAAGTTCCAAATGATAGTGTGGGAACATGTGAAATTGAAATTAGACTGTTGGCGAAATCTGAGAGGAGATATGGAAAATCAGAACACGCTACACTCAGCTCCCAGCTATGCCTTAGGCTAGCATTTTACTATCAATCATTTAAAAGCTTCTTTTCAGGTTATCTACTCCTAAACTGTGTTTTTTTTTCAGAAATTACTAAACTATCCAATAAACTTAATCAATTATTTTGAGTCAATATGTTTAGAACTTGAGTATTTATGAAAAGCATTCCATTCATGAAAAAAGATAACTATAGTTTCAAAATACGTTAAATAATAATGAGTCATTTTCAGTTGAATTTTGCATAGAGAAGAGCCTTTAAAAAATGATCGAATGTATTTTTTTTTACATTTCATCACTCATTTATATGTTGATATACCGGGAGAAATATCCAAATTATATTTAAATAAATGTATTTATATTTATATATCCAACAATCATTTATTGATGTTTTACCAAGTACAAGGCACTAAGGATTGTGTAGCAATAGGAAGATATCTAAATTGCCATCTCTTCCCTCAAAAACTGTACAACAAATAGGAGGGCTGTATACACAGATAAATCTTGTGATAGGAAAGCTGTTAAATTTGCCATAGATGAGATTGACACTGTTATTTTTCATATATTTCATTTCTTCATTCAGTCCTTCAAGAAGTAATAAAGGAATTTCTCCTAAGTACCCGACACTCTTCTGGGGATGGTGGATACAGAGAACAAGACCAACAATAAGAAAATTAATAACTTCATCCAATTATCTCAACTATGAGCAATCAACCATGTAAAAGGGGGTTCTAGTAAGAGACAGGATGAGAAGGTAGTTTAGTGTCCTGTGATGGAGAGCCATGGAATTGTTGAGTCTCCATCACCTGCTTTGAGAAGAAAATTGTTTTGGTTTACATTTCATAGGGACTAGCCATTCAAAGCCTTATTCCCTCTGTAAAATCGTATCTGCTGCATTGTTATCATCCAGACTCTAATGCTTCTCTTACCATACATCATGCAATTATTTTACACCAAGGAATATAGCTATAGCTATATATATGATCCTTTCTAGTTTCATCTTTTTCTGATCCCTCATAAAATACTGCTGTGTAAATGTGTCCAAATATCAAGATTCCACAACTTCTGATGTTATGAAAAAAGTCCATTTTTCTCCGACTGGAGCATGCGCGTGTGCCATGTTCACATTTAATTCATTTAAAACAAATAACCTTAAAAAAAGGGAGTACTGTTTAGCTGGAATATTCCCAGGTAGATGGTTAAACACTAGTCTCTTTGGCAGTAGTTCTGTCCTGAGGCAGACATACCTATAAGGTTCTCACAAAGGCTCTTGCCTCCCAGGACTCATGAAAAGGCAATGAAAATCATGACTATGATTTCTGCACAAATAACTCACATAAAGGAAATGCCAGAGAAGCTTCTATTATTAGGATAATTCCACATTCCAGGAAAGTTGCATTTACCACAGTTTTAACTCTCTCAGTGCAATAGATGCCAGACACAACCCCTTATATTTCTATAGCATTTCAGGCTTTACTCAATTATTCTTCCCCACTAGTTAATAAAGTAAATAGAATGGTAATTGTTATCCCGATTTTCTTCAAAAGAGTAAACCGAAACTTAGGCAGGATAACACAAATAATTGCAGATGAAGAGCTCTAAACTATTTTTTTTTTTTAATTCTTAGTCCAGTGTTCCTCCCACAATATCATAAAGCCTTCACAATGATAAACTTGAAATATTGGAAGAATCATTCCTTGCACCCGATTGCAAATTGTAGATGCAGGAAAATTAGGCAATTTTCCATACAGAGGAAAATGGTAAAATGTATAGCCAGATATTTTTGAACTGCGATATTAGTGCTAAATCCTCTAATTCATACTCCTAAGCACTCTGTGTTTATTGTTCATGTAAAAGGAAAATCAGGATGACATTCAAAACTATTTCCTTCAAGCGATAAAATTTCACAAACCACATTCTTTATTTTCTAAGATTTTACAATATTGATTAATAGTCAAAACCGTTTTTATATACTACATAGCATTTGTACTGTTTTTACATTATATCTCATTTGATCTATATAACAACTTTGGGAATTAGAAAATATCATCCCTGTCTTACAGGTGAACAACTGAGCATAGAAAGATGAAGTGAAGGGCCACTAGATCAGCATTATTTTCACTATACTTTGCACAGGATGAGATTTTCTGGTAGTGTCGAGACCAGGACCTCATCACATTAATGTAGATAATTTGATCTGTTTTGAAAAAAGTAAAGTCAAAAAATACCTATTGGTCAAAGTGAAGAAATACCAAGAAATTGTGAAAGTAAAAGAAACTTCTCTGATTTTTGAAGCTCCTTAATTGGGTTATGCTCTCATATCAAATGCTTCAATAACGTCTAATATATATTTCTGTTGCTAAGTCACTGGCCTTGAGGAAGACACTACTTTCTATTCACATGTGTATTTCTAGGACCAGCTTGAAGTCTGGCAATTATAGGCACTCAGTGAATTCTCGGTAGATGAATGAATAAAATTAACTATATAATGTTTTTATTTTTAAAACCTTTAAATAATGAAAAATTTTCAGTTAGAGACATTAATCAACCACACTAAAATAATCATGAGACCTAATTTACCTGCCCAAGGTACAAATACTGTATTTTACCCATTCTTAACCTTCATGTTTTCAAAATAGACCAAATAAAGAGGATTTTTACAATGTTTGTAATGATTTTTAGATATGCTTTTTATTATTAGTCATTAAAATACCCCCAAATTCCTGCACTCCACTGAGACCATACTAATTCCTTAGAGAGAAAAAATTAGGATTTCTGTGATTGTATAGGAAACAAGTAAATGAAAAATGACTGATTTTCAGTTGGAGTTGTAGAAGAAAGAGTTGCGCAAACTGTCAGACCCGACTTTCAAATGCCATTAAGATGGCCAGTGAGGAGAAAAAGACCTACTCATTTTTCCTCTAAGAATAGCTTCATGGGATGAATGTGAAAGAAAAAAAAAAATTTGATACACAACTGATTCTATTTGGCTTTCAATTAAGATACACTATGTGTTAAAAGTCACTTTTAAAGCTTAAAGGACGAATGAACCTGTGCTTTGCCTCCCAGGGCTCCCTTCCTAATTTATCGCGGACAGTGGAGCCACTATAAGAACAATGTGACAGTGACAATTACCAATGACTGAACTAGGTTTTGAGCAATTGCTGAAAGTCTAGGGCAGGTTTCTCTCAGAATGACAATCATGTTAAAATATCTGCCCCAGGGACCCCTGGGTGGCTCAGTAGGTTAAGCGGCTGCCTTCAGCTCAGGTCATGATCCCGGGGTCCTGGGATCAAGCCCTGCATCGGGCACCTTGCTCAGCAGGGAGCCTGCTTCTCCCTCTGCCTGCTGCTCCTCTCCTGCTTGTTCTCTCTCTCTCTCTGACAAATAAATAAATAAAATCTTAAAAAAAAAATATCTGCCCCAACTTTCCCAATCTCCTACACAAACTCCTTCAGTTACTGAGAGAACATCTGTACAGTTCTTCGAAGGACCTAGGAAGAGATGCTCATCAGCTCGTGGATAAGCTAGCCAAGCAGGGAGTGCTGGAAGCAGGACATTTTTAACACACCAGCAGAACTCGGCGCACGTCCATCATCACATCTGAGTGGGATTGGCAAACCCAGCTCCCTCCGACTCAGCAGCTGCAGAAGTTTATGGAATCCGTATGGTGGGGAGTACAATCTTTCTGGAGAATACACATGTGATTTTGCTAAAAACCAGGTTAATATAAGTCAAAGAAGCCCCTTCATTGGTTTTCTAAAGGATAGAAACACTTAAAGAAAAGATTTAGGGAATAATGATGCTACCATTGACCTGCAGTTGCTGAACGTTTTATGTACAATTTCTACTGATAATTGAATATATTTATTTTCACAGAAATTTTAATTTTAAATAAAATTTTAAAAAAATTCTAATAAAATTTTAATAGAAAAAATATCTTCCAAGTTAAAAGTTGAAAGCAAAAGATGCAAATCTCTGTGAGATGTATCAATTTCAGCCATAATTAGGTAAAGAAAGAAGGCAGATCAGAGCAAATGTTTTAAATGATTTAACATACCAAAGCAAGTAATAATCTAAATTACCTAATTCTAGAACCGTTTCTTTCAGTATATGTGAGAGTACTAATCAAGGAGATTATGAACATGATTTAGGAAAAACAAGTTTTCAAAGCTTGAGACAACAATCCTAATTATGTCAGTTATCTTGAGGTGATGAAATACAATTTATAGGTGAGTTTGTAGGACACAGTGTGTGTAATAAGTGAGATTTTTTTAGGTACCTATTGTGATTTATACTATGTTAAGAGTCTAACATTTCAATGAAACCATGGCCAAAAAATGGAGATACTAGGAAATATCTAGGCACTCCTACAGAGCCAATAGCCAACTCAAATAACCAATAGAGAATCACCCAGCCACCCATCACTGCATTTGACTAACTGCCTGCTTCTCCCTTCAAGTACTAATCTACTTGAGAACCACCCTTTCCCTCAGATGCTGGAAAGCTAGTTAATGTATAGCTATAATTTAGCATTTCCACATGTTCCCAAGGTCTCGTGTTTCTTCTTTTGAATAGAAACATAGATAGACAGACTGGCAGACTGGCAGTCACACCCTTTCCACAGTTTTGGAAAGAAATTTAGAACCGTGGTTACCAAGTGAAACTCAGTAAGTTTTCTTCAATGTTTAGTGAAATGAGAGAAAAAGAAAAAGAAAAAAATGATAATATAGTGAATTTTAAATAAAATAAAATGTACTCTTTTTTTCGTAATTTGTGCTTTTTCATTGTTCAAATGCCCTTTAAATAAACAAAAGATGTTATAAAGGATGATAGCTGCTTAATTTTTTTCTTTATCTTGATAAAATAAAAATGTCAAAACTATGCTGCCTGACCGCCCAGCTGTACCTTATTCTTACTAGTCTCTACCAGCCAAAAAGTAAACTGGTTCAGAGCTTCACATGGAAATAAATGTGTTACTCATTAAAAAATGTAGTTAATCCATATCATTATTCTAGTCAATATAACTTTTTTCTGTCCATAATCTATATATCCTTCTAACAGTGTGAAAGCCCTACACTGTTTTTGTGAGATGGTTTCTGACTGTGTATCCATGTGTGTTTTTGCTTGTCTCTAATTCCCTTTTCCCATCTATGTCTTCTCTCCTGCATCTGACTTCTCCAAGAATCTGCCATGTTTTCATAAACTATTATTACACAACTGTTCAAACTTCCGAATCTGGGCTTTCCTTGCTTAGAACAGCCAGATGTACAGGGGCGCCTAGGTGGCTCAGTTGGTTAAGCGTCGAACTCATGGTTTTGGCTCAGGTCATGATCTCAGAGTCCTGGGATCAAAGCTGGGCTTCGCGCTCAGCAGGGAGTTTGCTTGTCTCCCTCTCTCTGCCCCTCCCATTGCTCGTGCTCTCTCTCTCTTAAATAAATAAATAAATCTTAAAAAAAAAGAACAGCTAAACGTACTGGTGACAAAAGAAGGTCCATGTATTTTAAATCAAATGCACTCTAAACAATCACTTACTAATAATTAGACCTAATACTAATAATTAGACCTGGGGTCTGAGTTTGAACTAAGAAAACAAACTGCGTGCAGCAAAAGTGAAAGTGAGTTGCCACCTCCACAAATCAGGGCTTCCGAGGACTTGAGACCACCATTCATAGTGAGAAATTCACTTCACATGAGGACCCAGAGACCACATTAACAGAGACAAAACCAAACATACACAATTGAAGCTAAAGTCTCATGCAACAATACTTATCCTTATTTAGAACAATGCACTCTCATGTTTTTTTTATTCTATCGTTTTTTTTAAAGCTGACCACATTGCCATATTGATTTCATGACCCACTAATGTGTCATGACTCACGGTTTGAAAATTGTTGCCATAAAGCAATGTCATAAGGTTGCTATTAAATTTCACAGCAATATAAAGTTCAAAACAATTAATTTCCCTTAAATCAATATAAAATTAGCAACTTAACCTTATCAAATAATTTTCAAGTGTGTGGCCTTTGAATGCCTACAGGAAAGAAACATATTTTTACCTCATCAGTCTCAGCTTCCCTTTCATCCACTCCGATTGGCTCTATCTCAACACTCCTTGATTTTTCTCCAGATAAATTTCTTGTAAACTGGTAGAAGAAGGAGAGGAAAGATAAATAAAAATGTTTTCTTTTTAAAGTAAACTTTGAGGATCCTACTGTAAGCATTGATGATGATTCAAATATTGGCTTAAGATTCTGAATTATATGTATAAACTTCCGAACACATGTTCTTAAAAAAAATCACTAAAGAAAAGACAGTTATCTTAGGTTGCTTATTTAAAGTTTGTATAATAAGTGCTCTGCAATGTTTTCTGATTTCTTTTCAAATAAATAAGTGGTAAGTAAAGTTTTAAGTTGGCACATATACACGGATGTGTGTGTGTGCACATATACAAGGACCCTCATACCCTCACTCAGGCAAGGAGACCAGGCTTTGGAGTCTACAGAAGAATAGTACTTCAAGTCCTGCCTCCAACTTCTTCACCATGGTGTCATTTTTAGATTTTTCTTCTAAAAGTTCCTCCCCTGTAATACGGATTAATAATCACACCTGCCTCACAAACTATTGTCAGGAACAAATTAAATAATGTAAGAAAAAATCGAAGTGCTACTAAATTTTTCATTTTACAAGAGATTTCAGGGAATGAAATACACTAAAGTTAGTGTCATTGACTATTTGAATTGATTTCCATGCATGATTCTAATCTTATAATTCACTTAATGCATGTAAGTAGAGAAAAAGAGCCCCTTTAAGACAAGGAAATTATTAAAAAAAAAAAAAAGACAAGGAAATTATAGAGAAAATGTAATAATATATTTGAATTTAGAAAATATCAAATTCTGTGCTTACTTCCTAAAATCTTTAGACATTTGAACTTGACTATCAAATGATTGCTACTGAGAGAATCACCTATATTCTGAAAAACATGGTATTAGCTTCTCTTGAAAAAAGAAAACCAAAAAATAGACTCTTACCTACAGAGAGCAAAGGGCTACCAGAGTGGAGGTGGGTGGTGGGATGGGTGAAATAGTTGAAGGGGATTAAAAGAATATACATCATGATGAGAACTGAGTAATGTATAGAGTTGTTGAATCATTGTATTATATACCTGAAAAGTATAGAATTGTTGAGTCATTATATTGTACACCTGAAACTAATCTAACACTGTATGTTAACTATACTGGAATTAAAATTTTATTTTTTTTAAATTAGCTTCTCGTGGCTCCTTTAAATTAATAGCCATATAGAAAATCCAATCTGTGGACTATGTTCCGTTGGCTATACCAGATATCGGCAAGCTATGGTTCACAGGTCAAATTCAACCCATGCCTCTTCATTTGTGCCTTGAGAGCTAAGAATGGTTAAAACTTCTAACTTGGGAGTTAGAAATTTACATTTCTAAATGACTGGGGGAGAGCAGTTAAAAGAAGAAAAACATTTTGCGACAATGAAAAGCAAATGAAATTCAAATTTCAGTGTCCATAAATAAAATTTTATTTGAATACAGTGTAGGTCATTCATTAATGTACTGTATATGGCTAATTTGATGCTACAATAGCAGAGTTTAATGGTTGCAATAGAGACCATATGGCCTGCAAAGCCTCAAATAAATATGTATTATTTGGTTCTTTACAGTTTGCCAATCTGGACTACATAGTGAAAAGAAATGCAGGGACAAAATGTAAATGATACTTACTAGCTTTATAATTAAGCCAACACAGTTATTTTAAAATACAGCAAAGATCATTCTTAACCATAATAAGTATTTTATATTTTATATAAGAGTATGTATCTTTCAACATGAATTACATAACCTGTTTCTGAATAGTAACATGGTGTTTTGCTTCAAAACCTAGTAAAGAATATCTATATAGTTTTTATTAACCCAATAGTTTATAGCACACACCCAGGCAATGAGATTAAATTGTATTATATAATTAAATAGATGCCAGTTTATGATAAAACCCCAAATACTGTCTTCCAGAGGTCTTACATCTATCATCATAAATGAAAGTTCAGCATTTCCCCAAATCAAACTAATTCTGATTAAGGAGCATTTTATTAATTCCTGGGTCTATAAAAACTACCAATTCCAGGGCCCCCGGGTAGCTCAGTCGGTTAAGTGTCTGCCTTCTGCTCAGGCCATGATCCTGGGATCCTGGAATTGAGCCCCACATCTAGCTCTCTGCTTAGTGGGGAGTCTGCTTCTTCCTCTCCCTCTGTACTGTCATGCTCCCTCTCCTGCTCTCTCTCCCAAATAAATAAAATATTAAAAAAAAAAACCACTACCAATTTCAACAGAAGGTAAGCACTAGCATTTGAAAGGGTGAAAGGATTCTATTTATACATTCAACAGTACCAACTAAATTGAAACGAACACGTAGTGACTTCTTATTTATTATTTGCTGACAAGTACCTAAGCAAAACAGTTACAACACCAGTCAGACCAAGGAATTCTAATGGGCCTATGAGTCAAAAAAAGAATGTTGAACAGAAACATTCAGAATTTGCTTTTCCTGAATCTCAACACTTTATAATTTTTATCAAAGAATGAATCATCACTAAATCTTGATTAAATTTTCAAAACTGACAAGAAGAAATTGTCAGGTAAAAGTTATTACATAAATTATAACACAATATTTGATCTTCATAGTATAGATCAGTATTTTCTGGAATGGAGGGTAACCCACACCTCTCCCACCCCCACAATACAACACATTGAGAGTGTGAAAAAAAAAATATTATAAAAGTCCTATTTTTTACTTTTGGCTAACTTTTTGTGGTATATATTAATACAATATTACTTGTGTGTAGTTTATAAATGAATAAATATACCTGTAATGAGAGTGTATCATGAGGATGTTTTACTTACACATAACCAAAATTACCTGAAAACTATTGAACTAAATTACTCTGTCAATATCTCTGACGAACAAAGATGCAAAAATCTTCAACAAAACATTAGCAAACAAAATTCAATGATCCACTTAAAAAAAATCATACATGATCAAGTGGATTTCCTGCAGGGATGCAAGCCCGACTCAATATCTGCAAATCAGTCAGTATGATAGGCCACACTAACAAAATGGAGGATAAAAATCATTTGATCATTTCAATAGATGCATTAAAAAGCATTTGACAAATTCAACATCCATTTATGATAAAAACTCCTCACAAAGTAGGTAGGGAGAGAATGTACCTCAACACAAAAAAGGCCATATATGAAAAGCCCACAGTTAATATACTCAATGGTGAAAAATTGAAAGCTTTTCTTCTAAGATCAGGAACAAGACAAGGATGCTCACTCTCACCACTTTTATTCAACATAATGGAAGGTTGCAGGATACAAAATCAATACACAAAAATCTGTTGTATTTCTACACACTAATAACAAACTATCAGAGAAATTTAGAAAAAGTCCAATTTACAGTTGCATCAGAAAGAATAAAACACCTAAGAATGAATTTAACCAACGAGGTAAAAGACCTGTATCCTAAATACTATAAGAGATTAAGGAAAAAAATGAATGGAATAGGATGGAAAGCCCAGAAATAAACCCATGGATATTTACAGTCAAATATTTTACAACAAAGGAGTCAAGAATATACAGTAGGGAAAGGACAGTCTCTTCAATAAATAAATGGTGATGGAAAAACTGGACAGTCATATGCAAAAGAATGAAACTGGGCCAGTATCTGAGAGTATTCACAAAAATTAATGGGTTAAAGAGTGGATTAAAGACTTGAACACAAAATTTGAAACCATACAACTCCTAAAAGAAAACATTAGTGGTAAGCAACTTGACATAGCTCTCGGTGATGATTTTTTTAATCTGACCCCAAAAGTAAAGGCAACTAAAGTACAAATAAACAAGAGGGACTACAACAAATTAAAAAGCTGCACAGCAAAGAAAGCCATTAATAAAAAAACACTTTGCACTTGAAAAGATGTTCAACATCTTTAATCATCAGGAAAATGAAAATCAAAACCATAATGAGATATCTCCTCACACCTGCTAGAATGGCTATTATCAAAAAGACAAGAAATAACAAGTGTTAGCAAGAATATAAAGAGAAGGGAACATTTGTACCGGACTGATGGAGATGTAAATTGGTGCAGCCACTGTGGAAAACCTTAAAAAAATTAAAAATAGAACTTACCACAGGACCCAGCAATTTATTGGTATTTATCAGAAGGAAATGAAAACACTAAGTCAAAAAGATGTATGTAACCACCCTATGTTTATAGCAGCACTAGTTACAATAGCCAAAATATGGAAAAAACCTAAATGCCTATCAATTAATGGATAAAGAAATTGTGGTACACACACACACACACACACACACAGGAATATTATTCAGCAATAAAAAAGAATGGAATCTTGCCATTTATAACAACATGAATGGACCTGGACAGCATTACACTAAGTGACATAAGTCAGACAGAGAAAGGCAAATACAGTATGATCTCCCTGATATTCAGAATCTGAGGCAGGGAAAAAAAATAAGATCATAGATACAGAGAACAGATTGGTGTTTGTTATAGGTGAGGGTTGGGGATGGGAGAAATGGGTGAAGGAGGTCAAAAAGTTAAAAAAAAATAAAAGTTAAAAATAAAAAATAAAAATAAATTATTCCTGCTTGGCACTGAAGTATAATTATAATAATTTAAAGAGTTTGATAGCAAGCTATGCTAAAATATATCACAGAAAATATATGGTTTCTCCAACATTCAACTGGGGTCTCTGAAATATGTTACCCACTGTATGAAGCCGGGGTCCTTAAGAAATGGCTAATTCCAGTCTTGGAGTAGGAAGTACATAGGGTGAGCTTTGTAAATGAGCAAGAAGGCTATCGGAACCCACTGAAGTCATGTCCAAAAAGACTCAGATGCCAAAAGAGGCTTCCAGTGAAAATTAGGACAATACGAGCATCCATAAGGATAATAATTGCAACGGATTGCCTGTTTAAATTCACACACATTGGTCACTGTTTGAGGATGCTAGGGAACTAACTCATTTTGAAAACTGCTAAATGCAAGAATGAAGTATTTATCCTATCTTTCACTTAAGAAAATAATCAAGGCAGATGTAGGGGAAATAAAAGACAGGTGACATTGTGTACTTGTAGTAAAAAACAACATTTTTTCCTAACCAATGATGTAACTTCTAATCTTGTTCTCAGTATAGAAATACTCAACTGAAAGAAATATAGCATTATTTTTTCCAAGGAGCTTAGATTTTGATGCACTGACTGGCTGATTTTTGTAAAGATGAATGATTCTGCTACCTAATTTAAAACCTTTTGGAATCCATACTTCAAATCAATCCTTTATAGATGGTTAAAGTAAAGAAGTTTTAATAAAATTGTCGTTCTTTTCGATGGTTAATCCTCAAGACCTGAAAAATCCTTCTGAGCTGATAATGTTTCTTTCTTTTTTTTTTCCCCTGCCAGTAGAAATGAAGCCAAATAAAATACCCTATTCCACAGTTCCCTTCAAGGATATAAATGAGGCAGAGAGTGTCCTGGCTTCGCCTTCTAAGCTGCCTAAAATCCCTATAGCCCTCTGCTTATCTCAGAGGGACTGGACAGCTCCTTTAAATTATATTTTATATGTTATGCCCCATGTTTTAAGAACCCTCTGGGCAACAGTAAAAAGTCTCATTCCTTAAAGTAGTACATTGAAGATGCTTGCTCATTTCCCCTTTTGTGTGCTTTTCCACACACTCAACGTGTGAGTATTTCTCCCCCTGCTGTTTGTTTGCCCTCTGGGGTAAAGACAAGATGTCTTAGCCACAGTACAACAGAATCAGGGAAATGAGCTATAAAAGATAACATTGTATTAATTTTTAAAAAATCACTTTCCTTTCTCTTTTTCCAAGCTTATCACTCTAAAATACCACTGAAGAGAAAAACAATCTCAATTACTTAAAATTGGATGTCTTAATTTCATATTTCTTTCTTTTTTTTTGTTTTTAAAGATTTTATTCATTTATTTGACAGAGTGAGAGATCACAAGTAGGCAGAGAGAGAGGGGGAAGCAGGCTCCCCGCTGAGCAGAGAACCTGATGCGGGGCTCGATCCCAGAACCCTGAGCTCATGACCTGAGCCGAAGGCAGAGGCTTTAACCCACTGAGCCACCCAGGCCCCCCTTAATTTCATATTTCACTTCTTCTATTTAGCAGTTACAAATGACTCAAAATCTCTGAGGCTCGATTTTCTTATCTGTTCACAGGAAATCATCATTATCATTACTTTTACCAAACTACAAAATCGAAAATG